>NC_069407.1:62907650-62990150 GCF_026875155.1 Cherax quadricarinatus
TTATACCAATTTATCTTTATCCGCACTTGTCTTATCATTAACATAACTGATTTAAATCTTGGCCAGAATTGTCTTATAAATTAGTATATTATACAAATTAATATAAACTTAGCCAGACGAGCTTAGCTTATCAAAATTAATATTGTAATTATTATAATCCACTACACATTAAGTAAATTTGTGAACTTAACATCCACCTCCTTCTGTTATTTCACATATAATTATTAAGTAATTAACTAATTAATGACTTCACTAATTACCTCCGGTTCAAGAAGGGCCAACGGGCAAATTATATATGGAAAATTGCATTTATCTGAATGTAACTAATTATGTACATAACAGTAAATGATAACAAAGATAATTATTATTTATTAGTTAGACAAGTAGGAATTTGGGACACTTAGGCCGCAAAAAATGTCCCCCATCGATAACTACCACTGTCAAATCCACAAGTTGCTCTTGACCTATTAGTTAAATGAAATATACATTCACCAGGAATACTGGTAAATATATAAATTTGTGGACTGTATATTAAAAATAAATGGTTATATATATATACACAATTACATAACAGAAGGAAAATATA
This sequence comes from Cherax quadricarinatus, assembly GCF_026875155.1. NCBI lineage: Eukaryota > Metazoa > Arthropoda > Malacostraca > Decapoda > Parastacidae > Cherax > Cherax quadricarinatus. Next base: position 62,908,237 of record NC_069407.1, read on the forward strand.
TCTTAATATCACTCACCAATTTGACTGGAGATTAATGTGTATCATACTCAGAAAACCTCACTTTAACTAAATCTATGAAAGTAATGTTGGCCAGAATTACACACAAATCTAGAGAGCTTATCTGGGGCTCCTGAAGAGGTCTTGTCCAATCTCTTGATATCTCAAGTTATGCAGGAAAGCATATCCACCAACTTCGCCTCCTATTTGAGAGGTGTCAGCACAATTTTAACCTCTAGAGCACGAAAAATTCTTTCCCATTCACCAATGTTTCTAATACAAATTCAAAACCAAGATGGCGTATCTCGTCTGCGCAGACGCAGGCTTTCCGTTTTCTATGACAAATATTATTAAATACAGTATGGCCATCTATTTACATATAAATACTGAATTTCTGGAAAATATATACAGTATTTTCCACACTATTCTTTCAGTAAAACTGGCAAATTGGCACCTAAGCTTCAGCCTTATCGTTAGCAAATCACGACAGTGGTGTATATTTGAAACCTGTCAAATGAGTCATTCTCGTTATTTCATTATGTAGAATTCTTTTTAATAATGTACTAATCAATAAATATGATCACACACAAGCAAAACTTAATGGGTAATATCCTGGCCTAGTGATTGTTCCAATCACAGTTTTTGCATTTTTGTTATTTATTAAATAATGCAATCGTTCAGAAGAGGTAAACTGAAATTTATTTAACGTGATTTAACGGGAATAAGAATTTCCCATTGTTTTACACACAAAATAGTCAAACCTGCACCTACACACTTGCAATTTACTCTCCGCCGTCGTGAAACGTTTGAGGTTACTCCACTGAAGATACTGGACTTATCCGAGCCATTTCATGATACTGGAAATGCATTCAACACCTTTGATCACAGGGCTCGTGAGCATGCCAAGTGTTCCAATTATCTGGTTCTTATTATCTTCACTAGCGTTGTACATCTGAAGCCGATTAGATGAGGTGTTTTCCGTTTATGAGTGAAATAAAATGGAAAAGATGAAGGAAGAAAAAATCGTGCAATCTCTCAATGGTACCCTTCAGAGATATCTGGAAAAAAATCTTGTATTAAAATACAAAATGGAAATATTTCCAGAAGTAAATGAACAGCAGTGTGGTGGAAGGTATTGGAAGAAATTGGGGATTTTCTGCCCCTTTCCCCGCCAGTGCATCACAGTGGTACAAGCCAGGCTTATAGGATACAGTTTCCGCACCAATAACTGAACAAAGAAATCATTCGCTCCAAGATATGCTATTATTTCCTGGATGATCCTAATAAAAATAATCCATTTATTTTATTTGCTTCATTTACTTTTATAATTGAGAAACGAGTGAGTTTTTCTACTCTGTATAGAAAAAATAACAACCTTTTCTAACAGATTTTGTCTGCGTTAATGTTGGTAGAATTACCGACAATATGTAAAGTAAAATGACACAAGTGCAACTAATGTGACATTTTATTGTGGCAACGTTTCGCTCTCCAGGAGCTTTATCAATCCTGATATTATATTCAGTTGGAAACATTAAACCTCCACGGGTCATAGAATGCCTGGGGCAAGAGAGATAATCAGACAGTATCGATGAAATAACAGTTTATAAAGTTTTTTGTATCAAAAAGAGTCTAAACAGTATTTAGGCTCCCACATGTCATGAAGAGAATAACGTTGGTATGGAAGAAATTATCTTTATTTGCTTTGATTTTTTTATGTGAATTTCGATAGTTTCTTGACGTGCAGTTGGCCGCACCTAAGCTCAGACGAATTAGGGCGGATGGAACGATATTGTAACTCCACGACTTAGTAAACAGTATTTGGTTATGAATGAAGTGATGTAAAAGAGCCAGTGATTGGTAAAAAAGTTACCTATGATTGTGCGTTATAATTGTTCCTTATATTTAAGCTTATATTTAAGTTCCTTATATTTAAGAGAGCAAATGAGAGAGTGGGTGAGATGTTATCAACAAATTTTGTGGAAAATAAGAAAAAGTTTTGGAGTGAGATTAACAAGTTAAGGAAGCCTAGAGAACAAATGGATTTGTCAGTTAAAAATAGGAGAGGAGAGTTATTAAATGGAGAGTTAGAGGTATTTGGAAGATGGAGGGAATATTTTGAGGAATTGTTAAATGTTGATGAAGATAGGGAAGCTGTGATTTCGTGTATAGGGCAAGGAGGAATAACATTTTGTGGGAGTGGGGAAAGAGCCAGTTGTGAGTGTGGGGGAAGTTCGTGAGGCAGTAGGTAAAATGAAAGGGGGTAAGGCAGCCGGGATTGAGGGGATAAAGATAAAAATGTTAAAAGCGGTGGGGATATAGTTTTGGAGTGGTTGGTGCAATTATTTAATAAATGCATGGAAGAGGGTAAGGTCCCTGGGGATTGGCAGGGGAGCATGATAGTTCCTTTGTATAAAGGCAAAGGGGATAAAAGAGAGTGCAAAAAATTATAGGGGGATAAGTCTGTTGAGTATACCGGGCAAAGTGTATGGTAGAGTTATTATGAAAGAATTAAGAGTAAGACGGAAAATGGATAGCAGATGAAAAAGGAGGCTTTAGGAAAGGTAGGGGGTGTGTGGACCAGGTGTTTACAGTAAAAACATATAAGTGAACAGTATTTAGAAAAGGCTAAAGAGGTCTTTGTGGCATTTATGGATTTGGAAAAGGCGTATGACGGGTGGATAGGGGGGCAATGTGGAAGATGTTGCAGGTGTATGGTGTAGGAGGTAGGTTACTGAAAGCAGTGAAGAGTTTTTACGAGGATAGTGAGGCTCAAGTTAGGATGTAGGAAAGAGGGAAATTATTTCCCAGTAAATGTTTGGCCTTAGACAAGGATGTGTGATGTCACCGTGGTTGTTTAATATATTTTTTAGATGGGGTTGTAAAGAAGTAAAAGCGAGGGTCTTGGCAAGAGGCAAGGAGTTAAAAGATAAAGAATCACACATAAAGTGGGAGTTGTCACAGTTGCCTCTTTGCTGATGAACTGTGCTCTTGGGAGATTCTGAAGAGAAGTTGCAAAGATTGGTGGATGAATTTGGTAGGGTGTGCAAAAGAAGAAAATTTAAAGTGAATACAGGAAAGAGTAAGGTTATGGGTAACAAAAGATAAGGTGATGAAAGATTGGATATCAGATTGGAGAGAGAGAGTATGGAGGAGGTGAATGTATTCAGATATTTGGGAGTGGACGTGTCAGCGGATGGGTCTATGAAAGATGAGGTGAATCATAGAATTGATGATGGGAAAAGGGTGAGGGGTGCACTTAGGAGTCTGTGGAGACAAAGAACTTTGTCCTTGGAGGCAAAGAGGGAATGTATGAGAGTATATTTTTTAACAACGCTCTTATATGGGTGTGAAGCATGGGTGATGAATTTTGCAGAGAAAAGGGCTGGGGCATGGAGATGTCATGTTAGAGCAATGTGGGGTGTGAATTAATGCAGAGAATTCGTATTTTGGGAAGTTGGGAGTAGTGGGGGGTTCCCAAAACGTTGTCCAAGGGCTGAGGAAGGGTTGTTGATGGTTGGGGGACATTGGGGGAAATGGAGCGAAACAGAAAAATTTTCAAGAGTGTATCAGTCTGTAGTGGAAGGAACGGGTGGGGGTCCCCAGGAAAAGGTTGGGGAGGGGGGGTAAAGGAGGTTTTGTGTGCGAGGGGCTTGGATTTCCAGCAGGCATGCGTGGGGTTTTTTTGATGGGATTGAAAGGAGACAATTATTATTTTTTTTTTTTTTTTTATCACACCGGCCGTTTCCCCCCAAGGCAGGGGGGCCCCAAAAAAGAAAAACTTTCACCATCATTCACCCCATCACTGTTTTGCCAGAAGGGGCTTCACTACATTTTTTTAAATAAAACATTAACACCCCCCCTTTTCAGAGTGCAGGCCCCCGGGTATTTTCCCCATCCCCAGACTAAAGCCCGGCCGCCGGTTCCCGAATCCCTCATAAATGTTCTTCTCACACTCCAACAGCAGTCAAGTAAAAAAAACCCATTTGTCCCCTTTCCTCCATAAAACAGCTCACGCATCCGCTAAAAGTCCAAGCCCCTCGCACACAAACCTCCTTTACCCCCTCCTCCAAACCCTTCCTACCGACCCCTACCCCCCCTTTCCTTCCACTAAAGACTGATACACTTTTGAAGTCATTCTGTTTCGCTCCTTCTCTCTAATGCCGAACCACCTCAAAAAAACCCTTCCTCAGCCCTGGGGACAACAGTTTTTTAACCCCGCCCCCTCCCCTAATTTCCCAAAAACTACGAATTTCTCTCATTATATTCACCCACCTTTGCCCCAGACATGACTCCCCACTGCCTCCACCTTTCCCGCTGCAACATTTCCCCCACGCTTCACACCCTATAAGGCGTTGGTAAAAACTATACTCTCATACTTTCCCCCTCTTTGCCCCCAAAGAAAAAGTTTTTGCTCCAAAACCCCAAAAGGACCACTCACTCTTTTCCCTCATAAATTCTTGATTCACCTCATTTTTCATAGACCATCCGCTGACACGCCCCCCCCAAATATCTGAATACGTTCACCCCCTCCATACTCTCTCCCCCAATCTGATATTAAAACTTCTCCCCTAATCTTTTTGTTATCCTCATAACCTTCCCTTTTTCCCTGTATTCACTTTAAATTTTCTTCTTTTGCACACCCTCCCAAATTCACCCACCAATCTCTGCAATTTCTCTTCAGAATCTCCCAAGACAAGTGTCTCAAAAAGAGCAGCTTGACAATCCCACTTTTGTGTGTTTCTTTATCTTTTAACCCCACGCCTCTTGCAAGACCCTTTTACTTTTTACAACCCCTCTTAAATTATTAAACAACCGGGACATACACATCCTTTTTAAGGCCTACTTTTACTGGGAAAAAATTCCCCTCTTTCCTACATCTCTAACTTTAGCCTCACTATCCTCGTAAAAAAATCTTCCTGTTTTAGAACCTACCTCCTCACCATAAACTTGCAACATCGCCACATTGCCCCCCTATCCACCCGTCATACGCCTTTTCCAAATCCATAAATCCACAAAGACCTCTTTTCCTTTTCTAAATACTGTTCACTTAATGTTTCACTGTAAACACCTGGGCCACACCCCTACCTTTCCTAAACCTCCTTTTTCATCTGCTATCCTATTCTCCGTCTTCCTTTAATTCTTTCAAATTTTAAAATCTACCCAAACTTTTCCCGGTACACCAAAAACTTATCCCCCTATAATTTTTTCACTCTCTTTTTTTCCCCCCTTTTCCTTTATACAAGAATATCATGCTCTCTGCCCAAACCCCAGGGCCTTACCCTCTTCCAACATTTATAATAATTGCACCCAAACCCCCCAAAAAAAAAAAAAAATATATCCCCACCTGCTTTTAACTTTCTATCTTTTTTCCCATCAATCCCGGGCCTTACCCCTTTCATTTTACCTACGCCCCACGAACTTCCCACACACTCACAATGACCCTTTCCCCACTCCCAAAATTTTATTCCCCTTGCCCCCATACACGAAAACACAGCTTCCCTATCTTCATCACCCTTTAAAAATTCCCAAATATTCCTTCCCTCTTCCCAATACCTCTAAAATCTCCATTTAATAACTCTCCTCTCCTATTTTTAAAAATGACAAAAACCATTTTTTTCTTAGGCTTTCTTAACTTTTTAATCTCACTCCAAAACTTTTTTTTTATTTTAACAAAATTTGTTGATAACATCTCACCCACTCTTCATTTGCTCTCTTTTACATTGCTCCCACTCTCTTAACTTCTCTCTTTTTTTCCATATACTCTTCCCCCTTGCATCACTTTTACTTTGTAAAAACTTCTCATAGCAACTTTTTTTTCCTTACTACTCCTTTACACATCATTCCAACCCAAACGCTCCTTTCCCCCCTGCACCCCTTTTTTCCCTTTAAACCCCAAACTTCTGCTGAACACTCTAAACTACATTTTTTAAAACCACCCCATACCTCTTCGACCCCCTTTCCCATGCTCTCATTAGCCCATCTATCCTCCAAAAGCTCTTTTTATCTTACCCTAACTGCCTCCTCTTTTAGTTTATAAACCTTTACCTCTCTCTTCCCTGATGCTTCTATTTCCTTTATCCCATCTACCTTTTTTCTCTCAGGTAGCTACAACTAGAAAGGATCTGATATATCGTGGGCCCCTCTTAAAAAGTACACCCAAGTCTACTCAACAGTCTTTTATACCAATACATAATCCAACAAACTCTGTCTTTTTGCCCACATCATATCGTGTATACTTTTTTATCCTCTTTTCTTTAAAAATTATTTCCTATAACTAAACCCCTTTTTTTACAAATTTCAATCAAAGGGGTCCCATTATCATTTCACCCGGCACCCCAAAATTTCCTCCACACCCTCTTAAAAATTTCTCCTACTTTTCACAAGTCCCACCACAATTACCCCCCACTTGGGTTTAAAGGCTCCATACACACTTTAAAATCTCCAAAATCTCTCTCTCTCCTCTGCATTTCCTCTCTCTCCAGGGGATACACGCTTATTAGACCCACTTCTCGCATTCCCCCCTTTACTTTAAAACCCCATAAAATTTTTGAATTTACACATTATATTCCTTTTCTCCTTCCAAACTGACATTTAACATTCTGCTCCCCCCTTTCCCTTTTCCTTAAATCTCTCAGTACCCAGATTAATCCCATTTTTTTCCCCCCCTGAAACCTCCTACCCCCTTCGCTTTGTTTCGCTTAGGGGCCCGGACTCCAACTTCTTTTTTATTCATAACAACAGCAATCATTGTTTCTTTTCACCCACTACATCCACCACATTTAAGCAACCCCCTTTTTTATAAAGTTTTTTTCTTTTCTTTTTTTTAGTAATTGATAAGGGGAAGGGGTTTTCTACCCCTTGCCCCGGCATTTTAGTCGCCCATACGACAGCATGGCTTACGGGGAAAGATTTTTTTCCACTTCCCCCCTGGACAAAGAGAAAAAAAAAAGAACAAGAGCTATTTAGAAAAAGGGGGGAAAAAAAATAGATGTATGTATATATATATATATGCATGTGCGTGTCTATGAAGTGTGACCAAAGTGTAAGTAGGAGTAGCAAGATATCCCTGTTATCTTAGCGTGTTTATGAGACAGAAAAAGAAACCAGAGACAAATGGTTTTTAATACTTGACGTGCTGTTGGAGTGTGAGCAAAGTAACATTTATGAAGGGGTTCAGGGAAACCGGCAGGCCGGACTTGAGTCCTGGAGATGGGAAGTACAGTGCCTGCACTCTGAAGGAGGGGTGTTAATGTTGCAGTTTAAAAACTGTAGTGTAAAGCACCCTTCTGGCAAGACAGTGATGAAGTGAATGATGGTGAAAGTTTTTCTTTTTCGGGCCACCCTGCCTTGGTGGGAATCGGCAAGTGTGATGATAAAATAAAATAAAATATTTAAGCTAGTATGTCATAAAATATGTCCAGGATGTTTACATCACGAGGTATATATCTATGGGTGTAAATGCACTGAGTTTGCTCTGTAGCATATTTTGATGATAAAAATGTTCTAAACTGTTGGTAAAAGGAATAAATGCGTCCTTAATTATCCTCATGTAGTCCATTTGCTTTAATCCAAAGAGTACGTAATATAAAAATCTCTACTTCTGATTAGTTGGATGAGTGTGTGATATTTGTTATACTGTGATAGTTCATTCTCTTATTCTCTCTCATTCTTATTCTCGCTTTCTCTGAGACAAATTATTATTAACACCGGTATGTGTGAAAGACACAATAAGAAACGCACTAATTAGAGAAAATGTTTCGCTAACCAGTGACTTTCTGGGTTTATGTAAAGTAAAAAACAGTGTATGTAAGTGGTGTGTAGACTGTAGGCTGGTGCTAGGTGATGCATGTTTCCTGCTGGAGTTCCGTTTGTTTGGAAATTTTTGCTAAAATCATAAAACTGCTTGTGTTTTGGAAACGATGGTATTGGTAGTAGCGTTCAGAACCGTTTGTGAAGAGGATTCATGATAAAGGTCATTGTCCTTGATGACAAGCCTGGAATTTTCGAAGTTTATAGAATGGGATTTTAGATATCAATAAAGTGGATTAAATCTATTACATGGGAAAAAAAGGTGCATTTACGCTGCGGAAATTTTAGTTAAAATTTTTTTCCAGTTTTTCCAAAAAGAAAACATTATTGCATTTTGTACAGATCATCAACATTTTGGGGTAATTCCTAAACAAATTCATTATTATTATATCGAGAATTGTAAATGAAACCTGAATTTTAAAGTTCTTAAAGAATATCAGCAAAGTTTTTATGCTAGGACAGAACCAAAATATTTTTGTTTTTTCTAATTTTTTGAATTGTAAAATGCATTTCTGCCAATATTAAAAGATTTGCCAATGAAACTTTTTGTTTTTTAAATATATATTTCATGTAAAATTACTACAGTGAACACAGAAAATAAAACCTAAGCGCTTTCATGTGTCTACACATCTGAAGATGTGAATGTAAGCACATGAAAGCGCTCATTTGCAATCATTTCTTTTATTGTGATTTCTTCAGTACTATTTCATAAACCTTCAGTATCGCCTCGTTTCTACTCTGGCGCGCACATGCGCAGAGCTCTCAAGAACACAGAAGAGAACACAAAAGTTTGAATAATAGTGTACATAAGATGAATAATAATGTACATAAGAGCAAATATTTGTTGGTTTTCTGTATACTTTTAATATAAATTCTTTGTTTCTTTGTATAACTGAAGCACCTAAAAATGGCAATGATTATTCATACTCAGCAGTAAAAATTATGGACGCAGATAGTCTATATAATTCAAGTATAGATTGGTTTAGATCAATTGGGGGCATTAAGCAAAGGATATCTTCCATATATCTGTACCATTATGCTTTTTCAGAAAGAATTCTATTAAGTGCGTGACTACAAGATTCTCTGTACATAATGCAATAAATTTTATGGGGAAATTCAAAACAAAATCGTAAATTAAAATTATAGAAACATACGAACAAAATTAGAACTGGGCAAGAGTCTAATGTTCTGCTCATTTGTATAAGAAATTTTAACCACTTTATTGATATTCATATAGTCGAGACAGTTGTATTAACCAAATGCAACGTTGAACGAGAAAATAATGGGGTACTGATTACAAAATTGTAATCAGTAATCTATTTTATATAATATACATATATATATATATATATATATACATATATATATATACATATATATATATGTAATGTCGTGCCGAATAGGCAGAACTTGCCATCTTGGCTTAAATAGCAACGCTCATCTTGCCATATAGGACAAGTGAAAATTTGTGTATGCAATGATTTCGCCAAAATCATTCTGAACCTAACAAAAAAAATATATTTCACTGTGTTTGTTTAGTATTAAATTACTGTAAGCAAATCTAAAATATATTTAGTTGGGTTAGGCTAAAATAAATTGAGCTTGTTATAATAAGGTTAGGTAAGTTTTCTAAGTTCCTTTTGGTGCAAAATTATAATTTTTTACATCAACATTAATGAAAAAAATATATCTTTAAACGTATAAGAGAAAATTTTAGAAAGGACTTTATTTTAAACGAGTTCTTGCTAATTGACCAGTTTTACATATTCGGCACGACATATATATATATATATATATATATATATATATATATATATATATATATATATATATATATAATATATATATATATATATATATATATTAAAACAACCACTCTGAAAGAATAGAGAAATTCCAAGCGCTTTCGTGACTACTCACATTATCAAGGAACTATGAGTAGTCACGAAAGCACTTGGAATTTCTCTATTCTTTCAGAGTGGTTGTTTTGCATATACTGAAATCACCTGTTTACTGTGATCTTATTGCATATATATATATATATATATATATAATATTATATATATATATATATATATATATATATATATAATATATATATATATATATATATAATATATAATAGTAGGTTGGTAGAACAGCAACCAACCTGGAAGTACTACACGTCCTGCCAGATGACTGTGAAACAGAAACCTGTAACTGTTTTGCATGAGGAAGGATTGCTGGTTTCTTTTCTGTCTCATAAACACGCTAGATAACAGGGATATCTTGCTACTCCTACTTACACTTTGGTCACACTTCACAGACACGCACATGCATATATAATATATATATTATATATATATATATATATATATATATATATATATATATATATATATACATCTAGGTTTTCTCCTTTTACTAAATAGCTCTTGTTCTTCTTTATTTCTTCTATTGTCCATGGGGAAGTGGAAAAGAATCTTTCCTCCGTAAGCCATGCGTGTCGTATGAGGTTGACTAAATGCCGGGAGAAATGGGCTAGTAACCCCTTCTCCTGTAGACATTAACTAAAAAAGAGAAGAAGAAAAACTTTATAAAACTGGGATGCTTAAATGTGCGTGGATGTAGTGCGGATGACAAGAAACAGATGATTGCTGATGCTATGAATGAAAAGAAGTTGGATGTCCTGGCCCTAAGCGAAACAAAGCTGAAGGGGGTAGGGGAGTTTCAGTGGGGGGAAATAAATGGGATTAAATCTGGAGTATCTGAGAGAGTTAGAGCAAAGGAAGGGGTAGCAGTAATGTTGAATGATCAGTTATGGAAGGAGAAAAGAGAATATGAATGTGTAAATTCAAGAATTATGTGGATTAAAGTAAAGGTTGGATGCGAGAAGTGGGTCATAATAAGCGTGTATGCACCTGGAGAAGAGAGGAATGCAGAGGAGAGAGAGAGATTTTGGGAGATGTTAAGTGAATGTATAGGAGCCTTTGAACCAAGTGAGAGAGTAATTGTGGTAGAGGACCTGAATGCTAAAGTAGAAGAAACTTTTAGAGAGGGTGTGGTAGGTAAGTTTGGGGTGCCAGGTGTAAATGATAATGGGAGCCCTTTGATTGAACTTTGTATAGAAAGGGATTTAGTTATAGGTATTACATATTTTAAGAAAAAGAGGATAAATAAGTATACAAGATATGATGTAGGGCGAAATGACAGTAGTTTGTTGGATTATGTATTGGTAGATAAAGACTGTTGAGTAGACTTCAGGATGTACATGTTTATAGAGGGGCCACAGATATATCAGATCACTTTCTAGTTGTAGCTACACTGAGAGTAAAAGATAGATGGGATACAAGGAGAATAGAAGCATCAGGGAAGAGAGAGGTGAAGGTTTATAAACTAAAAGAGGAGGCAGTTAGGGTAAGATATAAACAGCTATTGGAGGATAGATGGGCTAATGAGAGCATAGGCAATGGGGTCGAAGAGGTATGGGGTAGGTTTAAAAATGTAGTGTTAGAGTGTTCAGCAGAAGTTTGTGGTTACAGGAAAGTGGTGTGCGGGAGGGAAGAGGAGCGATTGGTGGAATGATGATGTAAAGAGAGTAGTAAGGGAGAAAAAGTTAGCATATGAGAAGTTTTTACAAAGTAGAAGTGATGCAAGGAGGGAAGAGTATATGGAGAAGAAGAGAGAGGTTAAGAGAGTGGTGAAGCAATGTATAAAGAGAGCAAATGAGAGAGTGGGTGAGATGTTATCAACAAATTTTGTTGAAAATAAGAAAAAGTTTTGGTTTGAGATTAACAATTTAAGAAAGCCTAGAGAAAAAAGGGATTTGTCATTAAAAATAGGAGAGGGGGTTATTAAATGGAGAGTTAGGGATTGGGGAAGATGGGGGGGAATATTTTGAGGAATTGTTAAATGTTTTTTGAAGAAAGGGAAGCGTAATTTCGTGTATAGGCAAGGGGAGGAAAACACTTGTAGGAGTGAGGAAGACCCAGTGTGAGTGTGGGGGAAGTTCGTGAGGCAGTAGGTAAAATAAAGGGGGAAAGGAGCCGGGGATTGATGGATAAAGATAGAAATGTTAAAAGCAAGTGGGGATATAGTTTTGGGTGGTTGGTGCAATTATTTAATAAAATAGGAAGGGGGTAAGGTACCCAGGGTTGGCAGAGAGCATGCATAGTTCCTTTTGTATAAAGGCAAAGGGAAAAAAGAGAGTGCAAAAATTTGGGGGGATAAGTCTGCGGGGTTACCGGGGAAAGTGTATGTAGAGTTTATTAAAAAAGAATTAAAGAGTAAGACGGAGATGGGATAGGTGGCAAGGAGGCTTTAGGAAAGGTAGGGGGGGGGTGGGCCAGTGTTTACAGTGAAACTATAAATGAACAGTATTTAATAAAGGGTAGGGAAAGGGCTTTGTGGCATTTATGGATTTGGAAAAGGCTATGACAGGATGGGTAGGGGGCAATGGCGATGTTGCAGGTGATGGTGTGGAGGTAGGTTACGAAAGCATGAAGATTTTTACGAGGGTGGGTCCCAAGTAAGTTGTAGGAAAGAGGGAAAATTTTTTCCCCGGAAAGTAGCCATGACAAGGATGTGTGATGTCACCGTGGTTGTTTTAAAATTTTATAATGGGGGTTTAAGAAAGTAAATGCGAGGGTCTGGCAAGGGCGTGGAGTTTTAAGATAAAGAATCACAACAAAGGGGAGTTTTCACAGCTGCTCTTTGCTGATGACCTGTGCTGATGAAAGATGAATATCACATTGGAGGGGAGAGAGTTGGGAGGTGAATGTATTCAATTTTTGGGAGTGGGCGTGTCGCGGGTGGGGCTATGAAAAAATGAGATGAATCATAGAAAATTTATGAGGGGAAAGAGTGAGTGGTGCACTTAGGGGTTGTGGAACCAAAAAACTTTGTCCCTTGGGGGCAAAAAGGGGAAAAGTATGAGAGTATAGTTTTACCAACACTCTTATATGGGTGTGAAGCATGGGTGATGAATGTTGCAGCGAGGAGAAGGCTGGAGGCAGTGGAGATGTCATGTCTGAGAGCAATGTGTGGTGTGAATATAATGCAGAGAATTCGTAGTTTGGAAGTTAGGAGGAGGTGCGGGATTACCAAAACTGTTGTCCAGAGGGCTGAGGAAGGGTTGAGGTGGTTCGGACATGTAGAGAGATTGGAGCGAAACAGAATGACTTCAAGAGTGTATCAGTCTGTAGTGGAAGGAAGGCGGGGTAGGGGTCGGCCTAGGAAAGGTTGGAGAGAGGGGGTAAAGGAGGTTTTGTGTGCGAGGGGCTTGGACTTCCAGCAGGTATGCGTGAGCGTGTTTGATAGGAGTGAATGGAGACAAATGGTTTTTAATACTTGACGTACTGTTGGAGTGTGAGCAAAGTAACGTTTATGAAGGGGTTCAGGGAAACCGGCAGGCCGGACTTGAGTCCTGGAGATGGGAAGTACAGTGCCTGCACTCTGAAGGAGGGGTGTTAATGTTGCAGTTTAAAAACTGTAGTGTAAAGCACCATTCTGGCATGACAGTGATGGAGTGAATGATGGTGAAAGTTTTTCTTTTTCGGGCCACCCTGCCTTGGTGGGAATCGGCCAGTGTGATAAAAAAAATATAAATATATATATTATATATTATATATATATTATATATATATATATATATATATATATATATATATAATGTCGTGCCGAATAGGCAGAACTTGCGATCTTGGTTTAAATAGCAACGCTCATCTTGCCATATAGGACAAGTGAAAATTTGTGTATGCAATAATTTCGCCAAAATCATTCTGAACCTAACGTAAAAAATATATTTCACTGTGTTTAGTATTAAATTATTGTAAAGAAACCTAAAATATATTTAGTTTGGCTAGGCTAAAATAAATTGTTCTTGTTATAATAAGGTTAGGTAAGTTTTCTAAGATTCTTTTGGTGCAAAATTAAAAATTTTTACATTAACATTAATGAAAAAAAATGTCTTTAAACGTATAAGAGAAAATTTTAGAAAGGACTTAATTTTAAATGAGTTATTGCTAATTGACCAGTTTTACATATTCGGCACGACATATACATATGAACTCAGTTTCAGTAGATCAAGACTGAATTCTCAACCAGTGTGTAACAGAGTCTACCAGGGGTAATAATTTCTTCGACCTATTCTTGTCAAAGAAACCCTCGTAAATAATCTGGTGCAAGTGATTACCAGGGAGTGCGAAAACAAGTATATTTCTCAGTCCCTGATTTTCGTTCTGCCAATTATAATGGACTTGGGGAACTCCTGCTTGGTCTGGACTCAGGTAATTTATGATTCTGTTGACTATGATCATGCGATAAAGAAGGAATTTACATTTATGGCTTTTTTCCTAATAATTTTCAACTTGCTCAAATTATGTATATCTTCCTCAAAGAGATATTAGGTCAAATACGAAAGATCCCAAATGGATATGAGACTAAAGCAGAAGAAAGCATAAATGATATCCCAACAATTAATAATTATTCAGGTCCTGGAGAAAACATATTAAGTAATATTACTGTCATGAGGGACATGGTTAGCAAACAAAAAAATCTACAAATTAAGTCTCTTTGTCCCAACGAAATGTTTTCAATGGTACTTAAAGAGAGCAAGTTAGCATTAAACATGCTCGTTAGCGTGTTTAATGCGTCCATCTTCCACATCTCTGGTGTTATGCCAGAGCTGTGGAAGGTGGTAAGTAATTCCTATTTTAGATCAGGGGTTATTATTAAATGTTAAAAAGCGAAAATCACTGGGTGTACGCACTGAAAGGCAGTGGGTGTTGCGGGAACGAATCTACCAGGGGGGGGACGATAACAGAGGTGGTTTAATAAGGGTCTGAAGGGGCTAAGGAAAGTGTTATCAAAGTTTGTGTAATAAATCGGTTGTGTCAAAATGTCGGGTTTGTTGAAAAAAAAGGGACGAAAGGAGAAAAAGATAAAGTATGTATGTAGGGGGGTGATGACCCCGGGGGTAAATTCTGCGTGCTCGTGGAAAGAAGGATGCCAAATGACAATGGAAAGTGATGCGGGAAACCCTAAAATTCTCACAGAGGGGAATGGGACACCCCCCAAAAGATACAGTGAGTGGAGGGTGTGCCAATATGAAAAAGGGGAGAGAGTGTCTACGACCTGGGAATCAATGATAAGGTTAGAAACATAAACTTCCCTGTGGAATATAATTTGTTTGAATAATAGGGGCCAGGGGTGCTCCCAAAACGGTTGAAAAGGCAGTTAGAGATTACAGAAAAAATAATCTAAGTATGGTATACCTTCAAAAAAACGTGGGGTCTGTCCGCTGATATCGCTCTTTGCCCTGAATTCAGCATGCCCGGAACCCCAGCAGAAAACGATTTTTTTTTTTTTGCTAGAAATGCAGGCAAGAAGCTATATCAAAAGAACTAGGGGGATGACCCAAATCTATTTTTTTTAAATAGCTTGCAAGCATTTTAGCGTCTGAGTATACTACGTTGGGGTTTGGCATATTGCAATACGAATAATTGCACTAAGAATGGCATACATTTCAGCTGTATAAATACTACCCATTCCAAAAAAAATGCCTCGCAAAACACTTCTGAAAATCCGACACCGTAGAGGATTTAATAAATCGTGTTCGCTGAAATGGCATGAGAGTGAGCCGGAAATGAAAAAAAGGAGTGAAAATTTAAAACTGTGGGTTTCGGCTTTGAACACGGCGTGGGAAAGAACAGACTGAACTGTCGGAACCCCAGTGTTGAGAAAAAGAAAAATGTAGATGAACATAAAATGGAACAAAAGAAAAGTCAAGCGATGAGAAAAGGGAAGGGAATAAAAGGGGCGGTAAAAGGTTTGAGAGCTGTAAAATACGGGGCAGGGGCATCACGGCATCTTCAAGGACTAACATTGCCCCGTATGGCTGTTGACGGGTGGAGTGAAAGCACCTAGACATAAAGTTTTGGAAAATTACATTTATTGAAGTACATTATGTACTAAAAGTAAATGAAAAAGATAATTATTATTTATCAGTTAGACAAGGGAATTGGGACACTTAGGGCGCAAAAATGTCCCCCTTTGTACCTCCATTGTCATTCCACAGTTGCTTGGCCTATTAATTACAAATGAAAAATAATCACCGGAAAAGCTGGTAAAAAATATAAAATTTTTGGACGTATATTAAAATTTAAAAAGAATTATTTACACTTTAATAAAAAAGGAAAATTTGAATTCACTCCTTTTTATGGAGTTAATGTGTCATGTACAGGACCCTCCCCCTTTTTCCCACATATATGAAAAATTTACTGGCCGAATTTAAACATAAATTAGACCTTATTGGGTTCCGGGTTGTCCTGTCCTGTCGCCCGATCTCAAATTTGCGGAAAGCAATCCCGCAATTTGCCCTATTTTACAGGTGCAGCCCAATTTTAACCTTAGAGCAGAAAATTTCTTCCAATTTCACAACGTTGTTTTTAAATTTAAACAATATGGCGATGTCCTGCGCAGGTGCAGTTCCCCTTTTCGATAACATAAATTTTTTTTAAATTAAAAGTATGGCCATCTATTTACATATAACTACTGTATTTCTGGAAAATATATACAGTATTTCCCACACTGCAGCCGGGCGGAGTTCGTTGCTAAACGACTCAAATTACTCCTTCCTTTAGGAGACGATTCCAGCCGGTTCTGGCTTGAGTGGCTGTTCTCCTAGTAGGTCATACTACGATTTCATCTTCCGGCATCACTTGGTCAGCGTTATCTTCCATATCACTCGTGCCACTTTACCTCAGATTTTCATTTATGTTTGTTTGAAAACCAGTTAATTCCAAGGGAATCAATTTATTAATTGTGCGTAAACTTTCCTGGCCATGACACAACACTTTGACATTCCTGACAACACCTTGTGCATCTGGGTACAATGTCAATACTTTGCCCAGAGGCCACAATGTTCGATGTTGTTCAGTGTCAATTAACACAATGTCACTTGGTTGAATGGTCTGTCGATTTACTGCCTCTGTCGCACCATAAAAGTGTTCACGTAGTGTAAGAAGATATTCCTTACGCCACACATTAGACCAATGATCAATTACTTTACTTAACATTTTAAATTTATTACACAACACTGCCGCATCATTGTAATCTTCATCACTTTCTTCCGGATTATCTCTATAGACAGGGGCAGCTTCCAATTTCCTTCCACATATTAGGTGAGAAGGTGTTAATACATCTGCATCAGGTGTATCACTCATGTACGAAAGAGGCCTATTATTTATCAGATTTTCCGCCTCCACTAACACTGCACAGAATTGTTCCAAAATTAATTTTCTTCCGGTGTAGTACTCTACGGAGACACTGCTTCACTGTGCCTATCAGTCTTTCGTACAGCCCCCACTGTCAAGGGGCTCTACGAGTAATAAATTTCCAGGTACACCCTCGTTGGGTTAACAGAGATTGAACATCGTTACTATTATTTAATTCTATCAAATGTTGAGCACCTGCTACAAAATTTGTGGCATTATCAGAAATCATCAATCTCAGACAGGATCTCCTAACTGCAAATTTTCGAAACAGCTGTATAAACTGTTCTGCAGACAAGTCCTGTGCCACTTCTAAATGAACTGCCCTAGTAGCAGTACAGGTGAACAAACAAACATACACTTTCAGTGGAACACCATCTGAAGCACATGTTAAAATTATTGGACCACTATAGTCTACACCTGTTACATCAAATGGTTTCACTAATTGTACACGCTCCTTTGGCAGTGGTGGAGGACCTGGGTACATATAGGATCTGGCATCCACACGGCGACATATTACACAAGATTTAATCACCCTTTTTACACTTTGCCGTCCTTGTGGAATCCAGAAAGTTTCCCTAATACAATTTAAGGTATCTTGTACCCCACCATGCATTACATTTTTATGGGCATTTAGAACAATCAAATTTGTTAGATGATGAGTTTTGAGCAGTAAGACAGGGTGTTTAGCATAATCATCCAATTCAGCATTTTGTAACCTACCTCTGCACCTAATTACATTGTTCTCTAAATACAGCCCCAATTTTCTCTATTATGAACCTTTCACAATTTTTCTTTCCATCATCAATTTAATCTCAATTCCATAGATTTCCTCCTGTACCCTCTTTATCCAATATTCAATTGGATGTGAAAACTTATATGAAATGTTCATCTTGTTTAGAAATTTAAACACCAACTTAGTTACATTGATTAGTGTGGGTAAAGAAGAATACCTATTTATATCAATGGCTAAGGGAGGACAAACTACTGGAGCGGTGGTCACAATAATTTCAACAGGAGCAATATACCCCTTTTGTACAAGCCAATTAGCTTTATTTACCAACCAGCTCGGTCCTTTAAACCATGATACAGCATTTACAAATTTAGCATAAGGTAAACCTCGAGACAAGTAATCAGCTGGATTCTCCTCACCTGGTACATGATTAAATGTTAACATATGCAGACCCAAACTATTATACTTCTCTTGCATCTGATTAATTTCAGCGACTCTGTTTTGTACGTACACAATTTTACTGTTTCCATTACGAATCCATTGTAAGGATACCTCATTATCAGACCAAATTACAGTGTCGCTAATATTTATCTCCTGCAACTTATTTCTTATATAATTAGCTAATTTGACACCTACATAAATGGCTGTTAATTCCAACTGAGGTAAGGTACGTGATTTAATTGGAGACACTTTAGCCTTAGACATAAGAGAAATAACACTATTACATTGAAGGTAAGCAACTGCTCCATATGTCAATTTTGAAGCATCACAAAAAATGTGCAATACATTTTTCCCATTTGAATTGGCCACCTGGCGTGGGAACTCCAACATTGGAATTTTTTCATAATCACCAGTTAATTCATCCCACCTGTTAATGAATTCCTCAGGTAAAATTTCATCCGAAGCACATTTAAGTTTCCATGCTTCCTGAATTAATAATTTCCCTCTTATAGTAAGGGGTGACACTAAACCTAGTGGATCGAAACATTTGGAAACTTCAGCAAGCAAAACTCTCTTAGTTAATTTATTGGGCGTACTGTAATTATTAGGTTTTAACATTAACAAATCTCAGTATCCCAAGTTAATCCCAATACATTACTACATTTTGGGACTTCATCTCCAGGGTAATCTTTACTTATTTTGTCCTTTAATTTGGACGAATTACTATTCCATTCCATCAGAGGCATATTTGCACTTTGCATTATTTTATTAGCCTCTTCATAAGTCATTAACAGTTCCTCTTCAGTTGACGTCACACCCAGGAAATTGTCCACATAAAATTGTTTGCTCATTACTTTACTCAGTGGACTTCCCATACGTTTAAGGTGTGCATTTATCGTCGCTTGAAGTAGGAACGGACTGGATGTAGCACCAAATAATACGCTCCTAAAGCGAAATGTTTTCAGACGGCT
Source organism: Cherax quadricarinatus (assembly GCF_026875155.1). Classification (NCBI taxonomy): domain Eukaryota; kingdom Metazoa; phylum Arthropoda; class Malacostraca; order Decapoda; family Parastacidae; genus Cherax; species Cherax quadricarinatus. The sequence continues at coordinate 62,927,439 of NC_069407.1, forward strand.
AAGTAGGTCAATAGGATTCTCAGGCCATATGAAGCGGGTACAATCCCGGTCAGCCTCTTGTAAACCCACTCTTAGGAAGCTTCACTTATGTCAGCCGTAAAGGCATAATGCTTCACTCTGAAATTTAATGAGATATCTCCTAATTTTTCCGTCAACGACGGACCTGTCATCAAACAGTCATTTAAACTAGGTACATTTTTGTTACTCCTAGCACTACAAATAAACACAATCCTCAAAGGAGTGGTCTTAGAATCCTTCTTCACTCCGTGATGTGGCAAATAGTGACCATAAATTTTGGCTTGCTCAGGAGGTACCTCTTCTATAAATTTATTAATTAACTGCTTAGCAATTATATCATTATAGGCAGTTAACAATTCTGGTGTCTTACTCAGTTCGAGGAGCTGAGCCTTTAACTGTCCATATGCCATTCGGTAATTAGTGGGTAATTCTGGATGGTTCAGTCTCCACGGTAGTCGTACCCAGTATTGTCCAGATTCAAAGTTTACATCTCTCAGGTATTGCTCCTGAGTAAAAGAATCGTCTGGACTTTGTTCATTTACATTTATTCCAATGCTGTCTAATTCCTACAATTTATGCACTGGCTCAACACCATCCTCTATGGAAGAATTATACTGGGGCACGACTTCATGAGTAAGACACACAGTTATGGTATTTGTAGTTTCCTCTAGTCATGAGTTATTATTACGAGGAATCCTACCATACATTACATGGCCTCCTGCAGTCTTTAAAAGGGTGACACCACATTTCTTTGCCATACCCTTTACAAAGGAGGCATAATAGTCACTACCTATCAAAATATTAATTGGGCAAACAGAACCATCACTTATACCAGAAGGTGCTAAATTTACATTATGTGAAAGTCTTTCTGTAGCTTTACTAAGCCCTACTGTAGATAATTTCTCTGGAAGTCTATCTACAATAACTGCATTAACACGTTTTTTCTCATTGCCCAACCTGACAGTTACATAAACAGTGTCATACAATTGAGCTCTTTTATCTGAGAGAAAACAGATAATTTTAAAGTTGTGGGATCTCCCATCTGTACTTTCATACCATCAAGACATTTACGTTTTATGAAAGTACGTTGGGATCCCTGGTCTAATAATGCAGTTACATTTTTTGATTTACGCCTTTTATCATCAATTTTTACCTGTAACACAGGTAAGGCTACTTCAGCAAAACCATCATTATTAACATAGCAAGCAATTTTTACATTAGCTAATGTTGTGTCAGGATTGTCAACATATCAATATTATCACATTATCATTAGACCTTTACACATGACTATATGGTGTCATTCTTTGGACATTGATAACATTGTTTATTTGGCAGACAATACTTTAAATTGTGTTACCTAAACAATTGATACATTGTCAAGTAATCCTCCAATCTTTCACTTTATCATCCATTGAATGTATGCATCATTCTTAGAAAAAATGAGTCCCTTGCAGCAAAACAATCTCTCCTTCTTTGACTGGTTTCTTATTAATGGCTACTCTTAGGAGGGTAACTATTCTTCTTACCTTGTGAGAATCATTATTTCTGAAATCCCTGTTACAGATATTACTATCAACTATTTTTAGGAAATGAAATTTGATTATTAACATTGGGATAATTTTTTCCTTTGTGAAACTTGACAGATACCTCATAGTTATTATGTGTTGCATCTTAAAATGAGTTAGTTGGCTGGTCTGCAACTGCACAATTAATTCTTGTAGACCTAGTCTTATTTCCTCCTGTCCAAAATAACCCTTGTGATATTTGTTTGAGAGCCATTCAAGTGTTTTACAGCTTAATTTATTCTGTACCATGGCTCTCAATAACCAGTTTGATTCCTTCAGATTATATTTATTATTTAAAGTTTTGAGAGTGCTCTCCAGTTTAACTCTAAACTGCTGTAAACCTTTGTAAGTGTGATCTGGAGATTTTAAATTAACAAAGATATTCAAATAACCCGCACATAAAAGACAGAAGCTTACGACGACGTTTCGGTCCGACTTGGACCATTGACAAAGTCCATCGTTCCAGTCACGGTATTGTGCCTTTTTGTTATTTAACAATGATATTCACTAGATCCAAACTACTGTGTTCTGTATTACCATAAGTGACCTTCAACAAGTCAACTGCTTCTTTATAAGAATCATCTACATTGGGAAATGCTTGTATGAGTATGTGAGCATCTCCTCTTACCTGTCCTTTGAGGTAAAATAATTTAGTTACACAGGCTAGGTCACTCCTATCATGCACAGCTGCATTAAAAATTGACCAAAACTCCTCCCAGTTTTCTCCAGGATTAAATATAGGTAAACATAATTCTGGGAGTTTTGGCAAAGACATATTATTTGTTGGAGCAGACTGATTAACTGCCTGGTTTACACATTTTAATTTATTCAAGGCCTGACTTTTACAAGAAAAAATCTTTTCCTCTAATTCATGATACTGATTAATCATAAAGTCTACTTCAGTCTCATCTACACAGTTTACTAATAAATCTCCTTCATGTTTGTCGTAATATAATTTGTATGAATCATATCTATTACCTAAAGCATCTAAATACAATTTTAAATCATCAGTATTCACAGTTTCTTGATTCATTAATTCCAAACATTGTATGCTTTTGTTACATGCCTTTTTCTAGCTTGCAGTGATGCTTTTTTTTTACTCTATATTCCATATGTTTGTCTTCTATATTAATTTCCTCATTTTCAGCCATGATGCAATTTATTAATTCAGCTTAATAACACTGATTATGTACTAAATTATGCACTTTATAAAGGTAAATAGTACAACTTACCTTTGAATAAATCCTAGGTACTTGAGCTTAGTAATTACATGTAAGAAAATTATATAAATTTTAAATGTACATTAATACAAACCTTTAGCCAGCCTTGGCTTATCAAAATTATTATGCAAATTAATATAAATCCTTGCCAGAATTTGGCATAGCAAAATTAATATTATACACATTAATATAATTAGCAACACTTGTCTTATCAATTGCACATACACTGATATAAATCTTGGCCAGAACTGTCTTATCAAATTAATATTATACAAATACATTAATATAAATCCTAACCACTTTGGCTTTGCAAAATTAATATTAAACACATTAATATAGTTAGCTAAACTTGGCTTATCAATTACACATACACTTATACACATTAATATAATCTTTAGCCACACTTGACTAATCCAAATTAATATTGTAATAATTATAATCCACTGCACATTAAGTAAATTTGTGAACTTAACATCCACCTCTTTCTGTCATTTCACATATAATTATTAAGTAATTAATTAATGACTTCACTAATTACCTCCAGTTCAAGAAGGACCAACGGGCAAATTAAATGTGGAAAATTACATTTATCTGAATGTATCTTTATGTACTTAACAGTAAATGAACAAAGATTATTATTTATCAGTTAGACAAGTAGGAATTTGGGACACCTAGGTCTCAAAAATGTCCCTTTTCGATACCTACCATTGTCATATCCACAAGTTGCTCTGGACCTATTAATTACAAATGAAAAATGCATCACCAGAAATGCTGGTAAATATATAAATTTGTGGACCGTATATTTAATTAAGAATTATATATATACACATTTATGTAACAGAAGGAAAATATCTTAATATCACTCACCAATTTGACTGGACATTAATGTGTCATGTACAGGACCCCCCCCCCTTTTGCCTACATTTATGAAAAATTTACTGGCCAGAATTTAAACATAAATTAGACAGCTTATCTGAGGTTCCTGAAGTTGTCCTGTCCTGTCGCCTGATACTCAAATTATGCAGGAATGCATATCCAACAATTTCTCCTATTTTAGAGGTGTCAGCCCAATTTTAACCTCTAGAGCACGAAAAATTCTTCCCATTATTCACAACGGCTGTTCAATTCAAACAATAATGGCGACTGTCCTGCGCAGGCGCAGTTTCCCGTTTTCGATAACATAAATTTTATTAAATACAGTATGGCCATCTATTTACATATAACTACTGTATTTCTGGTAAATATATACAGTATTTTCCACAAACGTATTCCCTGATCATGGATGGGATCAAGTATAGAAAGAGTTGCGAGAGGGGCCGCAGAATATATATTGTCGCCATAATCTAGTTTCGATAAATTTAGGGTTGAATGCAGTCGAAGAAGAGTAACACGATCCACCCCCCACGTAAGATGAGAGAGAATTTTAAGGAGGTTCAGCCCGATATGGAAAGTTGTTTTCATTGGAGTAATGTTAGATTTCAAGGACAGCCGGCAGTCAAAGAGGAGGCCGAGAAATCTGGTCATATTACTATCAGAAATACGGGAGCCATACAGGTACAATGGGGTATCAGGGATAAAACGTCTGGTGAAATTAATTTGGTGCGTTTTAGCATCAGAAATTTTAAATACATGCATAGTGGCCCAGACAACATTCTGGAGTGAGGCTGCTGCTAGGCGACAACCAGCTCCTGCAAAGGCTATAGCAAAGCCTTCGACATAAAATGATGACCAAATATATGGGAGAACGAAGGTCAGATTATTTATAGCTAGTAAGAAGAGTGGTGCTAAGTGCACATCCCTGAAGAACACCTTCAGCTTGGACAAAGTCCGAGGAAAGTGAATTATTAACCTGAACACGAAAATGTCTCTCAGATAAGAAGTTTTTAAGGAAAAGTGGCAGATTGCCTCGTAGGTCAATGGAACGTTTTTGGGCCGAAATATTATGTCTCCAAGTAGTATCACATGACTTTTCAAGATCAAAAAATACCGCGATAAGCGAGTGGTTACTAGTAAAAGCATTACAAATATAGGCATCTTAGTAAAAGCTCAATAGGAAAGTTATGAAAGCCAAATTGGCTACTGGACTAGACTAGAAGCGTAAAAGACTCGTCTCTGCTAGAAAGTGAATTCTTACTCAACCCTGTAAGAGCTTAAGTAGGTCTTACCAAGGCTGGCTCCTCCTTAGGAAAATTAATGAATAGAAAAAGAATAATGACATACAAATATAAACACTTTATTGTTAAAATTGAAAATGTAAAACATTTAAATATGAACTTTTATCCTACGTGAAATAGAAATGAAAAATGAAATATAAAAATGATATTTGAATTTAACGCTAATATGCACAGTTAGACTGGGGTGTCTGGTTGATGTTGACACCGCACCTTGTAGAAACTGTAGCTGTTGTTGATGATGGGGGGGGGGTCACAGCTGTTGAGTGATAACCCAACGACTAGTTCATCACAGTGTATCTAGCCTTGAATAATCCGTCAAGATGACAGGAACGAAGGTCCTTCACTGCAAAGATGAGGGGTAGTTGCCTGGGGTTGGCTACACTTAGGTATGTAGATAAAAAGGTGACGTCCCAGAGTTCATGTGAAGTTCGTCTCCTTCAGCACTGTTTCTGTGGTTGCCAGATGACCCAAGCTGACATTTCAAGAGTTGTGCTGGGAGCTGTGAGTCAAGTGATTATCCATTTGGTTGGAGCCCCACACGTCACCTTTCCGGGTGGACACTGACCCTACCTTAACAAGCGGACTGGCAATCAAGCTATCGTCGCCATATACTCGCTCACTACTCCTATATCTTGAACTTTTCCCTCACACTCTCCCATACCAAGAATTATAGTCAAGGAGTATAAGAAGTATAGGTGAGGAAAAAGTTGTAAACCGGAAAAGTCAAGTATGGTACCAAAATCATCTACTGACATGACTTAACCAGTCAGAGAAATAATTGGATGAACCATTGATATACGCAATATGAAACTTAAAAGCTTGGAGTGCCAATGTCCACCTCAAGAGGCGACTGTTGGTTCCCTTAAAAGTTTCTAGGTGTATCAAAGGTTTGTGATTCGTCTCCAAAATGAATTCTTTCCCCAGTAAATAAAATTTAAGTTTGGAGATACCCCACACAAGGGCCAAACATTCCTTTTCTATGGTGGAGTATCTCGTTTCTGCAGGAAGAAGTTTCCAGCTTATGAAGCATACAGGAAAGGGTGTACCATCATGATACTGTAGTAACACTGCTCTTAGGCCGGTATTGGAGGCATCAGTTCTTAAACAAAATGGCTTATTAATATCTGGAATCTTAAGTATAGGGTCTATCAAGAAGATGTTCTCAATCTCATTAAACTTTTCTCGAGCTAAGTCTGAAAGTTCAAGAGGTTCCTTCACAATCTTTTTAGGGTAGTCGGATAAGATGCCTGTAAGTTCGGTAACGTTGGGGATAAACCGTGCATACAAATTTACAGAACCAAGAAAGCTACGCATGAGCTTCTTGGTTTTGGGGAATTTAAACTCTAATAAAGCTTTGATCTTACCGGGGAGAGGCTGCAAAGAGTTATTAGAAAGAATCTGAGATATCTAATTTTGTTATACCCAAGGAAGCATTTCTTCGGCTTGGCAGTGAGGCCATGTGAGCGTAACCTACGCAAAACTGATGTTAATGTTTGGATATGCTTGCCCCACGTGGATGTCATTACGTAAATGTTATCAAAATAAATTGAAACATTTAGCATATTACCCAAGTCCTTCCTCATCAGTCTCACGTAGGTAGCCCAGGCAGTTACCAAACCGAAGGGCATAGTTCTATACTGCATCAGTCCTTGGTGTGTAGGAAAAGCAGTGTACTGCTTAGAAGAAGGATCTAACATTACTTGATGATATGCTTGCACAATATCAATCTCTGAAAAGAAAGAAGAGTCATAAAATTTGTGTAGATCGCTATCTATTATGGGCATAGGCTCAGCATCCCACCGAGTTATAGCATTAAGTACTCTGAAGTCAACAGCAAATCTATATGAATTGTCTTCCTTCTTAACCATGACTACTGGTGAGCAATATGCAGATACTGAAGGTTCAACGATTTTTAGTTTTAATAATCTGTCTACCTCTCGGTCAAATGCATCCCTAAGGTGAACTGGAACTGGGTATAATTTCCGTTTCATAGGATTGTCCATGACTAAGTCAATCTTATGGACTACCGTGGAGGTGACACCTGGAATATCAGTAAAAACATCTGAGAATTTACCCATACATTGAAGTAGTTCATGTTTCTTGTGGTCATCCAAAGACACATTGATATTAATGTTTGTCGCACCTGAGTGGTCAAGAGTCACCAAGTCATGTAGTTCTCTGTCATAGTCTACGTTAGAGGTGTCAATTACGCACATGTTACACTCCTCAGTTGTCTTATCAAGTTCGTGTGGAAAAACTAAATCAAAGTCATTCAGGCAGTTAACGGAATTTCCTCGGTAATATTTCTTAAGAATGTTGATATGATAAAGCCTAGGTTTCCCCTTGACTTCTATGAGGTAATCAACCTTCCCACAAATTTTCAATACCTTATACGGACCTTTCCATGCTACTAATAATTTATTTGACTTGATTGGCAAAAGTACCAGAACCTCATCCCCTACTTTAAAACTTCTCTGACTTTTGGTATCAAAATAGGTTTTGTACTGGCCCATTGACAAGCTTAAATAAGTTTTTCGAAACTATGTCAGAGGTCTCCTCAAGTTTAGATCTAAGGTCAAGGAGAAACTGATAAGACTGAATCTCAGCATTCACGTCCTCATTAGTCCATAAGTCATGAAGGATGGACAATGGACCTCTGGCCTGTCTTCCATAGAGAAGTTCAAAAGGTGAAAACCCCAAAGAGTCACTGGGAACTTCCCTCATGGCAAACAAAGCACAGGGTAGGTAACGATGCCACTCCTCAGGTTTAAGGAAGCAAAGTTTCCTTATAATGGACTTGAGAATTGAATGCTGGCACTCAACCCTCCCATTACAGCTGGGATGATATGGTGTTGTGAAGAGAGGTTTCACTCCCAGAAGTTGGTAGAGATGTTGCATTAAGTCAGATGTGAATTGTGTCCCACGGTCAGACAAAATTTCTCTAGGGATGCCAACTCTGGAGAAGATGGACAAAAGGGCTTCAGCCACCTCTGTCGTAGTTATAGACTTTAAGGGCACGGCTTCTGGGAAACTCGAAGCATAATCAACTAATGTTAAAATATATCTACGTCCCCCAGATGAAAGTGGTGATAAAGGACCAACGATGTCAATAGCTACTCTTTCAAACTGTACCGTAAAGATTGGCATTTTGACCATAGGTACTCGCCGGGTACCTTGGGAGGATGACAGTTGGCAAACTTTACACAATCTGCAATATGTAGTGATATCTGAGGACATTTTGGGCCAAAAATAGGTTTCCCTAATTTTATTCAAGGTTTTACGATGTGAGAGATGTCCGGCCACTCGCAGGTCATGAGCCATTTTAAGAAGTCTCCCTGCATTGACTTGGAACAACTAAGATGAAAAAGTCTATCTCGTCTGAATTTAATTTGAATACCGATTTATACAAGATACCTTTCATATATTCAAATTTATATGAAAAGTTTTTCCTTTGGATAACTTGATTTTTGCTAACTGCATTATGACAATTCTGAAGAGAAGGGCAATTACGTTGTAAATTGACAAAGGAGTCCTTAGATATATCTAAAGGCTTAAGTCAGGGAAAATCAAAGAATGGACAGTAGGAGAAGTCTGGGCTTTGGTCTGAGCCCTACTCAAGACATTTATAGTATCGGAGGCGATATCCTCACTCTCATCTAACAAGTGAACCGGTGATCCTATTACCTCGCTTTCGAGAGTAGTATCACTGGTTTCAAACCCCACATGAATATCAAGAGACATTGACTCATCTGAACTGTCGAGGGGCTTTCCTGACTTTACTGGAAGAGGAGCTGAAAAGCTTATGTCCATCTTTGGTGATGAAAGGTCAATCTTAGAAGGAAGAATGGCACCTTTTACATTACCTATTAGTACGGAGCAAGAGGTGATGGGAGCTAGTACGGCTTCAGACCAACCTGTGAACCATTTAGACCTAATGCAGCAACGGATGGTCGGAAAAGTGTCCGTACGGCCCAAGTAGTCTGAAAGGATAGCAGAGGAATGAGTTTCTTTAAGGTTAGGGAACAGCTTATCAGAAATGACTATACACGTGCATCCAGTGTCTCGTAAAGTGGTAGATACATTAAGTCCATTAACTGTTCCCGAACAGAAGGGTATCTGGTCATTACAGTCTTTAAAACACCTACCAACTTTTTGCACCTTCTTAGAAGGGCAATCGGGACGTTTATGTCCCTCAACACCACATAAATGACAAACCGGAATAAAAGACGTCAGTTTACTTTCCACTAGAGGTTTTGATTTCTTAAGATCTGGTGAACCCTTGTCCTTAGGTCTTTATAGGAATTGTGAGCCTCAGCATACAAGTCAGCGTCCTCAGCAACTTCGTCAGCCTTAATCAGGTTACGTTCTCTAATGAATGTTCGTATCTGGTGGGGAAGAGCTGTCAGGAACTGGTCAGCAACCATGAAGTCTCTAAGAGATTCATAACCGTGATCAGTTCCGGAGCTCTCTGTCCGAAAGTCGAGCAAACGAAAGAGAGTAACCAGCAACTGTTGAAAGTTTTGGCCATGCTGTAAGGTGGCATACCTAAAATCTCTCCTATAAGAATTTGTAGTCTTTTGGTATGCTTTAAGGATTGCCTTCTTAACTAGGTTATAATTACATATGATATCCTGCGACAAAGTTGCATAGATATTCAAAGCTGTACCGGGTAGCAGTATTTTCAAACCTAATAAAGTATGAAGTTATGTCTTCACCCTCTGTGAAGGGAGGTAAATTAGGTGTTGGAATGTGTGCATTAGCTGCATGATGTTCCATTACTCCTTCCTCTAATTTCTGTTGTGTAAAGGTTAACTTTGTATTTTCTAATTCAAGGCATGCCTTCTCTACCTCTCGATCTTTCTGTCTCTTTCACAACTCATTCTTTCTAGCTTTTTCCTCAAGTTCTCCACCTTTTACTCTTTCCTCAAGTTATCTTAATTTAGCTTGTTCCTCGCGTATTTTAGCGCTCTCCTCATGATCAAGTCTATCACGCTCCTTTTTCTCTTCTCTTTCACATTCTAACTCTCTTGGTTCTCTCTCCTTTTTCTCCTCTCTTTCTCTTTCCAACTGTCTCTCTTCTCTCTCAATTCTTTCTCTTTCAATTCTTTCCTGGATCTTAGCGCTTATGAAAGCTTCTAAATTTTTCCCCATTATTCCTAACTTACTCCCAGCATTCATCCAAAACTCGTATTCCTCCATGCTTACAAGAATAAATTGAACTACCTGGGGAAAATGAAATGGGTCTCAAAGAAAATGGAGGGTTCAATTCCTGCTCCGCTCAAAATCTGAATCGAAGGGTTTAACCCCTGCTTCGATTAAAAAGCATGTTTGAATGAAAACAGAGGGTTCTATGCCGGCTCCAACCAAACAGTAAGTTGAATGGGGTCACTTGACCATCCAATCTTCTCAGCAACAAATCAAGTGTGTCCTACAACAGTTCCCTTGATATAATAAATAGAGCTCAATGAAACAACTTGTCACTGGAAAATCACGGGTCCCTAGAGTCTATTCCTCCAAATCGTTTCAAGCTCAAAAAATAAAGGTGGCAGAATTAACTAGTATATCCTGCCTTTACTTGACTTACAATAAATTGAGACTATAACAATCACCAAATCTTTTAAATACCTGTACTGTAGTCCTAGCATAGAGAATGATTACTCGTGGCTGGTGGTAACCATCTGTGGTATGCAGCGTTGAAGTTCCAATGGTACATTCGAGATGGAGTCGAATCTTGATTCGGTCGAGTGATCCTGGAAAGGTCGCCACTTGTGAAGGCTTACTGTAAGATCTTAAGTAGGTCTTACGAAGGTTGGCTCCTCCTTAGGAAAATTAATGAATAGACAAAGAAAAATAACATACAAATATAAACACTTTATTGTTATAATTGAAAATATAAAACATTTAAATATGAACTTTTATCCTACGAGAAAGAGAAATGAAAAATGAAATATAAAAATGATATTTGAATTCAACGCTATTATGTACAGTTAGACTGGAGTGTCTGGTTGATGTTAACACTGCGCCTTGTTGAAATTGTAGCCGTTGCTGATGATGTGGGGAGGATCACAGCTGTTGAGTGATAACCCAACGACTAGTTTGTCACAGTGTATCTAGCCTTGAATAATCCGTCAAGATGATAGGAACACAGGTCTTTCACCACTGCAAAGATGAGGGGTAGTTGCCTGGGATTGGCTACACTTAGGTATGTAGATAAAAAGGTGACATCCCAGAACTCATGTGGAGTTTGTCTCCTTCAGCACTGTTTCTATGGTTGCCAGATGACCCAAGCTGACATTCCAAGAGTTGTGCTGGGAGCTGTGAGTCAAGTGATTATCCACTTGGTTGGAGCCCCACACGTCACCTTTCCCGGTGGAGAAAAGGGGGAAGATAGCGGGAGCTAGACACTGACCCTACCTTAACAAGCAGACTGGCAATCAAACTATCGTCACCACATACTTGCTCGCTACTCCTATTTGTTGAACTTTTCCCTCACATAGAAGAAAAGTCTAAAGGCAGTTATCCGCTGGCAGACATGTAGGAAAGAAACGAGGGGCATAGATGGAGACCCCTAAGAGATACGAACAAGATGATTTCCAATCTCTGTGACAACATCAGTGCTGACACCGGAAACCCGAAGAACGAGAGCCGAGTCTTGAGAGTACATTCTACTCAATTTTTGTACCTTTCTCCAAACTGCACTCAAAGAAGAAGCCAAAGTAACGATACAAACATAATCTCGTCAAGAAGTGTATATAGTTTCACAGATGATACAACGGGCAACTGCTTTCAACTGCTTAAAATCAAGGAGTCACTCTGTGGTCTTATTGTAACAATATCGGCCCCATACATCCCGTTTCAAATGTACTGCATGAGTACATGCAGAAGACCACCAAGGCACGCATTTCTGATAGAGCCTACTCGAGGTTTGAGGGATTGAATGTGCAGCCGCAGTTAAAATCGGGATCAAAAATAGTCGTAATAGCTTATCAGTGGAGGACGAAGAACGTTCCTCACTAAAAACAGTTTAACAGCAGTAAAGGTCCCAATTCGCCCGTTCAAATTGCCAACATGGGTTTCGAGGAGAACAAGAATACGAATGGGAAGTAAGGAAGATAGGAAAATGATCGCTGTCATGTAAATCTGGGAGCATTGATCACGTAAAGTCAAGTGCAGCTGAGAAGCTGAGAGACCAGTGCAAGTGAGAGATTGAGTGCGAGGATCAAAATGTGTGAGAGTACCCGTATTTAAAATGTGAAGGGGAAAAAAAGAAAGAAGAGACTCTAACTGATCAACAGGAGAGTCACAGTGAGACCCCAGAGGAAATGATGAACATTAAAATCACCTAATAGGTGAAGAGGTGGCGGTAAGGAAGAAATCAGAAATATAATATCTGGAACAGACTGTATACCACTTGCTCAAGTATCACATGTCTGAAGAACACATCACGTTGACCAACGGTATGACGGTACCACTGCAAGAACTAAGATAAAGGTGTTTTTTAATCGTGACAGGAATATCTTTTTGCAACTTGAAGATGCATACACCACTGCATGAAATGAAATATTTTGACCAACATGACGCAGGGGTGCCTAGCTCCATAGCTAGTAAATAAAGATATTATTATCATCATATGATAAAAAAGATAGTGAGAGATGTCTGCTGCAGAATGAAAAACTGAGTCCACTGAGTACTTTTAAACGTAGTGTGTGAGAAAAGTGAGTGCTGTACTAGTCTTTTCTGGGAAGAGCGAGAGGTAGTCGAAGCAGTGTCGTAGTCGTTTAGGTGAGGGGGACCTGAGGTTGTCAGACCTGAAATGTGCGGGTGATCTAAAAATCGTCACACTATAGAGGGAGAAGCCAGAAGCATGGTCAAAGATGCGTGGAGGTCGGATGTATTAAAGGAGCTAGAAGTAACCCCGGTACAAGGCGTGGGCTACGAAATGTTACTCACAAAACGTAGAGGGGTGTTCGAATGGGCCAGTAATGAGGCAAGGTTACAAAGAGGGCTCCACAGCAGAAAGGGATCTGGGAGAAGTATCAAGGGCTTCGGACTTTATGGTTAGGTCACTTGTCTCTTGTTTTTGTCCGAAATAAGGATAAAAGAAAAAAAATGCTAAAAATGGGGAGGATGGGGGGAACTTGGAGGGGTAGCTCCTAGGAAGAATGAAAGGGCCGCAAAATCCCCCACACCCAAGAGGACATTAGAACGGCCAGTAGTGCAGATGAGGTATGCAACCCATGCCATACCCTACCTTTCATGCCATTAAACCGGCACTCACACTGAGCCTCTTTGGTGGTAAAAAAATAAGTGCTGTCGAAACTCGCCACAATGCGGAAGTCCTTCGGCTACCACCACCTGAATCGGACAGGTAATCTCTAGAAATACACTCATCATTCGATGGACATGAGAAACTGCCCCCTCCCCAGGAGACCAGAGAGGGATCGGGGTATCAAATAATGATCAAGATTCCAGAGCAAACTGCACTAAAACCAAGGATCTCAACAGAAAGGGATGGACAATGATACCCGTCACCCTGCTTAGGAGCTAGGATTCGTAAGGGGGTGGAACCCAAAGGCCAAAAGTAGAAGAGGAAGGAGAAGGGAGGGAATGGGAAAGATGGAGTAGGGAGGGAGGATTGGTGGGTAATTAGGTTCGGTGGGAGGAAAAACATCGAAGGGTTAAATTCCTTAGACCAAAAGCCTGTTCACTGCTTCAAGGAGACCATCCCCCCCTCCATTCCTTGGAGAGGTTATATCAGGGGATAACTTCGTTCCATCAGATTACCGTTCAATAAGTCTGTCGTCTACATAGGCAAATCAATGGAATCAGTTATAGTTAAAATAATTAATAGCCACCTTAACGAGAATAATTTTATTAAATGAATCTCAGCATGGATTCAAGACAGATGTTCTTCAAAAGTATTTGAAGCCGTGGTCAATGATAGGGAATTGGATGTTTATTTGGATTTCAGTATAGCCTTCGATAGAGTACCTCACAAAAGACTTTAAAAAAGTGGCAGGTTATAGAATAGAAGGTAAAGCTCTAACATGGTTCGAGGCATGGCGTACCAATAAAAAGTAGAGAGTTTGCATTAATGAGGTCAAGTCTGAATGGGGATCGGTCACTAGTGGCATTCCACAAGGATCAGTGTTAGGTCCATTCTTGTTCATAATTTACATTAACGACCTTGAAGGAATTGCAAGTGACTTCAGTAATTTTGCTGGTGACACAAAAGTAGGCAGAATGATTCTAATGAGGTTAACAGTGGAATCCAGGAGGATTTGGACAAATTAATGTCTTTGTCCATAAAGTGTAGACAAATGTAAAGTCCTAGTCCTTGGGAATGAAAATAACCCTCGTAATTATTAACTAAGTGATGTAGAGCTTGATCACACTGAATTCGAAAAAGACCTGGGAGTCATGGTATGCAGAACTCTAAAACCAAGACAACAGTGAAGAAATTGTATGGCGATACCGACAAGATGTGGAAAATAAACATAAACCTCCCATTCTTTTAGCTGACTACACTTTCCCTTACACTTCATAAGTGACTGCAGGAAACGTACGACAAGTATCCTCAATAAGACCAACACCAATCAAGTTGAAGAAAATCTTTAAGTTACATCGTCGGCAACGTCGCAACTAACATTTCAAAAAATGTTTGACATAAAACTAGCTAAAATATCCACCAGCTCATCAACTACTTGTACAAAAACCCAAGCATGATTCTGGCACAAGTGCAGGAATATACAATATACCATGTGGGGTGTGTGACAAAATATATATGGGGATAACAGCTAGATCTCTGGATATTTGGATCACAGAACACAAAAATGCTTGCAGAAATGATGACTGTAAAAACGCGTGTGTTCAACATAGGGACAATGTTGGACACCTCATGAAATTCAATGAGGCTAAATTAGTGATTAAAGATGATTTAAGACGGGGAAAGTACATAGAAGCTGCATTAATTGCTGTCAGAAACACTATTCATCAAAAGTCCTGTAGTTACAGTATCTCAAAATTGCTAATCAACATGATATTGCCCATTCTGGAGACCGCTGTAACATGTCAACATGTCCTTCTCTATCCCAACCCGTATCTCCACGTAAGTTCAACAACAACAACAACAACAACAACAACAACTACAACTACAACTACAACTACTACTACTACTACTACTACTAATACTACTATTACTACTACTACTACTACCACTACTACTACCACCACCAGGTCAACATACGCGACACTCCACCTGACTCCTCCCACTATATGTACTCATTTTCTTGAACATTAAAATGGTATAAAATACCGACAGATTGTTAGGTAAGACACATATGCAACAGTTAGGTATCTTTATTTTGAAACGTTTCGCCTACACAGTAGGCTTCTTCAGTCGAGTACAGAAAAGTTGATAGAAGCAGAAGATACTTGAAGACGATGTAATCAGTCCATCACCCTTAAAGTTTTGAGGTGGTCAGTCCCTCAGTCTGGAGAAGAGCATTGTTCCGTTGTCTGAAACAATATGAAGTTGAAGTGACAGAATCGGGCCTTATATAGTGCCAGGAGGTGAGACGTAGGTTGATTTGGGAGGGCAGGTCCTTCTCAAACCCAGCCGTTCTCACTAGTAGAGGTTGTCGAAGTAGATGGTCTGTACCAAGATACCCTTGTGTTGCAGTGTCTGACAGAATGAACATTAAAATGGTATAAAATACCGACAGATTGTTAGGTAAGACACATATGCAACAGTTAGGTATCTTTATTTTGAAACGTTTCGCCTACACAGTAGGCTTCTTCAGTCGAGTACAGAAAAGTTGATAGAAGCAGAAGATACTTGAAGACGATGTAATCAGTCCATCACCCTTAAAGTTTTGAGGTGGTCAGTCCCTCAGTCTGGAGAAGAGCATTGTTCCGTTGTCTGAAACAATATGAAGTTGAAGTGACAGAATCGGGCCTTATATAGTGCCAGGAGGTGAGACGTAGGTTGATTTGGGAGGGCAGGTCCTTCTCAAAACCCAGCCGTTCTCACTAGTAGAGGTTGTCGAAGTAGATGGTCTGTACCAAGATACCCTTGTGTTGCAGTGTCTGACAGAATGAACATTAAAATGGTATAAAATACCGACAGATTGTTAGGTAAGACACATATGCAACAGTTAGGTATCTTTATTTTGAAACGTTTCGCCTACACAGTAGGCTTCTTCAGTCGAGTACAGAAAAGTTGATAGAAGCAGAAGATACTTGAAGACGATGTAATCAGTCCATCACCCTTAAAGTTTTGAGGTGGTCAGTCCCTCAGTCTGGAGAAGAGCATTGTTCTGTTGTCTGAAACAATATGAAGTTGAAGTGACAGAATCGGGCCTTATATAGTGCCAGGAGGTGAGACGTAGGTTGATTTGGGAGGGCAGGTCCCTCTCAAACCCACCCAATCTGTCGGTATTTTATACCATTTTAATGTTCATTCTGTCAGACACTGCAACACAAGGGTATCTTGGTACAGACCATCTACTTCGACAACCTCTACTAGTGAGAACGGCTGGGTTTGAGAGGGACCTGCCCTCCCAAATCAACCTACGTCTCACCTCCTGGCACTATATAAGGCCCGATTCTGTCACTTCAACTTCATATTGTTTCAGACAACGGAACAATGCTCTTCTCCAGACTGAGGGACTGACCACCTCAAAACTTTAAGGGTGATGGACTGATTACATCGTCTTCAAGTATCTTCTGCTTCTATCAACTTTTCTGTACTCGACTGAAGAAGCCTACTGTGTAGGCGAAACGTTTCAAAATAAAGATACCTAACTGTTGCATATGTGTCTTACCTAACACTCATTTTCTTACCTCTGTATTTGGACTGAAGAAGCCACTCTCGGCGAAACGTTTCACCTAATAAATATCCTGAACTGTAGATAAGTGTCTTTCCGTATAAGATGACAGTGCCCAAGTATGGGCCAGTAGGCCTTCTGCAGTGTTCCTACATTCTTATGTTCTTATGTTCTAAGTGTGCGCAATAAGGCTAACAGATGTACTTCTTGATAAGGAGTTCAAAAGTTATTTTAGAGCATTATACATCACTAATAAGGCCTCACTTATATTATGCTGTATAGTTGTGGTCTCCTTTCTACAGAATGGATATAAATTCATTAAGGAAAACATACATAAGAACATAAAAATGGAGGAACACTGCAAAAGGCCTATTGGCCCTTACAAGGCAGGTCCTTATCAAAACCATCACAACCCAAAGCTACCCAGGAATTTACTCCTGTACCCACGACACCAATCAAACCCCGCCCCTCCTACTTATATATTTGTCAAATCTCTTTTTAAAGCCGGTAAATAAGACACAAAGCCAAGAGTTAGGCATCTTTATTCCGAAACGTTTCGCCTACAGAGTAGGCTTCTTCAGTCGAGTACAGAAAATAGGCACGAGCAGTAGAGATGTGAAGACGATGTAATCAGTCCATCACCTTTGAAGACGTAGATTTGTGGTTGTCAGTCCCTCAGCCTGAAGAAGAGTTCTGTTTCATATTCCGAAACAGTATGAAGATCAAGCAACAGTGTGGAGACTTATATACTGTCGGAAGAAGAGGTTTAGAGTAGTAGAGGAAAGTAATCACTGAGAGGTCACGTCCCTCTCAGATCCAACCATTCTCACTTGAAAAAATTGTGCAATGGATTTTCTCTTTTGTACCAAGATGCCATTGTGTTGCAATGCAATTTATGTTACAATCATTACCCTGTGTTACTCGATGATTGTTATTGTTAAGATTTAAGATATCATTATTTTCCATTCCTAAACCCATACCTATAAATAATCCTAGTTTAAAGCTGTAATAACATCCTCAACTGAGTTAGCAAGAAAACCCACACCTGCCCCGTATAAGTGAACCCCATCCCTGGCATACATGTCATTTCGGTCATAGAAGTGGTCCCAGTTGTCAATGAATGGTACTGCACTATCCTTAAAGTGTTCGTCCAGCCAGCAATTTATACCAGTCTCTCTGGACAGCCATTCATTTCCAACACCCCTTGGGAGGGAAAAGATTCTTAGGAGTAATGGAAGTATGAATGAATGGTGGAGGCAGTTTGTTGGGCAGTCTACTTGTTCAGTCAGGGTGGGTGCATCGTTCCCGCTAGTCCTCCCTTCTGCACCCGGTGGGAGGTGACTAGTGTCTCTCCGACTGGTGATCTGTAACTTGATTTGAGGTTCTCATCAAATCTGTAAGTATTCGTTCCACTCCCGTCTAAATTACTATATGTTTTGGATTGTAAGAGCTTCACTCTTGTTTAGTGTTTTAGACTCCAATTTGTTCCTGTCTTGATTTAACTTAGTGTTATGTCACCTTTTAATCCTCACCATTTCTTTTAAAGACTACACATATCGTGTGAGTGATTTCTAGATTGGGGGTGTAACTCTGTTTTCTTTTAGTCGTGAGAGTCGACATGGGTCAATCGATAGAGGCGAGATTTAGAAGGGCAGCTTAGATCTTTACATGATCAGAGATGTCACTTTGACATCTCTACCTACACTGGTCCCTCTTCCACACGTAGCAGATCACCCATTCAGCAACACACCATTCAAGCAGCCTTCCTCCAGTTATAACTTCGCCAAGCATTTCATGGTGGATCTTTTCTGGCGACTTAACTGCTTCACATGTGCTGTGGTGGTCAGAGGATCACAGTCGACCTCTGTTCGTCCGAATTTCTACTCGTGTTGGGGACATTGTCTTGAGTTTCAACGGTCACGTCCACATATGTCCGCCCCCTGTCATCAACAATGACTCGTCGTTCCAAACTACGATTCAGAGTTGCATGCCCAGAACATCGTCATGGCACAATTCTCCAGTATGCCATTATGTACATAGTGATGAATCAATAATTATTTATATATTTCATTTTCCATTTTTTGATTAATGTAGGATTAATTTGAAAGTTAAGTGTTTTATATTCTTTATTAAATTAATAAAATTGTTTATCTTATAATGTTATTATTGATTTTTCTATTTTAATTTCCATAAAGAGGATCCAGCCTTATCAAATAATCTTTGAGAGTCTGAAAGGGTTGTGAAAACCTTCACACCACTTTTTGGCAAAATGACACATGTAACAGGGCTCCCTCCCTTTTTCCTAATAATGTTTATTGCTGCCCTATACCTTCTAACTAAATCTTCCCTTCTACACTTGCCTGTATCATTGACTCCAGCACTGATGCAGATAAAAGGATTGATCCCATTATCATATATGTTGTTAAGTTGGCTAACAATATTCTCCATCCCAGCCCATGGGAAACACACCCTCTACTCCTATCCTTCAAGAAGAAGGCCGTATTTATGTAGCTAAACTGACTGACTCCCCAAAAAGCCTTGTTCCTCATTGTGACATTCTGGTAGCACATTTTGACGTTCTGGTAGCACAAACAAAGGGTTCGAAGTTTCACACAGCAATTCCTTTCTTCTTCTACCTCTCCATTCGTCCTTTTGATCAACTTCGTTCCATGCTGTTCAGACACTGCCCAGGTTTCGTGACCTGAGGACTCACAAGAAGAGCATTACTAAGAAGATGAACGTGGACAAGTGTAGGGCCCTAGTCCTTGGGAATGAGAATAACCCTCAAAGCTATAAATTAGGTGAAGTAGAGCTTGATCAGTGTGTGAAAAGGACTTGGGAGTCATGGTAAGCAGAAACCTAAAGCCAAGACAACAATTCCTAAGTGTGCACAATAAGCCTAACAGATTACTGGGATTTATTTCGAGAAGTATAAGTAACAGAAGTCCAAAAGTTATTTTACTGCTCTAAACATCACTTGTAAGGCCTCACTTAGTTCCCCACAGAATTTTATGTCGTTATCATGTCCCCTTTGTTCCTCCAGTCCTCCAGTGTCGTCAACCCGATTTCCCTTAACCTCTCCTGGTAGGTCATACCTCTTAGATCTCGGACTAGTCTTGTTGAAAACCTTTTTACTTTCTCTAATTTCATGACGTGTTTGACCAGGTGTGCATTCCAAACTGGTGCTGCATACTCCAATATGGGCCTGATATACACGGTGTACAAGAGTCTTGAATGATTTCTTACTGAGGTGTCGAAATACTGTTCATAGTTTGCCAGGCGCCCATATGCTGCAGCAGTTATTGATTGATGTGCACCTCAGAAGATGTGCTCGGTATTTTACACACCCCAAATCTTATTCTTCAATGAAGTTTGCAATCTTTGCCCCCCCCCCCCACTAGCCTGTATTCTGTCTACAGTCTTCTTTGCCCTTCCCCAAGCTTCACGACTTTGCACTTGGTGTGATCAAACTCTAGGAGCCCTTTTCTGGACCAGGATTGCAGTCTGTTCAGATCCCTTTGTAGTCTTGCCTAATCCTCATCCGACTGAATTCTCCTCATTAGCTTCACATCGTCTGTAGACAGGGACCCTTCCGAATCTACCCCTTCCGTCATGTCATTCGCGGTGCCCCCGTGGCCTGGTGGCAAAAGTTCTCGCTTCACACGGTGAGGGTCCGGGTTCAATTCCCGGCGAAGGGGTGGAAACATCGGACGTGTTTACTTACACCGGCTGTCTATGTTCCCCCATCAGTAAAATGATTACGTGGGTGTTAGTCGACTGGTGTGGGTCGCATCCTGAGACAAAAAGTATCCTAATTTTCCCGATATGCTCAGCATAACAAGGGACTTTCTATATAATAGTATGTCATTGATGTCAGCCAGGCCTGTATACCTTGTACATGTACCTGCAGTAAATATAATGATATTGTTATTAGTAGTAGTAGTATTATCCTGGGACTGAAACCCTGTGGAACCTCACTTATCACAGGCGCCTACTCCGACACCTCGTCACTTAGATTCATGGTTGTCTTCCTGTCAGGTATTCTCTGTTCCATTGCAGTGCCTTCCCTGTTATACCTGCCTGATCCTTTAGCTTTTGCACTAATCTCTCGTGTGGAACTGTGTCGAAAGCCTTCATACACTCGTAGAAAATGCAATCTGCCAACCCTTTCCTCTCTCTTGTCTTTCATCACCTAGTCGCATAACTCCAGCAGGTTTGTAACACAGGATTTCTCTTCCCAGAAACCATGCTGATTGTCGTGTATAAGCTCTTTCCTTTGTAGGTGCTACACCATTCTTCTCTCCTGATAATCTGCATGACTTTGAATACCATAAATATCTGTGACATTGGTCTGTAGTTTAATGCTGCCTGTTTGTCGTCTTTCTTAAAAATCGGGACTACATTTCCTGTCTTACACACCTCAGGTAGTTGCCCTGTATCGGCAGATATGTTGAGCATTGTCTCTGCTTCCTCTCTCAGGACCCACAGAGAGATGTCTGGACCCATCGCCTATCAGGTAACTAGTTCATTCAGACCCCTATTCACCTCCTCAGCTGTGTGTACTGACCTATTTGTACTCACCTACTAGTGGTTGCAGGGGTAGAGTCACAGCTCATGGCCCCGCCTCTTTACTGATTGTTCATGGGTCCTCTCTCTTCCTGCCCCATGAGCTTTATCAAACATTGTCTTAAAATCACGTATGGTATGGTTCCTGCCTCCATTACGTCACTTTCTAGGCTTTCCACTTCCTGACAACTCTGACTGAAGAAATACTTCCTAACGTCGCTTTGATTAATAGGAGTCTTCAACTTCCAATTGTGACCCCTTGTTTCTGTGTCCCATCTCTGGAACATCCTGTCTTTGTTCACCATGTCAATTATTTGCAGTATTTTATATGTCGTTATCATGTCTCCCCTGACCCTCCTGTCCTCCAGTGTCGTCAGGCCGATTTCCCTTAACCTTTCTTCTTAGGACAATCCCCATTGCTCTGGGACTGGTCTCGTTGCAAACCTTTTCACTTTCTCTTGACGTGCTTGACCAGGTGTGGATTCCAAACTGATGCTGTATACTCCAATATGGGGCTGAGGTATATAATGTATAGAGTCTTGAACGATTCCTTACTAAGGTATAGGAATGCTATTCTTAGGTTTGCCAGACGACCATGTACTGCAGCAGTTATCTGATTGATGTTTGCCTCAGGAGATGTGCTCCGTATTATACTCACCTAAGATTTTTTTCCTTAAGTGAGGTTTGTAGTCTTTGCCCACCTAGACTATACTCTGTCCGCGGTCTTCTTTGCCCTTCCACGATCTTCATGACTTTGCATTCCGCGGGGTTAAATTCAAGGAGACAGCTGCTGGACCAAGCCTGTAGCCTGTCCAGCTCTCTTTGCAGTCCTCCCTCATTCTCTTCATTAACTTAACATCATCTGCAAGCTAGGACAATTCTGAGTCTATCCTTTCTGTTATGCTATTTACATATACCAAAAACAGCACAGTTGCTAAGAGTGACTCCTGTGGAACCTCACTCATCACAGGCGCCCATTCTGCTATCGTGTTATAAAGTCCAGTAGGTTTGTGACACAGGATTTTCCTTCCCTGAAACCGTGCTAGTTGTCTTTTATAAGCTTGAGTCTATCTAGGTGCTGTTCCACTCTCCTCCTGATGATGATCTCCGTGACTTTGCATACTATACACGTCAGTGACACAGGTCTGTATTTAATGCCTCTTGTCTGTCTCCTTTCTTAAAAATTGGGATTACATTTGCCATCTTCCATACCTCGGGTAGTTGTCCAGTTTCAATGGATGTGTTGAAGATTTTTGTTAGTGGCACACACAGTATCTCTGCTCCCTCTCTGCGGACCCACGGAGAGATGTCTGGTCCCACCGCCTTTAAAGTATCAAGTTCACATAGCTTCTTCACCTCCTCGGTTGTGTGTATTTTTTCCAGCACTGTTCTGAATTCCTGGAGTCTTTCTTATCTCCACTGTAAATACTATTTTAAATCCCATGTTGAGCTCCTCACATACATCCTGGTCGTTTCATGTGAACTCCCCACCTTCCTTCCTCAGCCTGATTACCTGGTCCTTGACTGTTGTTTTCCTGCTGATGTGCATAGTCGCTTTTGGCTCGTCGACTCATCTCTCTATTTTTCTGGGTCCTTTACCTTCTGTACTTTTTCCATTCATTAGCACACTTAGTTTTTGTCTCCCTACACCTTTGGGTTTCCAAGGACTCGTTCTGGTCTTTCCATTATTTCTATTTCCTTTGGGAACAAAGGAAATACAAATACAAATTCTTGGACATAACAAGAAAAACGAAGAACTATATACAAAAGATGAGGTAATCAGTCCCTTGCATTTTACTGATTTTCTGCCAATTCTCTCTCCTACTGAACGTCTTGCAGGAAGTTCCTCATGCCTGTGTGGTCCTCTCTTTTGTAGTTTGCTTTCCCATCCCATTCCTTTACCTTCTCCACTTAAAGCTCAACTATGTAATCAGTGCACAGAACCACATGAACAGTAGCTCCAAGGGGCCTTTCGTATGTAATATCCTCGATGTCCGAACTGCTCTAGGTGAATACTAGGTCCAGTCCTCGCCTCGTAGTGTCTCTAACATATTGATACATGAGGTTTTCAGAACGACCATGGGGCTCCAGGTTTTCCCAGTTAATCTCCTTGTGATTGAAATCACCCATAACTAGTAACTTTGCTCTTCCCATGTGAGCTCTTCTGGCCACCTTGGCTAGTGTGTCTACTATTGCTTTGTTACTCTTGTTGAATTCTTCTCTTGGCCTCCTGCAGTTCTGTGGCGGGTTGTACATTGCTGCAATTATCACTTTATGGCCCTCAGACTGGTTTGTTCCTACTATGTAGCCCTTTTTGCCCATTCCATTAATTTCTTCAATTTCCTTGAATCGCCACTGGCTTTTAATGAGCAGTGCAACTCCTCCTCCCCCTCTGCTCCATCTATCTTTCCTGAAGGTTTGATATCCAAGTGGAAAGACTGCATCTGGTATTCTGGTGAGTTTTGTATCTGTGAGTGCTATTATGTCTGAGGATGTCTACTTCATTCTTTCATGCTGCTCTTCACACTTATTTGTTATTCCATCTGCATTTGTATACCAGACCTTCAACTTTTCTAAAACTGCAGTCTGGGTGGTTGCTGTGAAGGTGGAATTTTTAATGAGGTGAGTGTGGGCACTGGGTATGGCATGTGTGTTTTGTGTTAGAATGTTTGGTTGCACAGGGGTGCTCCTGGTTGGGGCACTTTTGTAAGTGGTTGTGAGGGAGGTTGTATTTGATCTTCCTCCAGAGTCTGGGTTCTCTCCACCTCCATCTTCACCTCTCTTTCCTCCTTTCGTCTTTGTACCCTCTCTGTCAGTTTCTGCCTTTCTCGTCGTGTTCTCTCACGGTAGAGATACACTTTCCAGTATGCCGGCATGTCCCTTAGTCTTGCTTTCTCCTGCAGGAGCCTGTTTAGAGCTGATTCTGTCTTGAAAATCACTTTGACTGGCTGCATTCTTCCTCTTGCAAACCTCCCTATTCTCCAAATATTTGCCAGCTGCGTCATGTCATCATTTCCTACTGCTTTCATGATGTTTTCAATCACTTTTTTCTCCCATTGTCTTCTTGCTTCATAAGTGTAAGTTTCCTCTTCAACTTCCTGGAGCCCATAAACAAAGCCTGATCTCTCCCTTTCATTTTCCCACTGGATATCCCTATGTATCCCCTGATTTGATTTAGTTGCCTCCATTGCAGCTTTCCTTCCTCAGCCTTTTCACTGTTGTCCCTGGGCCCATTGGTCTGTCATTTTCCCTTCTCAGCTTTCCTGGGCGCCGCTGTGGTCTGTTAGGGCCTCTGCATATTGGTCAGCTGTTTCCTTTTCTACAGTCCCCTCGATTGTTCCTGATGTGGTCCTCTTTTTTTCCTGAGCTGCACAATGGCCTGATAGGGCCTCTGCATACAGTTTCACTCATTCCCTACGGTCCCATTGTGACTGTGGTAGCAGTTTCTGATGTCATGCACATATTGTTCTTTAGTTCTTTAGGCTCTTTCAGATTTTTCAGTTCCTCTTCTAATCTCTCTATCGTAGCCTGTGCTGCAGTGACTTGCATCTCCTACTTCCTGCTCTCTGCAGCTATCCTCTCCTCCATTTTCCTGCTAAGCTCTTCTAGCTTCCTTCCCCACTCATGCTCCCTTTTCATGAGCTTTGCTACCCAATCTTCCTTCCCAGATTCATCCTCCAGTTCCCTGGTTTTCTGTCCTGCTCTCTGGCAACTCATTTGTTTTGGTTGCCACAAAATGAAAAACTTACGTATTTCTGGGTGGTTTTGTTGTGTGTTTGACTGAGTGTGTGTGTGGGGGGGGAGAGGGAGGTAGAGGAGGAAGCTGGAGACAGTGGCAAATTGAGAGAGAGGTGGGGAGGAGGAATGAGGGGGGAACATGGGGAGTGAGAAGAGGAGGAAGAAGCAAAGGGGGAGAGATAATGGAAGAGGGAAAAGAGGGAGAGGAGGGGGGGAGAAAGAAAAGGCATCAGGGGGGGAAGTGGGAGAGAGGTGGGGAGGGTGTGGTGGGAAGTGTGTGTGGGGGGTCTGAATATGTGGGAATGTGTAGGTGTGAACATGTATGTGTGGGGGGTTTGTGTGAGTGTGTGTGTGTACTCACCTAGTTGTACTCACCTAGTTGAGGTTGCGGGGGTCGAGTCCGAGCTCCTGGCCCCGCCTCTTCACTGATCGCTACTAGGCCACTCTCCCTGAGCCGTGAGCTTTATCATACCTCTGCTTAAAGCTATGTATGGATCCTGCCTCCACTACATCGCTCCCCAAACTATTCCACTTACTGACTACTCTGTGGATGAAGAAATACTTCCTAACATCCCTGTGATTCATCTGTGTCTTCAGCTTCCAACTGTGTCCCCTTGTTACTGTGTCCAATCTCTGGAACATCCTGTCTTTGTCCACCTTGTCAATTCCTCTCAGTATTTTGTATGTCGTTATCATGTACCCCCTATCTCTCCTGTCCTCCAGTGTCGTCAGGTTGATTTCCCTTAACCTCTCCCCGTAGGACATACCTCTTAGCTCTGGGACTAGTCTTGTTGCAAACCTTTGCACTTTCTCTAGTTTCTTCACGTGCTTGGCTAGGTGTGGGTTCCAAACTGGTGGCGCATACTCCAATATGGGCCTAACGTACACGGTGTGCAGGGTCCTGAATGATTCCTTATTAAGATGTCGGAATGCTGTTCTGAGGTTTGCCAGGCGTCCACATGCTGCAGCAGTTATTTGGTTGATGTGCGCTTCAGGAGATGTGCCTGGTGTTATACTCACCCCAAGATCTTTTTCCTTGAGTGAGGTTTGTAGTCTCTGGCCCCCTAGACTGTACTCCGTCTGCGGTCTTCTTTGCCCTTCCCCAATCTTCATGACTTTGCACTTGGTGGGATTGAACTCCAGGAGCCAATTGCTGGACCAGGTCTGCAGCCTGTCCAGATCCCTTTGTAGTTCTGCCTGGTCTTCGATCGAGTGAATTCTTCTCATCAACTTCACGTCATCTGCAACAGGGACCCTCAGAGTCTATTCCTTCCGTCATGTGTTTCACAAATACCGAAACAGCACTGGTCCTAGGACTGACCCCTGCGGGACCCCGCTGGTCACAGTGCCACTCTGACACCTCGCCACGTACCATGACTCGCTGCTGTCTTCCTGACAAGTATTCCCTGATCCATTGCAGTGCCTTCCCTGTTATCCCAGCTTGGTCCTCCAGTTTTTGCACCAATCTCTTGTGTAGAACTGTGTCAAACGCCTTCTTACAGTCCAAGAAAATGCAATCCACCCACCCCTCTCTCTCTTGTCTTACTGCTGTCACCATGTCATAGAACTCCAGTAGGTTTGTGACACAGGATTTCCCGTCCCTGAAACCATGTTGGCTGCTGTTGATGAGATCGTTCCTTTTCTAACGTGTTCCACCACTCCTTCTCCTGATAATCTTCTCCATGATTTTGCATTACTATACATGTCAGTGACACTGGTCTGTAGTTTAATGCTTCATGTCTGTCTCCTTTTTTAAAGATGTGGGACTACATTTGCTGTCTTCCATGCCATGCAGGCAATCTCCCTGTTTCGATAGATGTATTGAATATTGTTGTTAGGGGTACACATAGCACCTCTGCTCCCTCTCTCAATACCCATGGGGAGATGTTATCTGGCCCCATTGCCTTTGAGGTATCTAGCTCACTCAGAAGCTTCTTCACTTCTTCCTCGGTGGTGTGCACTGTGTCCAGCACTTGGTGGTGTGCCAGACCTCTCCGTCTTTCTGGAGTCCCTTCTGTCTCCTCTGTGAACACTTCTTTGAATCTCTTGTTGAGTTCTTCACATACTTCACGGTCATTTCTTGTTGACTCTCCTCCTTCCTTCCTTAGCCTGATTACCTGGTCCTTGACTGTTGTTTTCCTCCTGATGTGGCTGTACAACAGTTTTGGGTCAGATTTGGCTTTCGCTGCTATGTCATTTTCATATTGTCTTTGGGCCTCCCTTCTTATCTGTGCATATTCGTTTTCTGGCTCTACGACTGCTCTCCTTATTCTCCTGGGTCCTTTGCCTTCTATATTCTTCCATTCCCTAGCACACTTGGTTTTTGCCTCCCTGCACCTTTGGGTAAACCATGGGCTCATCCTGGCTTTTTCATTATTCCTGTTACCCTGGGTACAAACCTCTCCTCAGCCTCCTTGCATTTTGTTGCTACATATTCCATCATCTCATTAACTGGCTTCCCTGCCAGTTCTCTGTCCCACTGAAACCCCGTTCAGGTAGTTCCTCATTCCTGTGTAGTCCCCTTCTTGTAGTTTGGCTTCATTCGTCCTGGCCTTCCTGCTTCTCCCTCCACTTGTAGCTCTACTGTGTATTCGAAGCTTAAAACCACATGGTCACTGGCCCCAAGGGTCTTTCTTATGTGATGTCCTCGATATCTGCACTACTCAAGGTGAATACTAAGTCCAGCCTTGCTGGTTCATCCTCTCCTCTCTCTTTGTAGGTCCCTTACGTGTTGGCACATGAAGTTTTCCAGTCCCCACCTCCATCATCTTAGCCCTCCATGTATCTTGGCCCCCATGTGGGTCCAAGTTCTCCCACTCGATCTCCTTGTGGTTAAAGTCACCCATGATCAGGAGCTTTGCCCTGCATGCATGAGCTCTTCTGGCCACTCAAAGCCAGTGTATCAACCATCGCTCTATTGCTCTCGTCGTACTCTTGCCTTGGCCTCCTGCTGTTTTGGGGGGTTAACATCACTGCTATTACCACCTTGGGACCTCGGATTGAAGTGTTCCCCTATGAAATAAATTCTTCTCCGCTGTCTCCTCTCTCAGCTCATCAAAATTCCAGCGATTTTTGATCAGCAATGCCACTCCTCCACCCCCCTGTTCCCTCTGTTTTTCCTCAGGATTGGTATCCCGTTGGAAAGATGGCATCTGTTATCATACCTGTAAAGCTTGGTTTCTGTGAGAGCTATGATGTCCGGTGATGCTTCTTTGACTCTTTCATGCCACTCTCCCACTTATTTGTTATTCCATCAGCGTTTGTGTACCATACCCTTTAGTTTCCTTCCCAACACTGTGGTTTGGGGGCCTGTGAGGGTGGGAGAACCTGGTGGCATACTGTGGGATTCTATAGCTCGGTGTTGGGTGGAGGCTGTGGGTATGGATTGTAGTGTGTGTTGGGATGGTGTGATAAGTTGTATGGTTTCGAGAATAGTTGTGTGTGTGCTTGCCCTTGCTGTTCTTTTCTGCTCTGACTGACCTCTGCTGGTTCCATCCTTGTCTCTTTCTAGCTCCTTTCGCTTTTTTTTTCCTCTCCCTCAGCTGCTGTCGTTTTGATTTTGTTCTGTCTCTGTCTAGGAAAACCCTCTTGTACTCTTCCCAGTATTTCAATCGTGGTTTCTCTTGGAGGATCCTGTTCCGCACTCTTTCCATCCTGAGAATCAGCTTGATTGGTCGGTTTCTCCCCTTCGAGTACCCCCCTATTCTCTGAAAATTTACAATCTCGTCCATCTCTTCACCTATTTCCATGATGATTTTCTCAATCTCCTTTCTTTCTTCCTGCTGTCTTTCAGTGTGTGTCCTTTCCTCTCTTTCCTGAAGCCCATGGATAAACACTGATTTTGCCCTTTCTTCCTCCCATTGCCTCACCCTCTGTGACTCTGGATCCTGCCTGTATGTGGTCAGTTTCTCCCTTGATTTTTCCAGTGGCTCTTGTGCCTCAGCAATCGACCTATCACCCTCTCCTTCTGCAACCAGCTGTTCTTCCCTTTCACTCCTTGGTCCTCCTTGGCAGGCTGATATGACCTTAGCATAATTCATAATTCCTTCCTTCCTGTTCGGCCTCGCAGCTTCATATGCTGTGTCTTCTCTGGTCACTGCTCCTGTAACTCGCTTCAGCCTATTTATCTCAACTTCTAGGACCCTTATCTTGGCTACTGCAGTTTCGACTTGTGCCTCCCAATTCTTTGTCTCCTTCTCCAACCTCTTTTCCAATTTCACAGAGAGCTCTTTCTCCATTTTTTCAGAAAGCTCTCCTAATTTTCTCTCCCACTCTTGTTCCATCCTTTTCCACTGCTCCTCCATCCACTCCTCCCTACCAGAACCATTCTCATCTGATCCTTGGTTCCTGCGAGTCGCCACATTTTTTTTTTTTTTTTTTTTTTTTTTTTTTTGTGAGAGAGAAGAGAGAAGGGAAAGGTAGAAGGAGAGAGAGAGGGGAAGAGTGAGAAGGGAAAGGGGGAGAGAGAGAAGGGAAGGTAGAGAGAGGGGAGAGAGGGGGATAGTGAGAAGGAAAAAGGGGAAGAGAGTGAGAGAGAGAGGGGGAGAGAAGTGAGGGGAAGGGTAGGAGAGGGGGAGAGTTAGAAGGGAAATGGGGAAGAGAGAGAGCAAGAGAGAGAGAGGGAGAGAGGGAGTGAAAGTGAGAGAGAGAGAGGGGAGGGAGAGTGAAGGGAAGGGTAGGAGGGGGAGAGTTAGAAGGGAAAATGGGGAAGAGAGAGTGAGAGAGAGAGAGAGAGAGAGAGAGAGAGAGAGAGAGAGAGAGAGAGAGAGAGAGAAAGAGAAGGCAAAGAGAGGGGGGAGAGGGGGAGAAAGGGGAAAGAGGGGGAGATGGAAGAGTGAGATGGGAGAGAGGCTAGGGGGAGAGGGAGGGGAGGAGGGGAGAGAGATGGGGAGAGGGGGAGATAATGGGAGGGTAGAGATGTTAGAGGGGGGAGGTGTTAGAGTAAGAGATGTTAGAGGGGAGAGATGGGAGAGGGAAGAGAGAGAGATAGGTATGAGAGTGATAGGTAGAGAGAGAGATATAGGTAAAGAGTGAAAAGGTAGAGTATAGGTCTCTACCTAGAATAGGAAGAGGGGGGAGAGGAGCAAGGTTCAGATGGTCAGTTCACAGGACGGTGTGAAATCCTGTGTAAAGTGTGTGTTTTGCGTGTGTACTACAGCTTACAAGTGCTTGTTCCTGTGTGTGTGTGTGTGTGTGTGTGTGTGTGTGTGTGTGTGTGTGTATGTGTGTGTGTGTGTGTGTGTGTGTGCCCCCCACTTCTAAGTATTCATACTACTAATAAATACCGGTAGATACCAGTAATTCTAAAGCTACCAATACTTGTAACACTTATCGATTCTACTTATAAAATTCAGAAAGTAGCTAGGTTGTAAAATTTAGCTTGTGTCAGCTTAAGTGTGTGACGTTATCCCTCACTACCGCTTTACTCCTTGCACTCTCCTCTATGCTATTTCTACTCTAATTCTGGTAATGGCTTGCAGGAGTGAGTGACCAGTATCTTACAGTGATGCAGGACCAGACTCAACCTTGCAAAATGCAACCTCAACAGGTGAAATTATTGCGCTGACAGCGGTGTGATGACAAGTTGCCGGAAGCTGATGACGTATCGTCGTACATAGGCCTTCTATCACTATTTTGTAACTCCTTCACCCGTGATGTTTATAACCATATATGCTCATGCATCCCGCGTTCCTCAAGTGATTTCACTTTTCACTTATTACAGAATACACTTCACATTCGGTGTTACACTTTATATGTATAATGGCATACAAACTGTTGTGACGTCACTGCTTCAGTAGGCCTACTGCCACCTTCCCTTGTTGTATATTTTATTTTTTCTTTCTCCTTTTGCTTATTAACTTTTTCACTCTCACATTACGGTGCCCCACATTTCACTTGTTAACCAAACGCTGGTAATTCTTGATCACCCGTTTCCACACTCACTTTGATCTTTTTATGTTTGTATCTGTGTGGCAACAGTGCCTAGTAGATCCACAACGGTTTGGCACTTTTAAAAGAAAATACTGAATTTAGGTTTCCCCTCGATTTTTTTCAACTAATAACTATAGTTATCACTCGTAGGTTTGTTCACTGACTTTGTCACTACCACTGATTACTGCTAGGGGTTATTGCACGCCTCAAAAACACGAAGGTTCTCGGAGCCTTGTGTACCCACGTCTGCACCCACCGTGTGTATGTGTGTGTGTGTGTTTTCAACTAGTTGTACTCACTTAATTGTGGTTGCAGGGGTCGATTCACAGCTTCTGTCCCTGCCTCTTCAACTGGTCACTACCTGGTCACTCTTCCCGCTCCATGAGTTTTATCATACCTCTTCTTAAAGCTATGTATTTATCCTGCTTTCACCATATCACTACCCAGGGTATTCCACTTCCTGACAACTCTGTGACTGAAGAAATACTTCCTAACATCCCTGTGGTTCATCTGAGTCATCAGCTTCCAACTGCGACCCCTTGCTGCTGTGTCCCATCTCTGGAACATCCTGTCTCTGTCCACTTTGTCTATACCTCTCAGTATTTTCATATCGTTATCAAAATCTCCCTAACTCTCCTGTCTTCCAGTGTCGTCAGGTCGATTTCCCTTAACCTCTCCTCACAAGACATACCTCTTAGCTCCAGGACTAGTCTTGTTGCAAACCTTTACACTTTCTCTAGTTTTCTTACATTCTTGGCGATGTGAGGGTTCCAAACTGGTGCTGCATATTCCAATATGAGCCTAACGTACACAGTGTATAGGGTCCTGAATGACTCCTTATATAGATGTCGAAATGCTGTTCTTTAGTTTGCCAGGCGCCCGTTTGCTGCAGCAGTTATTTGGTTGATGTGTGCCTCAGGAGATGTTCCCAGTGTTATATTCGCATCAAGATCCTTTTGCTTGTGTTAGCTGTGTAGGTTCTGGCCCCCCCTAGACTGTACTCCGTTTGTGGTCTTTTCTGTCCTTCCCCAAACTTCATGACTTTGCAC
Organism: Cherax quadricarinatus; assembly: GCF_026875155.1. Taxonomy (NCBI): domain Eukaryota; kingdom Metazoa; phylum Arthropoda; class Malacostraca; order Decapoda; family Parastacidae; genus Cherax; species Cherax quadricarinatus. The sequence continues at coordinate 62,959,528 of NC_069407.1, forward strand.
TTGGTGGGATTGAGCTCCAGGAGCCAGTTTATGCTCCAAGCCTACAGTGTGTGTGTGTGTGTGTGTGTGTGTGTGTGTGTGTGTGTGTGTGTGTGTGTATGTGTGTGTGTGTGTGTACTCACCTAATTGTAGTTGCAAGGGTAGATTCTCAGCTCCTGGCCCCGCCTCTTCACTGAACGCTACTAGGTCCTCTCTCTCCCTGCTCCACGAGCTTTATCATACCTCATCTTAAAGCTATGTATGGTTTCTACCTCCACTACATCGCTCGCCAGACTGTTCCACTCCCTGACCACTCTGTGACTGAAGAAATGCTTCCTAACATCCCTGTGGCTCATCTGAGTCTTCAACTTCCAAGAGTGACCCCTTGTTTCTGTGTGCCTTCTCTGGAACATCTTGTCTCTGTCCACCTTGTCTATTCCACGCAGTATTTTGTATGTCGTTATCATGTCTCCCCTATCCCACCTGTCCTCTAGTGTCGTCAGGCCGATTTCCCTCAACCTTTCTTCATAGGACATTCCCCGTAGCTCTGGAACTAACCTTGTCGCAAACTTTTGCACTTTCTCTAATTTCTTAACGTGCTTGACCCGGTGCGGGTTCCAAACTTTTTGCTGCATACTCCAGTATGGGCCTGACGTACACGGTGTACAGTGTCTTGAAAGATTCCTTACTTAGGTATCAGAAAGCTAATCTCAGGTTTGCCAGGCGCTCATATACTGCAGCAGTTATCTGGTTGATGTGCGCTTCCGGAGATGTGTTCGGTGTTGAGCGAGGTTTGCAGTCTTTGGCCACCTAGCCTATACTTTGTCTGCGGTCTTCTTTGCCTTTCTCTGATCTTCATGACTTTGCATTTGGCGGGGTTAAATTCGAGGGGCCATTTACTGGACCACGCATACAGCTTGTCCAGGTCTCTCTGAAGTCCTGCCTGATCCTCATCCGATTTAATTCTCCTCAATAACTTCACATGATCTGCAAACAGGGCCACTTCTGAGTCTACCCCTTACGTCATGTCATTCACATATACCAAAAATAGCACTGGTCCTAGCACTGACCCCTTTGGGACCCCACTCTGATACCTCGTCACATACAGTTACCTTCATGTTATACGCGCCTGATCCTCTATATTATGCACTAATATCTTGTTAGGAACTGTGTCGAAGGCCTTGCAGTCCATGAAAATGCAAACTACCCACCCCTCTCTCTTGTGTTTTACTTCCGTGTGTGTGTGTGTGTGTGTGTGTGTGGTTTGTGGCGCGCGCCCCTATGCTCTGTGTCTCTGTGTCGCCCCCAAAAATGTTTAAATTTGCAAATTGTAGTTGCTGTGATACCGAGATTTTTGAATATGAAAAAAAAAACCCAAAAATGTCTGTTTTTACTTCAATCTGTTTTTGTTACCATTTTTTTTTATTTTTCAAAAATTAACTACTGTTAAAATACTGAATGCTTCTTACAATAGAATTATTCGTTTCTCATTTATTTAATGATTTCTTCGTTAAAAAAATCAACAAAAAAATTTATTTGGATATAAAACTGAAGCAAAGTGATGGTACCAGTAGATATTTTCAAGGACTGCCGGGATTAACCCGACCACCCTAGGGTAATTCTTGTAAAAGTGAAATGTGTGGGGTGGGTCGATGCAAATTCATTTTTATAGCGAGTTCCCTTGAAGCTGTGCTTTATAAAAGGGACTGAAAAAAAAAATTTGTTATCCTCGGCCTGAATTCATTTTGAAGAATGTGAATTAAAAATGTTGGAATGAAATGTAATGTAAACTGCATTACAAACGTCTTTTGGAATCCCCCTTATATGAACAAAAACCCCCAAATGCAGAAGTTTTACTGGTAGAAAGTTTCGCCAGTGAAAGGTTTTATCACTGCAGTGTGTTTTGTTTCACACTTGTCGAGTTGGGCCCCTTTCTTGTTACAAACGAAACAAACGAACGGGGACTCACTAAGGACTCACTAGGGGCGAGGGGCAAGGGGGGACAGGGCGAAGAATAGATGGTGAGAGGAATGTTTCTTGATTGAAGAAAAAATCAGGATAACCCAAACTGTAAGCATGGAAAAACACTGACAAAGGGCGATGAAAAGGGAAACGGGAACTCTGCAGGTGTGCTGCACTTGCTGGGGGGATGGTAACTGCGACTTGAGGGGGTGGTGACGCGGCAAAAAGGGGAGAACCACGTTGTTTTGGTCAGTTCATAGGGGTTTGGGGGTTACTTGGGTTGTGTCGTTTTTTTTAACGAGTGTATTGGCTTAGAATACAGTTCCATTTTCAAGACGTTTAAATATTTTTTACAGGGGTGTATCTAAAGTTTTTAGCAAGGTTGAAAGTGGGAATTTGAATTGTTCTTCAATGGTCTAGAAGATAAAGTTCCCTTTTACCTTTCTGCGAGATGTCGATGGTGAACTTGACTTTCTTTTGGAGAGGTGAAGTGGAGTTCAAAAACCCTACTTGAAATATTTTTCGTGTGTAAAGTGTTCCCATGCCATGTACGTATTTGTCGTTCTTCACCGCTCTTAATTGTCGAAGTGTAAGGGGTTTGGTTTTCTTTCTTGTTAGTGGCGTTGTAGGGGGAAAAATGAAGTTTCTTGTTAACTTCAGTAGGCGAATTAGAAATGTTTCTGGGGGAAAGGGCTTTTTGGTGGGATTCAATGGGGATGGTGGTGGGGGGCTGCCAGGGATTCTTGGAGTACTCATAGTTGGGGGTGGTAATGGAGTACTGCAAAAAGGGGGTGATTAAAGTCCTTTTTAATTTGAATTTTCTTCAAAAGGGTGGAGATGAAAAGTGGATTTATTTAATGCAAATAACTCTTTGAGGGTAGATTTAAAGAATCCAGGTCAGCCATGTTCGCATGTGACGTATAGTAGAAAATTTTGCCTTCTTTCTCACTTTTGGGGGAGTATGGGGGGGGTGGGGGCGGGTTCAGAATCACATCCATACAATCGTCGATCAAACCTACAATCGCGATCAAAGCCAAAAAAATTCGATCAGACCCATGCAACCGATCAACTTAATCATCGATCGACCATACAATCATCGACAGACCAAAACAATCGTTGATCATAGTCATAAAATCATCGTCAAGCCTACAATCGTCGATCAAGCCTACAATCATCGTCTAGCCTACTCGTCAAACAGACCCATAAAATGTCGATCAAGGCCAACAATCATCGATCATGTTAACAATCATCGATCGACCATACAACTCGATCAGGCCTCAACGTCAGTCATGCCATACAATCAGATCGAGAAATACAATCGACTAGAGCCATACAATCTCGATCTTTGCCATACAATCATCGATAAAGGCCCCACCAATCATCGATCAAGCCAACAATCATCGATCGAGCCATACAACACGATCAGATCCATACATTCATCGATCAGACCCTACAATCTTTATAAACCCAACAACACGATCAAGACCATACAATATCGTCATAATCCTACAATCACGATCAAAACCCCTACAATCCGATAAAACCCATACAATCATCGATCAAAGCCAACAATCATCGATCTAGCCAAAATCATCGATCATGCCTCAATCATCGTCATGCCATAAATCACGACATAGCCATACATTCGATAAATTTAAGTAAGATTTTTTTAATTCATTTAAACACAAATCATTTCATAGAATTATCATACATACAGCTAGTGTAGAAACCCTGGATCCCCAAAAAAAGTCAGAAGAGGACTTTTTTCCCTTTGGGGTCCTTTTAAACCCTTTATTATTAATATAAATGTTATAATTTTTTTCTTTTTTCTAAAATAAGAAACATCTTTTATCAACAAAAAAGACTACTACTACAGGGGGTCATTAAATATACAATAAGGGTCATTACTAGGAAAAAGGGAAAAAATTTACACGTTGTTTAGCAAAAAAAAATAAAACATTCCCCTCCCTTTCTTACACATTCATCAGACCCCTTTTGGCATCTTTTTGAACTGACTCAGCAAGACTGGTTTTGCATTGCGGGCATCTGTTCTATTCCTTTATTGCTGTAAAAAAAAGGTGTTTGCCCCTGGCCAAATGCTGTGGATACAAAAAATTGTCTCTCCCCCCCTAGTACATGATGTTTTGGGCCCCAAAAAGGGAAGGTCAGACAGTACCAAAATTTGGAACTGACAGCCCTATGTGGGTAAAAAATTCTGCTATCCAAAAAAGATTTTGATCATCTACTTTTGAAAAAACCGTGATCTGTAGGATAATAAAGCATTTCCCCCATGGTTAAGAAATAAAAAAGAGTAACTGGTCTAGTACAAAACAGAGTAGCAAAATAAAAGAGATCAGGGGTTATCTTTTCTTCACGTCTTCCCCAAAGAGATCCAGTGCATTTGTAGTGGTGTCCCATTTAAGAAATTTTGGATAAAAAATTAGGCTCCGGGGGGAAACCGAATGGCCCTGATGAAAAAAACGGGCCTCAAAAAAAGCTCCTTATCCCCAGAAGAAACAGCTGTTAACACAGCAAAATAATTGTTAAATACGCAGACCAAAAGAAATAGCATGATGGTCTAAAATCATTTTGGGTAATCTTAAAGAGTTACAGCTTTTGTCTTTAATTCTTAAGGAAAAACCTGATTATATGTCTTGAACCCTTTAAAAATACTGGTGAAAAAATACAAAAAGATGTTTTCTCTACAGTATAAAAATTTCTGAAACACAAGATAAATCCCCAAAGAAACCGCCATATTAATTCTTTAGGCTTTATTCGACTCAGAAAAGATTAAAAGATGTCAGGAAGAATTCAAAATTCCCCCCTACCTAAAGAAGCCAACACCCAATATTGACCCCCAAGAATTTTGGTAACAAACGTTTGGGGCAAAACGCCCCGTAAGTTTTTCAGGTGGGGTATGAAAAACCTTTGTCAATAGAAAATCCTACGGGATCCCTAAAAGGTCACAAAGTTGAAAAAACAAATAAAGGACTGCATTACTTGTCTCACTACGAAGCGAGTATGTCTTTCCGGGTCCACCCCCATCCCCCTCTAAAGATTTTTTCAAATCAACCCCATTTTGAGGTGACAGGTGAAGATTACACTGGACCAATAATTTTTTAAACCAAAACATTGAAAAATTTCCCATAAAAGGTGTACATTTTTTTGTTCACTGTGCTACCTAGACATACTCTAAATACCCCACTGACATTCTGTGAAACCTTTAAAATTATTATAAGGGTTTGCCCGAAGGGCATTCCCAATGGGATTTAGATAATGAAACGAATTTTGTTGCTGGTATGCTTAAAAAGCAAGACTTTGATAAACCCAGAAGTAAAAAGATGCTGAATAAACGCAGATTGTTGGAACTTTCCCTCCTAAAATCTCCAGGGCACGGGGGATTTTAAAAAGAAGTCGCATTGAAAAAGCTTGTTTAAGGAAAGATTTTCTGTAAAAGGAATAACTTAAAGTTTTCCGTACAGTTTTGACTGAAATGAAAAAAGATCAACAGCAGACCTCTAACTTTGTTACCGATGATCTGGACAATTTAAAATTTAAGTCCACTCATTTATCCATGGCAGAAGGCTCGAACCTTTTTTCCTCCCTAAATGAAAAAGAAATATAGAGGATCCTACTTATTTCAAACCGGGAAAATCGACTAATTCAAAAACCTTAATAAAGTGATTGAAATTGGGAGAAAAATTTTTGGGGAGAAATATCTCACCTCTTTAAGAAACTTCTATGGAGCTGGTGTTCCTGAAAAACTAAGTCCTTAAAACCTGGTGCATGTGATTTCGACAAAGATGGGCCGAGGTCCCAATGGCCCCCGGGAAAAATTTGTGACCATATATCCTGAGCAAATGGAATCATCAGGGCAGTTGAGTTTTGAGCAAAGTTTTAGTGAATAAGGGACATAAAAAACGTGCCTTAAATTAACAGGTTGAAAACAAAATTAGTGATTTTCCCAAAACCACACAGACAAAAACTTTCAGAAAAAAATAAGCAGCAGGGGGGCGATGAGAAAATTAAATTAATGTTAAGTGATGAAAATTCACCTGCAGAACCCCCGCCGCCCCCCCAGGTGGAAAATTTTCTCCCGGAGGGGGGCAGCCCCCTTCAGCCCTTTTAGCCCCTTTACCCCTTTCAGCCCTGAGTGGCCAAACCCTCGAAGGGGCGAGCTCTTTTTTTACTGCTGAGTGATAATTGATCACGATGCATGCCACATATCAAGTGACCTCTGCTCCTTTCAGCGGTGTTGCAAAGTGATTTTTAAAGACAGTACATCTCTTACTTAGCAGGACAATTAAGGAAAATCCCTGCTCCCACTTTTTAAAACCCTAGTAAAAAAGGTACTTGTTTCTTTGCTTAAGACAGCAAAAAAAAAACATTTTGCTTTTCTTCAGAAGTGACAAGGGTGCAAGGTACTGGGCCCGCGTTTTTTTTTGTGCTGGCGTGAGGCTTGGGGGTGTGGCATCGCCAGAATCTTTTTTCTCTAGGGGAGTACACTGACGCCAGGTACACTGTGCTTTGTGTAACAAAGTTCTCAAAAAAAAACACTTAAAAGAAGTGTGATCAGTTCCTTGTGAACTTGTGAAAAATAAAGACAAACTTGTGGAAAATAGTGACCTGTGCGTTTTCCTAGCAATGGAAGACTGGGCACCAGGAACTTCAGCCTACAAGTCACCCATACCTGTCGAGGTTTGGAAAAAACCCTAGCTCACGTTTCAAAGAGCAAGTATGTTACAAATTTTTTGTAGATGGGGGGTGCGCAATTTTTGAGTCCAAGGGGTTTGTATTTAACCTATAATCGGGAGTAAGGTGGGCTTTTGAGTCCAAACAAGTGGGATTTCTAGGGCCATCGAAAGAAATATGTTGACATAACACCCCCTAGGGGGGAATTTTTAAATTACAAATTGACTCTTTACGCCCAATGTTGTGATTTTTTCGACAGTTTTTAGACCTCGTCCAGGGGGGGGATGTTAGACTTGCTGCATTTTTCAGCTAATGTTCATTTTATTAGTTATAAAAATTTTTTCTTAGTGGTTAAGGGCCAAATCCCAAAAGAATTTTTTATAAACCGGTATTATAACACTCAAAAAACACATCACTTGGTGGTTTGTCTTAATCACAATTTTTTCGAGATTGACAGTGGTGCAGGATTGGGTGAGTCACCCGCCCCGTTTTTTTTTTGGTGCCCCGGGGGAGCGCCTGTTTTTTTGGGTGAAGCGGGTGGCGCCCATTTTCTTTTGGGGTGCCCATTTTCTTGATTGATCGGAGGGCTCTTTTCTAATTTATATTGTAAAAAACAGTTTAAAAAAGCTTTTTTTTCGAAGGCCCTTGCTCATAGGTATTTTACACTGTTACCAATTTTGGGCCCCAGGTGGGCTTTTTTTACCCGGGTTTGGCACGCCAAATTCTGTTTTGGGGAAATTGGGCCCAACCCGCTAAGATTAAATTTTTTTAAATATTAATGAACCTTAGCTGATAAATGACAGCAAATCGCTACACACCCCCCTGAAATCTAGAAGCTGTCGAAAACCCCCAAAAACATTGGGCGTCAAAAGATACAATTTTTAATATAAATTAAACCCCCAGGGGTGTTTTTTTCAGCTATTTCTTGATGATGGCTGACGAAATACCTACTTGTTTGGAGTCAAAATCCACACCTTTCTGCCATTAGGTTGATTTTAAAACCCCTTTTGACTCAAAAAAATTTCGCAATCCCCCGATCTACAAGAAATTCTAAAATACCTTGCTCTTTTTAACGTGAGCTATGGGGTTCTCAACACCTTCGACAGGTTCTGCTTATTAAGCTGAAGTGTCCTTGGATGCCACGTCTTCCATTGTTGGAAAAAGCACAAGGGACCATTTCCCCCAAAATTTGCTTTATTGTTCACAATGTATCACAAGGGGAAACTTTTACACTTCTCTTAAGTGTTTGTGTTTTTAAAACTTTGTTTACACAACGCACAGATCAGTATCCTGGCGTCTGTCACTCTCCCCAGACAAGAACGGGGATGCCACCCCGCCCCCCGCCGTCACTGCCCCACAAAAAAAAAACGCTGTCCTATACCTTGCACCTTTTTCACCTCCTCGATGAAGCAAAACAGAAGTTTGTTTTTTGCTGTCTTAACATAGCAACAAGTAACATTTTTACTATGGGAAAAAGTGGAGCAGGATTTTCCTTAATTTTTCCGCTAAGTAAAAGATGTACTGTCCTTATAAAAATCACTTTGCAACACCGTGCAAGGGCAGAGGCACTGACTTGTGGCATAGCATCTGGATCAATTACTCACCAAACAGTAAAAAAAACGCTCCCCCTTTGAGGGGTTTCCACTCAGGGGGGAAAGGGGTGAAGGGGCTGAAAGGGGTGAAGGGGGTGATACCCCCCTCCCGGAGAAAAATTTTCCCCACCTTTACTTGATTGCTTTGTTTCCCAAACCCTTTAAAAAATTTACTGCAGATATTCTGGACACTGTGAGCAAAATTTTTTAAACATGATTAGCTTCAGTTGTTTTACCTGCTTTAACTTCGCAATCCAACTGCTGTAAAATTTATCCTGGCCTACTTTTCTCTTGGGCCCAGCCCCTGGATGAAACTTCGTTTTTTCTGGGGGATTTGCTGTTATCTTCATTTTTTTTGTCAAGGCAGAGTACCCCAAGAACAACGTAATCCAATCATTTTATAAGGGGAGACATAGGGGGCCTGCATGCCTCGTAGTAACATTTCTGTCTATAAGGAACTTCAGCTGGCAAAATTTGTTTCTTTATCATTTTCCCCATCAATTCTCCCGCATGCATTGTCAAGGGATTCCCAGATATTTTTCTGATAAACCAAAGTGATGGGCTCCTCATTACACTGAACATTAAAATTTTTTACCCTTTCAATTTTTTTTCGTGCCAAGAGAAGGCTTCGTTTTTCCCAGGTGTAAATTCTCTGACCTCTTGAAGAAAGTTAACGATGCTCTGCTAACAAGGGATCCTGCGCACCTATGCTATTGGCAATGCCTGTTTTGTCTGTCCCACAAGGAGGGACAAGTCACTACAACATAGGTTATTAGGGCAATAATGCTTTCTTTTGAATGAGACAACCTCGCCCGTCTCCCCCTAAGGCGACAAACCCCCGCCTGGCAAATGCCAACAACAGACAACCTGACGACGCCTTCAGAAATCAGAGCTGAAATTAACAAAAAAATAGAAAAGTGTAATACTATTGGAGCACCGAGGTTTTATAACCATGAGGGTTACCATCGCTCCTAAAAACGTCATACAGCACAAGCCCTGAAGGACAAACATCCACCCTGTGCTCCCAGTACCAACACTGACCTCCCTGTAATTGCCGCAGGTGAAGAATATTTAACCTTACAGTATGCTGAGTGTATATAGCTGCTATGGTCCATTTCCACATGGCTCAGCAGGAGGTACAATCAACCGTTTAAAGCCACAACAACACTTAAAACAAATGCTCATCCCAGCACTATGATGGTTTCAGAAAGTTGCTGTCTGAACTCACCAAATTTTCCAATGTGCTCCGTCTCTGGCGGGCAGAGTTCCAGAGGCCATTTGACCCGATTTCTTGGGGCCTCACTGTATGCCCTCCGGAAGAAGGAAAAAGGAATCAGTCCTCATTGAAGTGGCAACACCCTTCGACGCCTATCGAAGATGTTGCAGTATTAAGGGTGAGTCATGAGCGAGCCTCAGTGTTAAAAACCAGCTCAGCCTGGTTTTGGGTGTTCAACATTTCCTGTGAAGCAGCTGCCCACACTGCACTAGTAATCATCAACAACATGTCCGATGAAAAAACCTTAGATCAAATGGACTTTGCCTTTGCTTCAACCTAGAAGGGTTCTGCTCTCCAAGGATAGTTCTAGACATTTTACCTTTCCCTTTATCCCTTCATAGAATCGAGTTATAGTGTGACTCTAAACTATTGTTTGAGGACCATAAAAATGACTCGTGTGAGGTGTGTGGCATCAGGGTGACCCTCTCGCCTCCCATCCTATTTCTGCCTGGGTCATCAAGGAAATGAAAGAACGCTCAACAGTGAGCTCATAATCTGTTCTTGGATGAGGTACCCCTATCTGGCACTACAGATTCTTTCCTAAGAGGACATGAGAACAATTTAGACTTGGAGAGAGCCTTGCCTACTTTAAACCCACCCAAAGTAAAAATAGTTTCTACCAATCGAACAGATGAGCCGGAATATTATACCGTTTTGTTGATTTTGACGATTTGTCTCCTGTTGCTAAGGTAGACTTAAACTAGCCTACAGAACCTATACCCATACCTTGAATTGTTCTTACATAATATTTTGTGGTTGACGTATCGAAGCCTTTTGCAGGTCTAAGGTTACCATACCTTATGATGTTCCCCTTTGACCTTTCAGTTCTCAGGTAATCCTCAGATTAATAAGGTAGGTGTCCGTTGAGTTGTTCTTCTAAAGCCCATTGATGGCTATGGAGAATGTTTTGCCATTAAGGTACTTAACTACTTGAGAGAACAACCGCCCCTCTCAGAATTTTAGATATTATACTGAGTATACTCTACAGGCTATATTTGCTTACATCAACCCTCCGTAACTGTATTATGTGATTGCTAGATTTTATTAAATGTGAGTACAATAGGAATGACAGTTCAAAGCCCCATCTTTTAGGAACTTAGACGGAATGTTATCGGCCAAGTGCTCTTAGTTGGTTTAACCCTGCTTATTTCTTTTTGTATAAAGTCATGAGATACACTTACTAGTATGACAACTGTTTGGGTTACCCCATTATTGGTATAGTATTTTGAGAAACTTATCAGAGTCTGTGTAAAAGGTATTTGAAGTCCGCTGGTAGTTTACTTACTATGTTGATGCTACAGATGTGTAAGTAGGAATAAAGCAATTGCCATCCTCCCCTCTTAGATGTTTCGTTGCGTACCTCATTATCGATAGTGAGTACTATGTTAGACCTATCTACTTGCTTATGGGCTAAACCCCAACTGTTTTTATTTTTTGCCATAGCTTTCAGGGTTATGCTTATACTCGTCAATTTTTTAGCAATATTGCTTTGCCTTTGCTCCTTTTATAAGTCTCTGTCACTCTGTTCCTCACCTTTGAACTCATTATGCTGCAATATCCCGTTGTTTGCTTAAATCTTTTTAAGCAGCTGGTCTCTGATTTCATATTAGCTAATATCTCAGTAATTCATCCATGGCTCAGTTTCTTCGTTTAATCTAAACCTCTTTACCTGGAGCAATATAAATAGGAAGGTAGTGGAACTTTGTTTTTTGAATATTTCCCAAGGCATCGTTACGACCGTGCAAAACTTGTTATCTCTGTCCAGTCACAATTGGTGTAGCCTATTTACCAGTGTTTCTTTACTGTATTTCTGTAGTTGACCTTCATTTTTTATTGTCCTGTGTAGCCCTATCCTCTCCCAGTGATTTTTCCAGTGCAGTAAATGATAAATATCACTAAGACCATGGTAATTACGCCTGACTGAACTAATGTTCTCAGAGCGGTTACAAAGTAATGTGGTCAATGAGGGTGGTTGAGAACTGGTGATCAGGGTTGGGATTAATTAGTTGAGTGTAACTATTATTCCTAGAATTTGCTTATACCTTTTTGGGGGGGGGACAGCACGTTATTTTGCTGCTAAAACAGATATTGAATTCTCCTCTTATATTGTCTCCGCAATTGTGTTTCAAGTCCGGACACTACTCTGGACAAAGTCTCTAAGAGACTGGTCCTGGGTGGGAGGGAGGTAACAGTTTCCCTACTAAGATGGGTTTTGGTCTTGGGAAACAGCACTTCCAAACCATCAGAATCTCCATTGAATTGTTATATAAATCAGGTCTTTTTGGGTTGTAAGTCATTTCTAATGTAGCACATACTCCACCACCCCTTTCTGTTTCCTATCTAAGCGTTTTATAATGTAACTCTATTTTTTGACCTCGACGTCATCACCGTATCGTCAACCAAATTCAGAGATGTAATAATTGCCGCCCTAAATTATTGTTAGCTAGAATCCCTAATCTCTGCAATTTAGGAAGAGTGATTTTGTGTTGACATGATAAAGTGAAGGGCCTGTTTTTCATAAAAACAAAAATTATAATCATCAGTAATATGGCAATGGGTCATTTGTATAAAAATTAGTAAATCAATGTCATCACAGCTAAAGGGTAAGCTGTGCCAAAGTGCATTTGTTGCACACAAAATTGAATTCTGGCATGTTACTCATAATTGTACATACATCCATCATGCACCCACTCCCTTACACAATTTTTACATAAGTGCTTTTCTGTATTTCAGGCGTACTTTAGTACGGTGTATGCACCTGTTTGATAGTGTTTGAGAAAATGGCGTATTGTCCTCACATTGACCTATGTATTAAACTTATCGTTAAAGTTATAATTCCTAGGCTACTCGACCGTCATTTTTTTTTTTTTTTTTTTATCGCCAGCATATAACCTGTCAGTATTGCCCTGCACAATAGTTTGAGTCCTGGATTAATTTGGATATCACCACTTAAGAGCGCTACAGTAAGAGCTGTGTGCCACTGTTTTCGTTGGTATGCGTGTTTGCCATATTACCTTACGGCGATAGTGGACATTTACTTTTCTGGTAGGATGCAACTGTTGGCACTTATACACCTCCAGGGCGCTGTTACTCCATGCACCTTTTCCAACCCCCATGACTGATTTCTTTCTTCATGGATATTAAGAAGAAAGATAAATATCATTATGGCACATGTACCCCCCTAAAGCCTGCCATTTTTCACTCTTCGCTCTTTTACTCATAACTATAATATTTTATTTCTCTTTCCAGTCACCTAGACACTTAATACGCTTTTAGCAATCACACTGAATTACTAGAAAATTTTCTTCTTCCAAAACCCTCTTCCTGCGCACTTTTCCCTTAACTTCCACAAACCCCTACAGTTAACCCCTTTTAAACACTCCCCTTCCCACCTCACTTCATCACAGTCTCTTCACCAAATAACTCTAACTCCTTTCCATTCTGGTAGACCCAGGAAAACAGGTTTAATCAATGGGTTTATCCTTCCAAATCCCCCTCAATCCATTTACGGGGGTTGTGACGTGTGTTGTCTCCTGACCTGTTTCTGCTGACACAGCATTGTTTTTAAAACACTGAGGGAGTAACGCCACCTACAACCTTGATTTCCTTGAGTTTATAGATATATTTTGGCGTTTTCTGCTATGATTCTCTCTCACTGTTTTACACTGGTCAGCTGAATATAGGTCAGATACGAAAAGCAATAACCTTACTGTTTACTATTCATTCACTTCTTTTCCCACGACTGGCACTGAGGGAATAACCGTTCCTAAACCATTTGAGTTTTGTACTGTTGAATTGACGATTTCTCCCTGTGAGTTCCTCTGGTTAGCACTGTTACAGGTGATATGATGTGGTACAGATATGATCTACTGTCAACAGATGAACGTCAGTAAAGATGAGATTTTCACTTCGCTAGTTGTACGTCTGGCAGTAGCTTGCTGTTTGGATGAATGCGGTCAGGAAATGTTTTATTAAAGGCTCAATTCTTTTCCTCGTTTGACACTGAATGAAAAAAGTCCTACAGACCCTGTCAATTCCTTGGAGATTTAGTTGATCAGGTTTTCTGCCATTTGTCTTCCCTTTGAACACTGGTGCAGTTGATAAGGAGGTCAGTTATTTTCATTGTAGTGGTAAAACGTCTCATGTCTGTGTCACCGTCTGGCGCAATCCGTACTTGAATACCGGTCCCCCCTCTTTTGTACATATTTAGTCCATTTCGTTTGTCGTCACCGTCAGTTTTTAATGTCATTATGGGTTTCCTTGCATGTTGTTTGCAGCAGTACCAACCAAACAATACCCTCGGCTGGGATTGAACCCCGCGGTCCATGAGCTTCAAAACTCCAGCCCGTCGCGTTAGCCAATAGACCAGCTAGCTACAATAAGGATTCATCCAACTAGTATATTTCTACACCATAGGAAGGTTTGAGCACAGGCACCACTGTGACCCACAAATGCAAGTTTTTACCGACGAATCTCCAGCTAGCATAGCCGTCGAACCTACTCAAGTCGCCTCACTGCCGTCAACATGACTCAATAAATCGTAATGACACGATTGCAAACAAAACCATTACCCCCGGTTGGGATTGAACCGCAGGTCATAGAGCCTTAAAACTCCACCAGCCCGTCGCGTTAGCCACGAACCCACCTAGCCGGTCAAGTGGCTAGCTGGTCTAGTGTTAACGCGACGGGCTGAGTTTGAGACTCTATGACCGCGGTTCCAATCCAGACGGAGGTATGGTTTGTTTGCAATCGTGTCATTACGATTTCTTGAGTCAAGTCGTACCATACAATCACGATCCATAGCCATCCAATCCATCGATTTATAGCCATCCAATCATCGATCCGAGCCATACAATCATCGATCTGACATATAAATCATCGATCAAGCCAATACAATCATCGATCAAAAGCCATACATTCAATCGATCAAGGCCATACAATCATCGATTAATTAGCCATCCATCATCGTATCTAAGCCCTCCAATCATCGGATTATAGCCATCCAATCATCGATCAGGAGCCATAACAATCATCGATCAGAGCCATACAATATCATCGATAAGAGCCATATAATCACGATCATCATACAATCATCAATGAGAGCCAAACAATCATCGATCAAGCCATAACAATCATCGATCAAGCCATACAATCATCGACAGGAGCGCATACACTCATCGAATCAAGAAGCCTTATAATCATCGATCAATATCATATACAAGCATCATTCCAGAGCCTACAACATCGATCAAGCCAACAATCATTCGATCAGAGCCCATACAATCACGATCCGAGCCATAACAATCATTCGATCAGAAGCCATAAATCATCGATCATCATAAGTCATCATCAAGCCAAACAATCTTCAGAGCCATAAATTTATAAAAACCTAAGTATCAAGTGTTTTTTTTTCTTTCACTCTGAACAATATAACTTCATTTGCTTGTGTTTCTTTCATCATTTTTATCACATAATTTTGTTATCAGTTTTCTGTTTAGACAATGTTTGTTTTTCCGTCACACGTAAAGTTTTCTTAAAAAAAAAATGCGCCCTTTTTTTTTTTACATTATTTATATTTCATTGATATTACTTTGCAGAAACCCCTTTTACCACAAGAATTAATTACAATTTAGTTCCACCTTATAACAGAGAAAGTCACAACAGCAGCAGAAAATATTGTATGTAAGTTATATTGTAGCGGGGTCTAGGTACAACCTTGTAAATGTGTCTAGGACACACCTTGTAAATGTTTCTAGTACACCTTGTAAATGTGTTCTAGGTTACACTTGTAAATGTGTTTCTAGGTACACCGTTGTAAAAATGTGTTCTAGGTACGTCCTTGTAAACGTGTTCTAGGTACAAACCCTTAAATGTGTTCTAGGGACAACCTTGTAAATGTGTTCTAGGTACACCTGTAAATGTGTTTCTAGGTAAACCTAGTAAATGGGTTCTAGTACAACCATGTAAATGTGTTCTAGGTACTTCTTTGTAAAATGTTCTAGGAACACCTTGTAAATGTGTTCTAGGTACACCTTGAAAAGTGTGTTCTAGGTACGCCTTGTAAATGGTGTTTCTAGGTAACAAACCTTGTAAATGGTGATCTAAGTACACTTGTAAAATGTCTTTCTAGGTACGTCCATGTAAATGTGTATTACGGTACGCCTTGTAAAGTGTTTCAAGGTACACCTTGTAAAATGTGTTCTAGGTACACCTTGTAAATGTGTTCTAGTTCACCTTGTAAATGTTTCTAGTACGCCTTGTAAATGTGTTCTGGTACACCTTGTAAATGTTTTCAGGTACTCTTCTCCTTGTAAATAGTTCTAGGTACCACCTTGTAAATGTTCAGGTACACCTTGTAAATGTGTTCTAGGTACGACGCTTGTAAATGTGGTTTCTAGGCACCCTTGGTAAATGTTTTCTAGGTACACCTTGTAAATGTGTTCTAGGTACACCATGTAAATGTGTTCTAGTACAACCGTGTCAATGTGTTTCTAGGTACAAAAACCTTTTAAATGTTATCTAGGTACACCTTGTAATGTGTTCTAGTACAAACTTGTAAATGTGTTCTAGGTACACCTTGGAAATGTTTTCTAGGTACACCTTTGTAAATTGTTCAGTGTAAACCTTGTAAAATATGTTCTAAGGTATACACCTTGTAACTTGTTCTAGGTAAACCTTGTAAATGTGTTCTACGTACACCTTGTAAAGTGTTTTCTACGTACACCTTGTAAATGTGTTTCTAGGTATACCTTGTAAATGTGTCCTAGGTACACCTTGTAAATGTGTCCTAGGTAAACACCTTGTAATGTGTTTTAGGTAAGCCCTGTACAATATGTTCTAGGCAGGCCTTGTAGATGTGTTCTAGTACGCCTTGTAAATGTGTTCTAGATACGCCTTGTACATGTGTTTCTAGGAACGCCTTTAAATGATTTACTAGGTACTCCTTTAAATGTAGTTCTAAGGTACACTTTATAATTGTTCTAGTTACTCCTTGAACATGTGTTCTAGGTACTTCCTTTGTAAAATGTGATCTAGCACACCTTGTAAATGTGTCTGGTACGCCTTGTAAATGTGTTCTAAGGTACTCCTTGGAAATGTGTTTCTATGTCCGCCTTGTAAATGTGTTCTAGTACGCTTGTAAATGTTTTAGGTACGCCTGGTAAATGTGTTTTAGGTACGCCTTGTAAATGTGTTCTAGGTAACGCCTTGGTAAATGTGTACTGACGCCTTGTAAATGTGTTCTGGGTACGCCTTGTTATATGGTTCTGGTAATCCTTGAAAATGTGTTCGAGGTACAGACACCTTGAAAAATGTGTTCCTAGGTACTTCCCTTTTAATGTGTTCTAGGTACGCCTTGTAAATGTGTTCTAAGTTACGCGTGTTAACATGGTGTTCTAGTACGCATTGAAATGTGTTCTAGGTCCGCATTTGTAAATGTGTTCTAGGTACGGCTTGTAAATGTGTTCCTAGGTACTCCTTGTAAATGTGTTCTAAGTACTTCCTGTTAATGTGTTCTAGTACTCCTTGTAATTGTTTTCTAGTACAACCTTGTAAATGTGTTCTAGGTCCTACGCCTTATAATGTGTTTCTAGTACGCCTTGTTAATGTGTTTATCTAGGACATCCTTGTAATTTTTCTAGGTAACGCCTTGTAAATGTTTCTATGTACTCCTTGTAAATGTGTTCGAGTACACCTTGTAAAAGTTTTTAGTACTCAATTGAAATGGTGTTCTAGGTACGCCTTGTAAATAGCTTCAGGTAGCCATGTAAATGTGTTCTTAGGTATGGCCTTGTAAATGTGTTTTAGTACCCTGTAAATGTGTTCTAGTACGCGCCCTTGTTAAAGGTTTCTAGGTACCCTTGTAAATGTGTTTTTTGTACGCCCCTGTAAATGGTTCTAGTACGCCTGTAAATGTGTATCTAGGGTACGCCTTGCAAATGTGTTTTAGGACGCCTTCTAAATGGTTCTAGGTACGCCTTGTAAAGGTGTTTCTAGGTACGCCTTTAAATGTTCTAGGTCCGACTTGGTAAATGTTTCTAAGGTACACATTGTAAATGTACTAGGTACGCCATCAAAAAGTGTTTCGATGGTACGCCTTGTAAATTTGTTTCCTAAGTACGCGCCTCTAAATGTGTTCTAGTACGCCTGTAAATGTTCCTCGGTACGCCTTCTAAATGGTTCTAGGTACCCTTGTAAAGGTTCTTAGGACGCTTCTAAATTGTTTCAAGGTACGTGGGCCTTGTAAATGTTCTAGACGACCGCCCTGTAAATATGTTCTAGGCACAGGCCTTGAGAATGTGTTACTAGGTAACGCCTTGAAAATGTGTTCTAGATACCCTTGTAAATGTGGTCTAGTACACCTTGTAAATGTGTTCAGTACTCTCCTTGTAATATGTGTTCTAGGTACGTCCTTGTAAATGTGTTCTAGGTACGCTTGTAAAGTGTTCTAGTACAAACACTTGTAAATGTGTTCTAGGTACAACCTTGAAAATTGCTTTCTTAGGTTACTTCTCCTTGTAAATGTGTTCTAGGTACTCCTTGTAAATGTGTTTCTCGGTACACCTTGAAAATGTTTCTAGGTACAACCTTGTTAATGTGTTTCTAGGTACGCCTGTAAATGTGTTCTAGGTACACCTTGTAAATGTGTTCTAGTCAAAGCTGTAAATGTGTTCTAGGTATCACCGTTGTAAAATTTGTTTCTAGTACGACTCCTTTTACAGTGTTCTAGTACTGCCTTGTAAATGTGTTCTATGTACACCTTGTAAATGGTTCATAGGTACTCCTTTGTAAATGTGTTCTAAGGTACTCCTTGTAAATGTGTTCTAGGTACTCCTTGATAAATGGTTTCTAGGTACACCTTGTAAATGTTTCTACTACTTACTCCTGTAAATGTGTTCTAGGTACACCCTTGTAAATTGTGTTCTATAGGGTACTCTTGTAAATTGTTCTAGGTACACCCCCATGTAAATGTGTTCTGGTACTCCCTGTAAAGTGGTTTCTAGGTACGCCTTGCAAATGTGTTCTAGTTACGTCTTGTAAAAGTGATTCTAGTACGGTCCTTGTAAATGTGTTCTATGGTGCGTCATGTAATGTGTTCTAGGTATCGTCTGTAAATGTTTCTAGTACGCCTTGTAAATGTGTTCTAGTACCCTAGTAAATGTGTTCTAAGGTTACGCCTTGTAAATGAGGTCTAGGTACGCCTTGTAAATGTGTATCTAGTACGCCGTGTAATGTGTTCTAGGTACGCCTTGAAACTGATTTCTGAGTACGCCTTGTAAAATGTGTTCTAGGTACGCCTTGGTAATTTATCAATGCAATCCTTGCAGTATGTTTCTAGCGCGCCTTGTATATGAGTTCTAGGTACGACTTCTAATGTGTTTGTATGTACGCCTTGCAGATGTTGTTTCTAGGCACTCCTTGTAATGTGGTCTAAAGGGCCCCCCCCAAAACGTCTTGTAAGATGTTTGCTAGTACGCATTGTAAAAATGTTCTAAGGACGCGTTGTAAATGTGTTCACGGCGCCGCCTTGTAGATGTGTTCTAAGTTACGCCTTGTAGATGTGTTCTAGCACTCCTTGTAGATGTGTTCTATCACACGCCTGTAAGATGTGTACTAAGTACGCGCCTTGTAAAATGTGTTCCAGACTCCCTTGTAGATGTGTTTAGCACGCCTTGTAGATGTGTTCTAGGCACCCTTGTAAATATGTTTTAGGCACACCTGTAGCTGTGTACTAGACACTCCTTTAGCTGTGATCTAGACACACCTTGTAGCTGCGTTCTAGCCACGCAATTTGCCTGTGTTCTAGGCACAACCTGTAGCTGTTTTCTAAACCCTCCTTGTAACTGTGTACTAGACACGCATTTTTAGCTGTAACTCTAGACGATCCCTTTTAGCTGTGCTGTAGAAGCTCCTAGTCGTTGGCGCAATATACCGTCCCCCCCCTTGTAGAAGAGCTCTACTCCCCCTTGTGCTGTGCTCTACTCACGCCATGTAGCTGTGCTCCTTCACGAGCCTATGTAGCTGTGCTCTGGACGCTCTTTGTAGCTGTGCTCTACTAGGCGATCCTTGGTAACTGTTCCAGAACGGCCACACTGTAACGTCTGCTCCGGACGCATATGTTTGACCTGAGTTACCTGGAAGAGTTCAGGTCAACGCCCCCGGGCCCGGTCCTGTGTGACCAGGTCTCCTGATGGATCAGAAGCCTGATCAACCAGGCTGTTACTGCTGGCTGCGCGCAATCCATCGACTGACCACAGCCCGGCAGGTCAGGTACCCGACATTAGTGCTTTCCAGTGCCAAGCTTGAAGACTGCCAAGGTTCTATTGGTAATAGCCCTCACGTATGCTGGGAGGCAGTTGAATATCTCGTGCCCCTGACCTTATTGTAATTGTCTCATAACGTGCTAGTGCCACCCCTGCTTTTCATTGGGGGATGTTTGCATCGTCTGCCAATTCTTTTTGCTTTCGGTTTGAGTGATTTTCCGTGTGCAAGTTCGGTACTAGTCCCTCTAAAAAAGAGTTTTTTTTTTTTTTCCAAGTGTATATAATCATGTATCTCTCCCGCCTGTGCTTCCAGGGACTACAGTTTCAGGAACTTTAATAGCGCTCCCAGTAATTGAGGCCAGCAAAGAATTCCCCAAGGATTAAGTTCCCAAGAGTTGCAGTGTCCTGTCAACACTGCAGCTGTCTGGGATCTTAATACTTGGGAATTCTTCGCCTTTTGCCTAACCCTTGGGCACGACCTACTTCCACATGAACAAATGTGACACCACCTACCGATCTGCTGCCCTCTCCGCCTACGGTTTTATAAGCAGCTTCTCCGCTCATATGCCGAATTCTATTCAAGATTTATGGACTGACCACATCGCCCTCAAGTTAGGGACGGGATTACCTCATTCTCCTACTGTTCTTCAAGTTTTCTCACGGTGAAATGGACTGATAAGCCACTGTGTGGCGAAACTTTCCTTAATAAAGAGCCCCAAGAGTTGCACACAGTGTGTCTAATTTAACATACTGCTGCGTTATGCTCTAAACAGTCCTTGAAGCTGTGCTCTAAACACCTCCGTTTACTCTTCTCTAGACAATCCTCTTAACCGGAAACTAAACACATCCATGTTACAGGAATGAATTCACTCCTTTTTGCCGTTTTTTTTTTTTTTTTTTTGTAAATTGGTTTATTCTGACTGGGTCTTTCCAGCTTGGTCACCGCTGGCCCATCTTCTAGAAAGCAGGCTGAACGATTCATATTAAAATCTGTCAATCGAATATCGAATTCCTTTAATTTTTTTTTTTGAGAGTGCAAGAGCTATTCAATATGTAGGTTGGGCAGCTCGAGCATTTTCTAGAGAAGATACATGCCGTCGAGGGTGTTTCCCCCTCTTCACAACATCCAGTTAGCCCTCGAGAATTATGTCACGTTGAATTAGTTCGGTGAATAGGCTCCAAGTAATGATCTCTGGATTGGAGCAATAGTTGTTTTCAACCTGGAAGTAATAGAACTGACTGCAACAATTGTATGTCTTTTTGGCTGAGACTCTTTTCACATTTAGACAGACTGATGATACATTCAATGCCTCTCTCTGTTGTAACTAGTGCATAAAATCTGTAGAAGAAATGCCCTTGCGCCTCCCAGTATGCCGCATCCAGGACCAGACTATTTTTCTCCTGGGTCAAGAAAGCTGATAGTAATTTTTCTAACTTATATCAGAAAAGAAATAGGGCACGAGGATCCTTCTTGAGCAAAATCCTCCAATAAAATGATTAGATGCTCCTCAACCTAAAAGTTTTCGGACTTCTTTGGTTTGCTGTGTCCAGCTTAAAATAAAGGTAACAGATTTTTTGAATAGTGTTCAACCCTTCTTCACCACGGCTCTTTTCAGTAGATTAATGTGTTTTTCAAAGTTAGTTTTAGTATAACAGTTACTTCAGGTAAGTAATTAATACATAACTTTGTTTAGCTGCTTTTCAAGAACCCCGAAGCCCCCCTGGATTATTTAAGAATACACAACACTGCTTCTCATACAATACTTCTGACAACCTACTCTAGCAGCGAGGTGGAACTGGCATAATTCCTAAGCATTCTGTTTCCGGGCACAAAGGGATGTACCAAAAAAGATATAGTTTTAATCAGGAAATCCTGCTTTTCGTGGAAGATGCTCCCAGTTGAGAATGAACCCATTCTTTTGGTTAACTGGTTCTTTTAGCCCCATATGTGTTAAATTTATCTATAATCTAATCCGTGTATAATAATATATCAGGGTTGCCAGATGAACACAAAAGCTTATGGCCAAAATTTAAAGAAAATTTTTGAAAAGTATTAGGCCAAAATATGCCTATATTGTGTGAAATAACTACAAGCAATTAAATGTGCATTAATTATGCCTAAAACTTCGATTACATAACATCAAAAATACTTTTAATTAAACTTCAAATACTTTCAGTGGGAATGCAATGCTAGTGCAGAGGCTAAGTTCTATTTCTGCTTTTTTTCCTGGTCAATTCATTACGATTTGATAACTTTATCTAGAGTTGTTTGTGATGTTTTGGCAGATTTATCTTGGTGTTTCTTGATTTTTCGTGAACATATTCGTTTTAAAGTTTTGGCAGCAACGGAGGTTTGCAATACGTGCAATATGCAATTTGCCCACAATCAGAAGAATTCCAACCAACAAATATTTTACTTCCCACTCTTTTTTATATTTTCTTTTCCACCCTGTATTATCACTTTTGGTAATTAAGCCTTTTTAAAGGGCTTGAAAAAACAAAATATCTCAATTCAGAAAATGAAGAAAACAAAAACAAATACAATGAACAAATACTAAGCTGGCACAACAAACAACAATCTGGTAAAAGGGGAAAACAACAAATGCAATACAAAGTAGAGTTTATAAACGATATGTTAAGAATGAATGGTTCAGGAGAACCGACCATGGTTGATAAATTAGACACATGTGCAACTCTGGGAATCTTTTTTGAGGACACGTCTCGCCACACAGTGGCTTCAATCATTCCATACGTAGGAGAAACCTGTAGAACAGGAGGAGAATGAGAAATCCGCAGTCCCCTCAACATTGAGTCCGATGTTTCAGTCCATCAATCTTTAATAGAATACAGCATATCAGCGAGAAGCACTCATAAACCGTATGGCAGAGAGTGCAGCAGTCATAGGTCGTGTCACATTTTTCAATGTGGAATAGGGTCGTGCACAAGAATTAGGCAAGCGAAGTGTTCACCTACGGATGGACTGATGAATCCACTGTGTGGCAAACGTTTCCTCGAAAAAAAAAAAAAAAAAAAAAATGTTAAAAACCCTCCAGAGTTGCACATGTGTCTAATTTATCCTAAACGATATTAAATAATTATTCAATAATTATATTAAAATCACTTCATCACTATCTTTCTAACGAAAATTTTAACATATACTTGTAATTTTATCCAACTAAATGCTTGTTATGCAAAATATTGACTACAGGCATCAAACCTTATGAGATAGAACTAATTACAAAGGTCACCAATGTCCTGATATCACACACCGTAACAACACTGCAGACAAGATTACGTCGTAACTAACTAAAGACGATCAAAACAGAACATAGACCCAAGCTGGTATGGCTGATGCGTACATTGTTTTAAACGAGTACAAAATGAAGCGCAGAGTGTTTTGGTGGTAATTTATTCAACAGAACTGGATTCAAAGTTTGTAGCGACAATAGAAGGGTGACCTTTGTGTACTTGTTTTATATAGGTACAGAAAGATGCTCAAAATGTTGGTGTTACTAATATCATCAACCAAAGACTGTTATGACGTCATCAAACATTTACAGTAACGGTCAATTTGCGTCAAAGCGGCGTCACCACCAACCAAACCGCTGCTAAACCGTTTATTACCAACAGCAGCATTACAAGGCTATAATAATATAAAACTAAGTTAAATAATGCATATGATATGAAATATATTAAAAATGGCCAATTAAGTGGCCAATTTGCATTAAATGGCTAAACTGATTTTTCACATGGCACAGAGTTTCAAAATCAGCAATTTTTTCCACAATCTGGCAGCCCTGTATTATATACCGAGCGAGTGACCCGAAAAACAAGAAACAGAAGGTGTTCTTCTGTTTCACACAACATTCTGAGTTTATACAGAGAAAGGGCCACTAACCCTCTCTCCCGCATTTTAGTCGTCTCTTACGACACACATGGCATACCAGAAGGGATTATTCCTACACTTCACACACACACACACATCACACACACACACACACACACACACACACACACACATACATACATACATACATACAACATACATACATACAGGTAAAAGAAACACAAGGATTTGGGAAACATTAGTCTATGTCTTTCCACTTCAAGTTTTGTCAGGAGTTTACGCAATGTTTAAGAGCTGCCATCAAGTAGACTGAAGGGGAAGATTCTCAAACAGGAAGATGTTTGTTGCCCATGCCCATGAAAGGCCAGATCTGAATCACTTAACAGCAAGCCCAACGTTTGCCTTCAAGTGGGATAGAGAATTTTCAAGGTTAACAGAAAGCAGAATGGAGAATACTATGAACATTTCATATACCCCAAAAAACCGCCTCTAACCATCATGCAGCATCATAGCACCGTATTATGAAAATCATCAATGGATTATTATTTTGACAGCCAATTTAGTTTCTATGAAACGTTGAGTACCTAAAAAATAGCCTATATTACTCCGTGTGGCCTACTTCTAACAACTATAAAATTTGCAGAAAGTTCATCGAAAATGTGCTGAGTACCACATCTTTCTAAACAAAATATCGTGTTCAAGCCTTGTCTGCAGATTTGTCATGTGGTTCAGTATTCTTGAGTACTTTTGAGATTACCCTTTTAGTATTAAGATCTGCAAGAATTAACCGTGGTTGCAGTTCCAAGTTTGTTTAACCTCCGAGATTGCTTCATAAATGGATCACGGGTTTTGATATCCGTCAAGAAAAAAAAAAACGAGATGAGCCACTAGGTTCACAGCTGATACGGCTGAATATAACCAAGTCACTGAAGTGATAATATGCTACAATATATATAATATAATATATATATATAAATATAATAATATATATATTATAATATATATATATATATATATATATATATATATATATATATATATGTTCTTCATATTTTTATATATAAAAATGTCGTGGGGAGAGTAAAACTGGTCAATTAGCAAGAACATTCATAAGATGAAGTCCTTTTCTAAAATTCTCTCTTATTTCATTAAAATATATATATTTATTTCATTTAGGTTAAAATAGAATTTAATGGTTATACCAATGAGCACATTAGGATAACCTGAACCTTATTATCACAAGCGCAATTTTAATTTAGCCTAATCCAACTAAATAATTTAATATAAGTTTCACAATGAATATAATAAGCATATACAATGAAATATATTGCTTTCTTTAGGTTCAGAACGATTTATGCGAAATTTTTGCGTACACTAATATATGACCTTGCCTTTCGGCAAGAAGTGCATTGCTATTTAAGCTAAAGATCACAATTTTGACTTATTCTGGCACACCTGACGAGGCCAGTGTTCCACAGGGAAATGTGCACCTCAATCCCTCAACTGCAAACAACTCCCTCTCAGCAGACAGGGCTGACACCAACCCTGACTTCACCTCACAGAGGACGTAAAATCAGCAATCAAAATCACTTCCACCAGGACCCTGACACACATCCCCAAAGTACTCGCCCTCAAGCTTCTAGCAAATTCTCTGACCTCTTGAAGAAAGTTAACGATGCTCTGCTAACAAGGGATCCTGCGCACCTATGCTATTGGCAATGCCTGTTTTGTCTGTCCCACAAGGAGGGACAAGTCACTACAACATAGGTTATTAGGGCAATAATGCTTTCTTTTGAATGAGACAACCTCGCCCGTCTCCCCCTAAGGCGACAAACCCCCGCCTGGCAAATGCCAACAACAGACAACCTGACGACGCCTTCAGAAATCAGAGCTGAAATTAACAAAAAAATAGAAAAGTGTAATACTATTGGAGCACCGAGGTTTTATAACCATGAGGGTTACCATCGCTCCTAAAAACGTCATACAGCACAAGCCCTGAAGGACAAACATCCACCCTGGGCTCCCAGTACCAACACTGACCTCCCTGAAATTGCAGCAGGTGAAGAATATTTAACCTTACAGGATGCTGATGTGTATATAGCTGCTATGTCATTTCCACATGGCTCAGCAGGAGGTTTCACCGGTTTAAAGCCACAAAAACTTAAAACAAATGCTCATCCAGCACTTGAGGGATGTTTCAGAAAGATTGCTGTCTGAACTCACCAAATTTTCCAATGTGTCTCGTCTCTGGCTGGCAGTGTTCCAGAGGCCATTAGACCCGTTTTCTTTGGTGCCTCACTGTATGCCCTCCGGAAGAAGGAAAAAGGAATCAGTCCCATTGAAGTGGGCAACACCCTTCGACGCCTAGTCGAAGGGTGTTGCAGTAATAATGGTGAGTCAAGAGGCTGGCCTCAGTGTTAAAACCAGCTCAGCCTGGTTTTGGTGTTCAACAATTCTGTGAAGCAGCTGCCCACACTGCACGAGTATACATCAACAACATGTCCGATGAAAAAACCTTGATCAAATTGGACTTTGCCATTGCTTTCAACCTAAAAGGGATGCTGCTCTCCAAGGAATTTCTAGACATTTACCTTCCCTCTATCCCTTCATAGAATCGAGTTATAGTGTGACTTCTAAACTATTGTTTGAGGACCATAAAATTGACTCGTGTGAGGGTGTGCAACAGGGAGACCCTCTCGCCTCCTCCTTTTCTGCCTGGTCATCAAGGAAATGAAAGAAGCGCTCAACAGTGAGCTCATAATCTAGTTCTTGGATGATGGTACCCTATCTGGCACTACAGATTCTTTCCTAAGAGGACATGAGAACAATTTAAGACTTGGGAGAGAGCCTTTGCCTATCTTTAAACCCCACCAAATGTAAAATAGTTTCTACCAATCGACAGATGATCCGGAATATTAGTACTGTTTTATCAGGAGCACAAAACACTGATGCAGCCAACAGCACTCTCCTTGGTGCTCCTTTTAGGCCTAATGCCATCGATCTGATCCTAGAAATAAAATCTCAGACTTCAGGACGATGGAAGGCAGGATGAAAGACATTGATACACATGATGCCTTCTACTTACTCACCAGGTGCCTGTCAATCTCAAAATTTACCTACTTCCTGAGATGCTCCCCAGCCTTCAGTAGTCCGAAACTCAAAGAATATGACTCCTTAAGACCAAGGTAGAGTATTGAATCTTTCCCTCGAAGATGGAAAAAGGAGTTGCAAGCCTCATTTCCCAGTCGGGTTTTGGGGGCTGGGGGGTAGGGAAAAATTTTAACCCAGTTTCCCCTACCGCTTTTCAAATCCTTTTTCCAAAAAGCATAAAATTTTTTAAAAGAAAAAATTTTTCCAGAAAAACCTAAAGTGAGCCCAGCGGGAAATGGGGGACCCTAGCTATCCCATTTCCCCTCACTGAAGGGGGAGACTCTTGACCCTTCACCCCAAAACCCTAATGCAGCATTTGGCCTACAGTCAAGTTGGGGAAAGCCCCTTTCGCTGAAAAGGTGCATGCCAAACTTGCTTTTTGGGCGTAACAACAGCGGGGGGACTCCCCGGGTCCCCCCAAGCTGTGAGGGGCCAATCACACCGGGGACTTCCCCCAAACATTTCCCCCTTTCGGAAATTGGGAACACCCCTTGATTTTTAAAAACCCCCCGTATTACTGTGCCTGTTCTTGCTCCCCCAAATCCAAAATGAATTACGTGTTTTTGGGGTAACGCAACCCTACCAGTAGGGGTCTACATGGTCTTAATTTTTCCCAAAACCCAAAAGGGCGGGGATGAAAGGGACAATGAAGTAAACGTAACCCAAAAAGGAGAACCTTTGTTAAAGCTAAAAGCCTAAGGGGGTTTTTTTGGTAAAAAAATTTCTTTAAAATTTTAATATTAGCATAAAGAATATAAAAATTTATATTTTTATATAAAATATTAAAATTTTAATATTTTATATATATATTTATATTTTATTTGGTCGTGCCGAATAGCAGAACTTGCAATCTTGGCTTAAATGGAAACGCCCCTCTTGCCATTTTAGGACAAGCAAAAATTTTGTATGCAAAAATTTTTCCCCAAAAAATATTGTGAACCTAACGAAAAAAAATTTTTCACTGTGTTTTTTTTTTACTATTAAATTATTGTAACAAATTAAAATAAATTTTTTGGGGTTACAAAACAAAAATTTGGGATTGTTTTTAATAAGGTTTGGTTTATTTTCTAAGTTTTCTTTTTTTGGGAAAAATTTAAAAAAATTTTTACATTTATTTTAAGGGAAAAAAATGTATTTTTTTAAAAACGCATAAGAAAAAATTTTTTGAAAAGGATTTTAAATTTTAAATGATTCTTGCAAAATTGACCAGTTTTACTTTTTTCGGCACGAATTCACACACAAAACACACACACACACACACCCCCACACACCCCACACACACACCCCCAAAACACACACACACAAAACCCAAAAAAAAAAAAATTTTTATTATTTTTATATATATATAATATTTATATTTATATATAAAATTTTTTTTTTCTGAAAATGTTTTTCTTCTATTAATAAATTTCCCATGAAAATAAAAAAAAGGGGAGGGGAGAAGAAAATATTTTCAGCCCGGGGAAACCTTGGTTTTCCCTGAGGTACGTTTATTGTCTTCTCTGAGGAGAGGTCCTTAGTGAATTTCCCAGGGGTGGTACCTCCCTATATAAAAATATATATAAATATAATATATATATTAATAAAATTATATTAAATATATTATTTATATCGTGCCCGAATATTAAAAATGGTCAATTAGCAAGAACTCATTTAAAATTAATCCTTTCAAAAAATTTTCTCTTAACTTTTAAAGAATATTTTTTTCATTAATGAAATGTAAAAATTTATAATTTGCCCCAAAAGGGAACTTAGAAAACTTACCTAACCTTTTTATAAAAAGAGAAATTTTTTTTTAACCCCCCCCAAACTAAATATATTTTAGTTTTTGTTTACAATAATTTAATACTAAACAAACACAGTAAAAATTATTTTTTTTTCGTTGGTTTCAGAATGATTTTGACGAAATTATTGCATACACAAATTTTCACTTGTCCTATAGGCAAGATGAGCTGCTTTTAAGCCAAATCGCAAGTTCTGCCTTTCGGCACGACATTATATATATATTATATATAATATTAAAATTTTTTAATATATAATAATATATTATATATATATATATATATACACAGCTAGCGACTAGCCGAGGGCTTGAACCCTATGTCGTTTTGGCTGCCTCATGGTGAGGAGTATCGCCATAAAGTTCTAACCAAGGACCAGCAACCCTAAAAAAAAACCAGCACCCGAAAGGCTAGGTGTTTTCCTTTTGATCCAGCACATACTGGTGTGGGGCCTCTGAGCAAATTTTTCTTTATACCCCCCTTTTGGTGTACTAGCCTCCACGAGCAGTCTGTTATTGTAACCACGAACGAGTGGTATTTAATCAGTAACAGCACTTGGACTAGCCGAGAATTCGGCCCCATGGCGTTTTGGCCCACCTAATGGTAAGCGAAAATCACAAATGACGCTCTAACCTACAGGACAATGCAATCCTACAAAGAACCAAGCACCCACCAGAACTAGGTGCTTTGCCTTGATCCGAGGACATGCTGTCGTGTGTGTGCCTCTGAGCTAATTTCATTCGTTCGTGGTTACAATAATATGTAGACTGCTCGGGGAGGCTAGTACACCAAACGGGGAGTAGAATGAAATTAGCTCAGAGGCATCCACACCACCGTATGTTCTCGGATGACAGGTATAACATCTAGCTTGGCTGGATGCGTTTTTCTTGAGAATTGTGTGGTCTCGCGGTCTACAGCGTAATCTGTATTTCGCTCACCATGAGGTTTGCCAAAGGAACAGGGTTTCGACCCCTTTGGGTATTTTCCCAGTTTTTTTATTGATTATAAATAAATATATAATATAAAAATATATATAATTATATATATATTTATATATATATTTTTTTTTTTTTTTTTTTTTTTTTTTTTATAGGATGGGGTCCACCTTGGTGAAAATTGTGGGGACCCTAGCCTCGGAGAAGTGGATAAAAAGGCTTAAAGGGAAAGAATATTTGGGTTTTCTTCCTGAAGCCATTTGAATATTCCACTTCCCCTCCCCCCCCTTTTTTAAAAATTTTTTTTTTACCAATGTATTTATTACATATTGGGGCACAGAAGATTTAAGAGATACATTGTTGATATAAAGGGTGGCATATAATATATATATTATATTTATATTTAAAAAATTTATATATATATAAATATATATAAAATTTTTAAATATACATATATATATACATAATATATATATATTATATATATATATATATAATATATACCAACATATTATAATATTATTTTAAATATATATATATATTATATATAAATATATATATACTGTTTTTACGTTGTAAACCGTTTTAAAAGGGCGAAAATCCACCCAGCCCCCCGAGGGGGGCTGTCCCCAAAAATGCAGCATGCATTCCCCCTTTAACAGCCGCGCTGACCGCTGGAACGAAAACTAGCTCCCCCTGGGATCCCTAGTTTCCCTGATGAGTCCTTTTTCCCACTCCTTAAGGAAAAATTTGATGCCTCTTTCCCCATGCCCCAAGGGTCTCTGGCCTATGGGAACAAACTATAATATGGGCAAGTTCTCCATATTTTCTAACTTTTGGGGCTCCCTAAAACTGGCAGTGCCCCCTTCCCCCTGGGATTGGGATAGGGGTCAGCCCAAAGGAGATGCACATGATAGTCCCCCCCCACCGCTTCCCATCTGTCCCGGCTTGAAGGGTGATACCATTGGCCGCTTCGGTGCCATCAGACTGCATGTTTGGGGGGGCTCCCTTACTGCTGGGCAACCAGCTGTTTGTGGCTCCTCTTGATAATGTTATTAACCCCCTCATGTCTTGCAATCTTCCCTCGGTTTACGGCACACAAGCCAGGTACCCGAATCGGGTTTCTGCTTCACTCCACAAATACACC
>NC_069407.1:62995150-63097765 GCF_026875155.1 Cherax quadricarinatus
TGAAGACGTCTCTCCAAGAAAGATCTTGAAACATTTGATTAAATCTCGATAAACTCAGATTTAAGAATGGATGTCAAGAAATTGATAAATTAGACACTTGTGCAACACTTGGGAATCTTTATTTTGGAAACGTTTCACCAAACAGTTGCTTCTTCAGTCCATAGCAGAGAAACTGGTAAAAATGAGGAGGTGTCTGAGGTAATCAGTCCCTCAGCCTGGGAATAAATATTCCCAAGAGTTCCACAGGTATCTTATTTAACATCTTGTCATGTTTTCTAAACTGTTTATTAG
Source organism: Cherax quadricarinatus (assembly GCF_026875155.1). Taxonomy (NCBI): domain Eukaryota; kingdom Metazoa; phylum Arthropoda; class Malacostraca; order Decapoda; family Parastacidae; genus Cherax; species Cherax quadricarinatus. Next base: position 62,995,442 of record NC_069407.1, read on the forward strand.
AAGAAAAGAATTGGTTTGGCAGCAGAATTGTCGATGGGCGGTCCAGAATGTTGGAACATAGAAGCCGGACACCCAGGTGAGCGACATAGTAGCAGGACACCCAGGTGAGCGACACAGTAGCAGGACACCCAGGTGAGCGACATAGTAGCAGGACACCCAGGTGAGCGACATAGTAGCAGGACACCCAGGTGAGCGACATAGTAGCAGGACACCAAGGTGAGCGACATAGTAGCGGGACACCCAGGTGAGCGACAAAGATGCCGGAAACCCAGGTGAGCGACATAGAAGCTGGACACCCAGGTGAGCGACATAGAAGCTGGACACCCAGGTGAGCGACATAGAAGCTGGACACCCAGGTGAGCGACATAGAAGCTGGACACCCAGGTGAGCGACATAGAAGCTGGACACCCAGGTGAGCGACATAGAAGCTGGACACCCAGGTGAGCGACATAGAAGCTGGACACCCAGGTGAGCGACATAGAAGCTGGACACCCAGGTGAGCGACATTGAAGCTGGACACCCAGGTGAGCGACATAGAAGCTGGACACCCAGGTGATCGACATAGAAACTGGACACCCAGGTGATCGACATAGAAGCTGGACACCCAGGTGAGCGACATAGAAGCAGGACACCCAGGTGAGCGACATAGAAGCTGGACACCCAGGTGAGCGACATAGAAGCTGGACACCCAGGTGAGCGACATAGAAGCTGGACACCCAGGTGAGCGACATAGAAGTTGGACACCCAGGTGAGCGACATAGCTGGACACCCAGGTGAGCGACATAGAAGCTGGACACCCAGGTGAGCGACATAGAAGCTGGACACCCAGGTGAGCGACATTGAAGCTGGACACCAAGGTGAGCGACATAGAAGCTGGACACTCAGGTGATCGACATAGAAACTGGACACCCAGGTGATCGACATAGAAGCTGGACACCCAGGTGAGCGACATAGAAGCTGGACACCCAGGTGAGCGACATAGAAGCTGGACACCCAGGTGAGCGACATAGAAGCTGGACACCCAGGTGAGCGACATAGAAGCTGGACACCCAGGTGAGCGACATTGAAGCTGGACACCCAGGTGAGCGACATAGAAGCTGGACACCCAGGTGATCGACATAGAAACTGGACACCCAGGTGATCGACATAGAAGCTGGACACCCAGGTGAGCGACATAGAAGCAGGACACCCAGGTGAGCGACATAGAAGCTGGACACCCAGGTGAGCGACATAGAAGCTGGACACCCAGGTGAGCGACATAGAAGCTGGACACCCAGGTGAGCGACATAGAAGTTGGACACCCAGGTGAGCGACATAGCTGGACACCCAGGTGAGCGACATAGAAGCTGGACACCCAGGTGAGCGACATAGAAGCTGGACACCCAGGTGAGCGACATTGAAGCTGGACACCAAGGTGAGCGACATAGAAGCTGGACACCCAGGTGATCGACATAGAAACTGGACACCCAGGTGATCGACATAGAAGCTGGACACCCAGGTGAGCGACATAGAAGCAGGACACCCAGGTGAGCGACATAGAAGCTGGACACCCAGTTGAGCGACATAGAAGCTGGACACCCAGTTGAGCGACATAGAAGCAGGACACCCAGGTGAGCGACATAGAAGCTGGACACCCAGGTGATCGACATAGAAACTGGACACCCAGGTGATCGACATAGAAGCTGGACACCCAGGTGAGCGACATAGAAGCAGGACACCCAGGTGAGCGACATAGAAGCTGGACACCCAGTTGAGCGACATAGAAGCTGGACACCCAGGTGTACAACATAGAAGCAGGACACCCAGGTGAGCGACATAGAAGCAGGACACCCAGGTGAGCGACATAGCAGCAGGACACCCAGGTGAGCGACATAGAAGCAGGACACCCAGGTGAGCGACATAGTAGCTGGACACCCAGGTGAGCGACATAGAAGCAGGACACCCAGGTGGGCGACATAGTAGCTGGACACCCAGGTGAGCGACATAGAAGCTGGACACCCAGGTGAGCGACATAGTAGCTGGACACCCTGGTGAGCGACGTAGAAGCTGTACACTCGGGTGAGCGACGTAGAAGCAGGACACCCAGGTGAGCGACGTAGAAGCAGGACACCCAGGTGAGCGACATAGATGCTGGACACCCAGGTGAGCGACATAGAAGCTGGACACCCAGGTGAGCGACATAGAAGCTGGACACCCAGGTGAGCGACATAGAAGCTGGACACCCAGGTGAGCGACATAGAAGCAGGACACCCAGGTGAGCGACATAGAAGCAGGACACCCATGTGCGCGACATAGAAGCAGGACACCCAGGTGCGCGACATAGAAGCAGGACACCCAGGTGAGCGACATAGAAGCAGGACACCCAGGTGAGCGACATAGAAGCAGGACACCCAGGTGAGCGACATAGAAGCTGGACACCCAGTTGAGCGACATAGAAGCTGGACACCCAATTGAGCGACATAGAAGCTGGACACCCAGGTGAGCGACATAGAAGCTGGACACCCAGGTGAGCGACATAGCTGCCTCAACTGTCTTTTATTCTGCTAGAACATAGACATTGATCGACTAACAAAATGACATACATAGTCAAAGTCTATTAGCAGTAAGTAAATACGCATGACTTAATGTGAATAAATAGTTAACAAAACTATCGATAAATAAGACACTTGTGACTTGTGCAACATTTGGGTTATTTGTATTCTCGAAACGTTTCGCCAGGAGGTGGCTTCTTCAGTCCAATGCAGAGTAAGGTGGAAGATGCGGAGTTTGACGTAATCAGTCCCTCAGTCTGGAGTCGATGTGTTCAGTCCATCAATCTTGACAAAAGTGAAGATATTAGAAGTGATGGAACTTATATACTAGTGACGGATGAGGTGGAGCAGTAGTAGGCAGCCACACCAGTGGATAAAGCCAATATTGGAAGTAGGTGGTGTCTATTCGTTAGGCAAGTGTTGAAGAAATCCCTGCCTTATAATTCCAAGTTGTTGCTCTGTCTGACAGATCTTAAGAATCCGTACTTGAGCGAACACTTATGATTCGTTTTTAAACTACGGTCCAAAACCTTGCAGTAGTGTTCCTGTAGGTGGTGTCAGTATTTGTACCGTATTCTTGAAGGAACTTCAAGACTACAGTGCTCTTCACCATCTCCTGGTCTGCGGGACTGTGTACCTCAACTTCTGTAAATAATTCTTCACATTATGTCCTTGTATTGTATTGATAAACCAACTGGTTGTCGAAACGTCTATAAATATATTCAGATGTTGCACAGGTGTCTAATTCTTCATTGATAAAGTTCCACTCCAAAGGAAAAAATGGTCTGAAAAGGAAGGTTTTCTCTACACATTGTAGTTTAGCCCAGATATAGTTCATTGTGGTTTCCTGCAGAGTTAACCCGCAAGAAGAAATTAAAACTGGGTACCTACTTGGACCTGCGGTTTCTATATTTAGTTTGTTTGGTAAATATTGCAGGCAGTTTCCTAGAACATGGCGAGAGGCTTCTGATCGAAGGATTTGAACCTGTGATCTATTTCCTTGAATCTAGATTTCATACCTTCCATTGCCTAGTCGTTGTATGAACCTCTGAGTTCAGCGTTCCTCCCGTGATTGTACGGGCAGGTACTTGCGTAGGCTGGTACTGGCACAGGGTGGTACTTGCATAGGCTGGTACTTGCATAGGCTGGTACTGGCACAGGCTGGTACTTGCACAGGCTGGTGCTTGCATAGACAGGTACTGGCACAGGCTGGTACTTGCATAGGCTGGTACTGGCACAGGCTGGTACTTGCACAGGCTGGTGCTTGCATAGGCTGGTATTGGCACAGGCTGGTACTGGCACAGGCTGGTACTTGCATAGGCTGGTACTGGCACAGGCTGGTACTTGCATAGGCTGGTACTGGCACAGGCTAGTACTTGCACAGGCTAGAACTTGCACAGGCTGGTGCTTGCATAGGCTGGTACTGGCACAGGCTGGTACTGGCACAGGCTGGTACTTGCATAGGCTGTTACTTGCACAGGTTGGTGCTTGCATAGGCTGGTACTGGCACAGGCTGGTACTTGCATAGGCTGGTACTGGCACAGGCTGGTACTTGCACAGACTGGTACTTGCACAGGCTGGTGCTTGCATAGACTGGTACTGGCACAGGGTGGTACTTGCATAGGCTGGTACTGGCACAGGCTGGTCCTTGCACAGGCTGGTACTTGCACAGGCTGGTGCTTGCATAGGCTGGTACTGGCACAGGCTGGTACTGGCACAGGCTGGTACTTGCATAGGCTGGTACTGGCACAGGCTGGTACTTGCATAGGCTGGTACTGGCACAGGCTGGTACTTGCATAGGCTGGTACTGGCACAGGCTGGTACTTGCACAGGCTAGTACTTGCACAGGCTGGTGCTTGCATAGGCTGGTACTGGCACAGGCTGGTACTGGCACAGGCTGGTACTGGCACAGGCGGTACTTGCACAGGCTGGTACTTGCACAGGCTGGTGCTTGCATAGGCTGTACTGGCACAGGCTGGTACTGGCACAGGCTAGTACTTGCATAGGCTGGTACTGGCACAGGTTGGTACTTGCACAGGCTGGTACTTGCACAGGCTGGTGCTTGCACAGGCTGGTACTTGCACAGGCTGGTGCTTGCATAGGTTGGTACTGGCACAGGCTGGTACTTGCATAGGCTGGTACTGGCACAGGCTGGTACTTGCATAGGCTGGTACTGGCATAGGCTGGTACTTGCACAGACTGGTACTTGCACAGACTGGTACTTGTACAGGCTGGTATTTGCACAGACTGGTACATGCACAGGCTGTTACTTGCATAGGCTGGTACTGGCACAGGCTGGTACTTCCATAGGCTGGAACTTGCACAGGCTGGTACTTGCACAGGCTTGTACTTGCATAGGCTGGTACTGGCATAGGCTGGTACGTGCACAGGCTGGTACTTGCACAGGCTGCAATTTGCACAGGCTGGTGCATGCATAGGCTAGTACTGGCACAGGCTGGTACTTGCATAGGCTGGTACTTGCATAGGCTGGTACTTGCACAGACTGGTGCTTTCACAGGCTGGTGCTTGCACAGGCTCGTACTTGTACAGGCTGGTACTTGCATAGGCTGGTACTTGCATAGGCTGGTACTGGCACAGGCTGGTACTTGCATAGGCTGGAACTTGCACAAGCTGATACTTGCACAGGCTGGTAATTACACAGGCTGGTACATGCACAGGCTGATACGTGCACAGGATGGTACTTGCACAGGCTGGTACTTGCACAGGCTGGTACTTGCACAGGCTGGTACTTGCACGGACTGGTACGTGCACAGGCTGGTACTTGCATAGGCTGGTACTGGCACAGGCTGGTACTTGCACAGGCTGGTACTTGCACAGACTGGTACGTGCACAGGCTGGTACTTGCATAGGCTGGTACTGGCACAGGCTGGTACTTGCACAGGCTGGTACTTGCACAGACTGGTACGTGCACAGGCTGGTACTTGCACAGGCTGGTACTTGCACGGACTGGTACGTGCACAGGCTGGTACTTGCATAGGCTGGTACTGGCACAGGCTGGTACTTGCATAGGCTGGAACTTGCACATGCTTTTACTTGCACAGGCTGGTAAATGCAAAGGCTGGTACGTGCACAGGCTGATACGTGTACAGGCTGGTACTTGCACAGCATGGTACTTACACAGGCTGGTAATTGCATAGACTGGTACGTGCACAGGCTGATACGTGCACAGGCTGATACGTGCACAGGCTGATACGTGCACAGGCTAATACGTGCACAGGCTGGTACTTGCACTGGCTGTCATTTACACAAGTTTGTACATGCGAAAGTTGGTACAATCTCAAGTTGGCGCTTGTGCAAGTTCGGGCTTGAGCTAGATGGCGCTTGCACTAGTTGACGCTCGTGCGAGCTAATACTTTATTGGCTTGTAAAAATACCAGCTTGTGTCTTATATACGCTGATGTATATACGAGCTAGTACTTACACGAGCCAGAACTAACACGAGCTGGTATTTACTCAACCTTGTATTTACTAAAGCTGGTACCTGCATAAGTTAGTATTTATATTGGCAGGTACTTACACAATGTAGTGTTGACACAAGCTAGCAGCGCTACAACTGGTGGCTACACAAGGTAGAACCTGCACTTGTTGCTACATCAGTAGACTTCAGTGATCCAGGTGGAGCGCCTGTCGGTACCAAGTCGATAAATTGATCACATAAATAAAGAATGAAAGACTCGCTTTCTGTTTCTCTTTCATCGTTTATGACACAACGTCTGCCAGCACGCTTACCTTGAAAGTAAGACCAGGCATTGTAGTGCTTGGATAGTTTCATGTGAAGCTCAAAACACTTGTGGGTTATCCAGCGTGTAGTGGAGACTCAACTCTCCGTCCGGTAGTTACAAGGTAGCTTCATTACTAAACTGTACTCTATTAACATCTGCATTCCGAATCAAATAGTGAAAGTGGAAGTTAAGTTTGAAAACATTTGAACTCTGAAATCTATTTTCCTTGAAGAGTGCCATTGTAAACTACACCTACACGGCTGTAGTTCTCACAAAACAACTCGACTCACGAAATAGCGATCATAATATAGTACTCGCAAGATTACTGAAAAAAAATGAGTTCAAACAGTACTCATACTACCAAAAAGGTAAGTCCTCATAAAATAATATAAAGCAATATAACTCTTTAAGCAATTGTAATCTACAGTTGTGGTTCAAATTTTACTGAACGTCTAGAAGTAAATATGAATAGGGCTAAGCGAGTTTTGAAAACATGTAGTTATATTAGGTTTTATAAACTGCACGAACTGTATCACTGTAGAGAACTGCATTTCACCCACTTTGTGGAAGTTGTGTTCATTTCTTATAAGATACCTTTAAGTGCCGCCCAAGAAACTCATCATTAGTAATTAATTCCTTATATCACTGGCAAATGCTCAACGAAGAAATTTCTTGCTTAACTGTTATACTATATCACAGATTGTATTGCTGATGAATCTCGTCAGGTGTTGAATGTCAAGGCTGAATCTTATCATTTCCCTCGATAAGAACAATAGCAACTATATTCAGTTAGGCGCAAGAATTAGTAACTGGACGTCCACATTGCATATTGAATTGTTCGTCATCTAAATAATACTAAAGTTAACCTTTGACAATGAACATGACTCAGTAATTAGAACTGATTCTGTGTCATTACTGAAGGCTCTTGACTCGAAAGACTAACAACATCTTACAGGACAAGCCAAATAAACATTCAGAAATCCAGAAAAAGGAATTAATATACATTGAATTACTCCTTCATGATGAAGCTGAGAAGTAAGCCACAGAAAGTACTTTGAAACAAAATCTAGAATATAACTTTGGTATACCTGTGTCTATCATTGGGAGTAATACTGGGAGATAATTAAATTATGAAACAGTGTAAGAGAAATGCAGTCAGAAACATGAGGCGGATCTGTCACTAACTTTGATAACAAGAACGTAGATAAGCAAGTTTATGAACAAACTGAATGATATGGTAGTATCCAAGCTTAAGCTTGATTAAAAGTACTTCACAGATAACTATCAAAACACAGAAACACAGATGATTATCAAACCAAATGTAAAGTAAGTTGTCAACGTTATGGTCACTGTGATGAACTGCCCACTTATTAAGGAATATAGAACAGATCGTACAACAACCTGTGTGATATGTCAAGGAATCTTATTCATGAAAATAAGGTACCAGACATAATAAGCAAATTTACTAAATTTGCTTAAAACAAAAAAGTCATAGTAGATATAAATCAAGGTGAACTCCAGTTTGGAGTTTTGGGCGCAAGTTCCTATCCCTGCCATCCATACTGTCCTCCATGCTGCACCTACCACCCATACTGTCCTCCATGCTGCACCTACCACCCATACTGTCCTCCAAGCTGCACCTACCACCCATACTGTCCTCCATGCTGCACCTGCTATCCATACTGTCCTCCATGCTACACCTGCCATGCATACTGTCCTCCCTGCTGCACCTGCCATGCACACTGTACTCCATGCTGCACCTGCCATGCACACTGTACTCCATGCAGCACCTTCCATGCATACTGTCCTCCATGCTGCACCTGCCATGCACACTGTCCTCCATGCTGCACCTGCCATGCACACTGTACTCCATGCAGCACCTTCCATGCATACTGTCCTCCATGCTGCACCTGCCATCCACACTGTCCTCCATCCTGCACATGCCATGCACACTGTCCTCCATGCTGCACCTGCCATGCACACTGTCCTCCATGCTGCACCTGCCATGCATACTGTCCTCCATGCTGCACATGCCATGCACACTGTCCTCCATGCTGAACCTGCCATACACACTGTCCTCCATGCTGCACATGCCATGCACACTGTCCTCCATGCTGAACCTGCCATACACACTGTCCTCCATGCTGCACCTTCCATGCATACTGTCCTCCATGCTAGACCAGCCATGCAACTGTCCCCCACGCTGCACCTGCCACGCACACTGTTCTCCATGCTGCACCTGCCATGCACACTGTTCTCCATGCTGCACCTCCCATACATACTGTCTTCCATGCTGCAATTGCCATGCATACTGTCCTCCATGCTGCACCTGCCATGCATACTGTCCTCCATGCTGCACCTGCCATGTATACTGTCCTCCATGCTGCACCTGCCATCCACACTGTCCTCCATGCTGCATCTGCCATGCATACTATCCTCCATGCTGCATCTGCCATCCATACTGTCCTCCATGCTGTATCTGCCATTCATACTGTCCTCCTTGCTGCACCTGCCATCCATACTGTCCTCCATGCTGCACCTGCTATTCATACTGTCCTCCATGCTACACCTGCCATCCATACTGTCCTCTCTGCTGCACCTGCAATCCACACTGTCCTCCATGCTGCATCTGCCATTCATACTGTCCTCCTTGTTGCACCTGCCATCCATACTGTCCTCCATGCTGCACCTGCTATTCATACTGTCCTCCATGCTACACCTGCCATCCACACTGTCCTCCCTGCTGGACCTGCCATCCATACCTTCCTCCATGCTGCACCTGCCATGCATACTGTCCTCCATGCTGCACCTGCCATGCACACTGTCCTCCCTGCTGCACCTGCCATGCATACTGTCCTCCCTGCTGCACCTGCCATGCACACTGTCCTCCATGCTGCACCTGCCATGCACACTGTCCTCCATGCAGCACCTTCCATGCATACTGTCCTCCATGCTGCACCTGCCATGCACACTGTCCTCCATGCTGCACTTGCCATGCACACTGTCCTCCATGCTGCACCTGCCATGCACACTGTCCTCCATGTTGCACCTTCCATGCATACTGTCCTCCACGCATGACCTGCCATGCAACTGTCCTCCATGCTGCACTTGCCATGCATACTGTCCATGCTGCACCTGCCATGCACACTGTTCTCTATGCTGCACCTGCCATGCACACTGTCCTCCATGCTGCACCTTTCATGCATACTGTCCTCCATGCTGCACCTTTCATGCGTACTGTCCTCCATGCTTGACCTGCCATGCAACTGTCCTCCATGCTGCACCTGCCATCCACACTGTTCTCCGTGCTGCATCTGCCATGCATACTGTCCTCCATGCTGCACCTGCCATGCATACTGTCCTCCATGCTGCATTTGCCATGCACACTGTCCTCCATGCTGCACCTGCCATGCACACTGTCCTCCATGCTGCACCTGCATTGCACACTGTCCTCCATGCTGCACCTGCCATGCACACTGTCCTCTATGCTGCACCTGCCATACACACTGTCCTCCATGCTGCACCTGCCATGCACACTGTCCTCCATGCTGCACCTGCATTGCACACTGTCCTCCATGCTGCACCTGCCATGCACACTGTCCTCTATGCTGCACCTGCCATACACACTGTCCTCCATGCTGCACATGCCATGCACACTGTCCTCCATGCTGAACCTGCCATACACACTGTCCTCCATGCTGCACCTTCCATGCATACTGTCCTCCATGCTAGACCAGCCATGCAACTGTCCCCCACGCTGCACCTGCCACGCACACTGTTCTCCATGCTGCACCTGCCATGCACACTGTTCTCCATGCTGCACCTGCCATGCATACTGTCCTCCATGCTGCACCTCCCATACATACTGTCTTCCATGCTGCAATTGCCATGCATACTGTCCTCCATGCTGCACCTGCCATGCATACTGTCCTCCATGCTGCACCTGCCATGTATACTGTCCTCCATGCTGCACCTGCCATCCACACTGTCCTCCATGCTGCATCTGCCATGCATACTATCCTCCATGCTGCATCTGCCATCCATACTGTCCTCCATGCTGTATCTGCCATTCATACTGTCCTCCTTGTTGCACCTGCCATCCATACTGTCCTCCATGCTGCACCTGCTATTCATACTGTCCTCCATGCTACACCTGCCATCCACACTGTCCTCCCTGCTGGACCTGCCATCCATACCTTCCTCCATGCGGGCACCTGCCATGCACACTGTCCCTCTCCTGCTGCACCTGCCATGCATACTGTCCTCCCTGCTGCACCTGCCACGCACACTGTCCTCCATGCTGCACCTGCCATGCACACTGTCCTCCATGCAGCACCTTCCATGCATACTGTCCTCCATGCTGCACCTGCCATGCACACTGTCCTCCATGCTGCACTTGCCATGCACACTGTCCTCCATGCTGCACCTGCCATGCACACTGTCCTCCATGTTGCACCTTCCATGCATACTGTCCTCCACGCATGACCTGCCATGCAACTGTCCTCAATGCTTTCACCTGCCATGCACACTGTTCTCCATGCTGCACCTGCCATGCATACTGTCCTCCATGCTGCACCTGCCATGCATACTGTCCTCCATGCTGCACTTGCCATGCATACTGTCCATGCTGCACCTGCCATGCACACTGTTCTCTATGCTGCACCTGCCATGCACACTGTCCTCCATGCTGCACCTTTCATGCATACTGTCCTCCATGCTGCACCTTTCATGCGTACTGTCCTCCATGCTTGACCTGCCATGCAACTGTCCTCCATGCTGCACCTGCCATCCACACTGTTCTCCGTGCTGCATCTGCCATGCATACTGTCCTCCATGCTGCATCTGCCATGCATACTGTCCTCCATGCTGCATTTGCCATGCACACTGTCCTCCATGCTGCACCTGCCATGCACACTGTCCTCCATGCTGCACCTGCATTGCACACTGTCCTCCATGCTGCACCTGCCATGCACACTGTCCTCCATGCTGCACCTGCATTGCACACTGTCCTCCATGCTGCACCTGCCATGCACACTGTCCTCCATGCTGCACCTGCCATGCACACTGTCCTCCATGCTGCACCTTCCATGCATACTGTCATCCATGCTTGACCTGCCATGCAACTGTCCTCCATGCTGCACCTGCCATGCACACTGTTCTCCATGCTGCACCTGCCATGCATACTGTCCTCCATGCTGCACCTGCCATGCATACTGTCCTCCATGCTGCACTTGCCATGCACACTGTCCTCCATGCTGCACCTGTCATGCATACTGTCCTCCATGCTGCACCTGCTATCCACACTGTCCTCCATGCTGCACCTGCCATGCATACTGTCCTCCATGCTGCACCTGCCACGCACACTGTCCTCCATGCTGCACCTGCCATGCACACTGTCCTCCATGCTGCACTTGCCATGCATGCTGTCATCCATGCTGCACCTGCCATCCATACTGTCCTCCATGCTGTATCTGCCATTCATACTGTCCTCCATGCTGCACCTGCCATCCATATTGTCCTCCATGCTGCACCTGCTATCCATACTGTCCTCCATGCTACACCTTCCATCCATACTGTCCTCTCTGCTGCACCTGCAATCCACACTGTCCTCCCTGCTGGACCTGCCATCCATACTGTCCTCCATGCTGCACCTGCCATGCATACTGTCCTCCCTGCTGCACCTGCCATTCACACTGTCCTCCATGCTGCACCTGCCATGCATACTGTCCTCCATGCTACACCTGTCATGCATACTGTCCTCCATGCTACACCTTCCATCCATACTGTCCTCTCTGCTGCACCTGCAATCCACACTGTCCTCCCTGCTGGACCTGCCATCCATACTGTCCTCCATGCTGCACCTGCCATGCATACTGTCCTCCCTGCTGCACCTGCCATTCACACTGTCCTCCATGCTGCACCTGCCATGCATACTGTCCTCCACGCTGCACCTGTCATGCATACTGTCCTCCATGCTGCACCTTCCATGCATACTGTTCTCCCAGCTGCACCTGCCATGCATACTGTCCTCCATGCTGCACCTGCCATGCATACCGTCCTCCATGCTGCACCTGCCATCCACACTGTTCTCCATGCTGCACCTGCAATACATACTGTCCTCCATGCTGCACCAGCCATCCACACTGTCCTCCATGCTGCACCTGCCATCCACACTGTCCTCCATGCTGCACCTGCCATGCATACTGTCCTCCATGCTGCACCTGCCATGCACACTGTCCTCCATGCTGCACCTGCCATCCACACTGTCCTCCATGCTGCACCTGCAATACATACTGTCCTCCATGCTGCACCTGCCATGCATACTGTCCTCCATGCTGCACTTGCCATGCACACTGTCGTCCATGCTGCACCTGCCATGCACACTGTCCTCCATGCTGCACCTGCCATGCATACTGTCCTCAATGCCGCACTTGCCATGCATACTGTCTTCCATGCTGCACCTTCCATGCATACTGTCCTCCATGCTGCACCTGCCGTCCATACTGTCCTTCCTGCTGCACCTGCCATGCATACTGTCCTTCATGCTGAGCGTGCCATGCTTTCTTTCCTCCGCGATGCACCTGCCATGCATACTGTCCTCCATGCCGCACTTTCCATGCATACTGTCCTCCATGCTGCACCTTCCATGCACACTGTCCTCCATGCTACACCTTCCATGCATACTGTCCTCCATGCTGCACCTTCCATGCATACTGTCCTCCATGCTGCACCTGCAATGCACACTGTCCTCCATGCTGCACCTGCCATGTATACTGTCCTCCATGCTGCACCTGCCATCCACACTGTCCTCCATGCTGCACCTGCCATACATACTATCCTCCATGCTGCACCTTCCATGCATACTGTCCTCCATGCTGCACCTGCAATGCACACTGTCCTCCATGCTGCACCTGCCATCCATAGTGTCCTCCATGCTGCACCTGCAATGCACACTGTCCTCCATGCTACACCTTCCATGCATACTGTCCTCCATGCTGCACCTTCCATGCATACTGTCCTCCATGCTGCACCTGCAATGCACACTGTCCTCCATGCTGCACCTGCCATGCATACTGTCCTCCATGCTGCACCTGCCATCCATACTGTCCTCCATGCTGCACCTGCCATGCATACTATCCTCCATGCTGCACCTGCCATGCACACTGTCCTCCCTGCTGCACCTGCCATGCATACTGTCCTCCCTGCTGCACCTGCCATGCACACTGTCCTCCATGCTGCACCTGCCATGCACACTGTCCTCCATGCAGCACCTTCCATGCATACTGTCCTCCATGCTGCACCTGCCATGCACACTGTCCTCCATGCTGCACTTGCCATGCACACTGTCCTCCATGCTGCACCTGCCATGCACACTGTCCTCCATGTTGCACCTTCCATGAATACTGTCCTCCACGCATGACCTGCCATGCAACTGTCCTCAATGCTTTCACCTGCCATGCACACTGTTCTCCATGCGCACCTGCCATGCATACTGTCCTCCATGCTGCACCTGCCATGCATACTGTCCTCCATGCTGCACTTGCCATGCATACTGTCCATGCTGCACCTGCCATGCACACTGTTCTCTATGCTGCACCTGCCATGCACACTGTCCTCCATGCTGCACCTTTCATGCATACTGTCCTCCATGCTGCACCTTTCATGCGTACTGTCCTCCATGCTTGACCTGCCATGCAACTGTCCTCCATGCTGCACCTGCCATCCACACTGTTCTCCGTGCTGCATCTGCCATGCATACTGTCCTCCATGCTGCACCTGCCATGCATACTGTCCTCCATGCTGCATTTGCCATGCACACTGTCCTCCATGCTGCACCTGCCATGCACACTGTCCTCCATGCTGCACCTGCATTGCACACTGTCCTCCATGCTGCACCTGCCATGCACACTGTCCTCTATGCTGCACCTGCCATACACACTGTCCTCCATGCTGCACCTTCCATGCATACTGTCATCCATGCTTGACCTGCCATGCAACTGTCCTCCATGCTGCACCTGCCATGCACACTGTTCTCCATGCTGCACCTGCCATGCATACTGTCCTCCATGCTGCACCTGCCATGCATACTGTCCTCCATGCTGCACTTGCCATGCACACTGTCCTCCATGCTGCACCTGTCATGCATACTGTCCTCCATGCTGCACCTGCTATCCACACTGTCCTCCATGCTGCACCTGCCATGCATACTGTCCTCCATGCTGCACCTGCCACGCACACTGTCCTCCATGCTGCACCTGCCATGCACACTGTCCTCCATGCTGCACTTGCCATGCATGCTGTCATCCATGCTGCACCTGCCATCCATACTGTCCTCAATGCTGTATCTGCCATTCATACTGTCCTCCATGCTGCACCTGCCATCCATATTGTCCTCCATGCTGCACCTGCTATTCATACTGACCTCCATGCTACACCTGCCATCCATACTGTCCTCCATGCTGCACTTGCCATGCACACCGTCCTCCATGCTGCACCTGCCATGCATACTGTCCTCCATGCTGCGCCTGCCATGCACACTGTCCTCCATGCTGCACCTGCCATGCACACTGTCCTCCATGCTGCACTTGCCATGCATGCTGTCATCCATGTTGCACCTGCCATCCATACTGTCCTCCATGCTGCACCTTCCATGCACACTGTCCTCCATGCTGCACCTGCCATGCATACTGTCCTCCATGCTGCACCTGCCATGCATACTGTCCTCCATGCTGCACCTGCCATGCGTACTGTCCTCCATGCTGCACCTGCCATGCACACTGTTCTCCATGCTGCACCTTCCATGCACACTGTCCTCCATGCTGCACCTGCCATGCACACTGTCCTCCATGCTGCACCGGCCATGCATACTGTCCTCCATGCTGCACCTGCCATGCACACTGTCCTCCATGCTGCACCTGCCATGCATACTGTCCTCCATGCTGCACCTGCCATGCATACTGTCCTCCATGATGCACCTGCCATGCATACTGTCCTCCATGCTGCACCTGCCATGCATACTGTCCTCAATGCCGCACTTGCCATGCATACTGTCTTCCATGCTGCACCTTCCATGCATACTGTCCTCCATGCTGCACCTGCCATGCATACTGTCCTTCATGCTGCACCTGCCATGTATACTGTCCTCCATGCTGCACCTGCCATGCATACTGTCCTCCATGCTGCACCTGCCATGCATACTGTCCTTCATGCTGCACCTGCCATGCATACTGTCCTCCATGCTGCACCTGCCATGCATACTGTCCTTCATGCTGCACCTGCCATCCATACTGTCCTCCATGCTGCACCTGCCATGCATACTGTCCTTCATGCTGCACCTGCCATGCATACTGTCCTCCATGCTGCACCTGCCATGTATACTGTCCTCCATGCTGCACCTGCCATGCATACTGTTCTCCCAGCTGCACCTGCCATGCATACTGTCCTCCATGCTGCACCTGCAATACATACTGTCCTCCATGCTGCACCAGCCATCCACACTGTCCTCCATGCTGCACCTGCCATCCACACTGTCCTCCATGCTGCACCTGCCATGCATACTGTCCTCCATGCTGCACCTTCCATGCACACTGTCCTCCATGCTGCACCTGCCATCCACACTGTCCTCCATGCTGCACCTGCAATACTTACTGTCCTCCATGCTGCACCTGCCATGCATACTGTCCTCCATGCTGCACTTGCCATGCACACTGTCCTCCATGCTGCACCTGCCATGCACACTGTCCTCCATGCTGCACCTGCCATGCATACTGTCCTCAATGCCGCACTTGCCATGCATACTGTCTTCCATGCTGCACCTTCCATGCATACTGTCCTCCATGCTGCACCTGCCATCCATACTGTCCTTCCTGCTGCACCTGCCATGCATACTGTCCTCCATGCTGCACCTTCCATGCATACTGTCCTCCATGCTGCACCTGCCATCCATACTGTCCTTCCTGCTGCACCTGCCATGCATACTGTCCTCCATGCTGCACCTTCCATGCATACTGTCCTCCATGCTGCACCTGCCATCCACACTGTCCTCCATGCTGCACCTACAATACTTACTGTCCTCCATGCTGCACCTGCCATGCATACTGTCCTCCATGCTGCACTTGCCATGCACACTGTCCTCCATGCTGCACCTGCCATGCACACTGTCCTCCATGCTGCACCTGCCATGCATACTGTCCTCAATGCCGCACTTGCCATGCATACTGTCTTCCATGCTGCACCTTCCATGCATACTGTCCTCCATGCTGCACCTGCCATCCATACTGTCCTTCCTGCTGCACCTGCCATGCATACTGTCCTTCATGCTGCACCTGCCATGCATACTGTCCTCCATGCTGCACCTGCCATCCATACTGTCCTTCCTGCTGCACCTGCCATCCATACTGTCCTCCATGCTGCACCTGCCATGCATACTGTCCTTCATGCTGCACCTGCCATGCATACTGTCCTCCATGCTGCACCTGCCATCCATACTGTCCTTCCTGCTGCACCTGCCATCCATACTGTCCTCCATGCTGCACCTGCCATGCATACTGTCCTTCATGCTGCACCTGCCATGCATACTGTCCTCCATGCTGCACCTGCCATGCATACTGTCCTTCATGCTGCACCTGCCATGCATACTGTCCTCCATGCTGCACCTGCCATGCATACTGTCCTTCATGCTGCACCTGCCATGCATACTGTCCTTCCTGCTGCACCTGCCATGCATACTGTCCTCCATGCTGCACCTGCCATGCATACTGTCCTTCATGCTGCACCTGCCATGCATACTGTCCTCCATGCTGCACTTGCCATGTATACTGTCCTCCATGCTGCACCTGCCATGCATACTGTCCTCCATGCTGCACCTGCCATGCATACTGTCCTTCATGCTGCACCTGCCATGCATACTGTCCTCCATGCTGCACCTGCCATGCATACTGTCCTTCATGCTGCACCTGCCATCCATACTGTCCTCCATGCTGCACCTGCCATGCATACTGTCCTTCATGCTGCACCTGCCATGCATACTGTCCTCCATGCTGCACCTGCCATGCATACTGTCCTCCATGCTGCACCTGCCATGCATACTGTCCTCCATGCTGCACCTGCCATGCATACTGTCCTCCATGCTGCACCTGCCATCCACACTGTCCTCCATGCTGCACCTGCAATACTTACTGTCCTCCATGCTGCACCTGCCATGCATACTGTCCTCCATGCTGCACTTGCCATGCACACTGTCCTCCATGCTGCACCTGCCATGCACACTGTCCTCCATGCTGCACCTGCCATGCATACTGTCCTCAATGCCGCACTTGCCATGCATACTGTCTTCCATGCTGCACCTTCCATGCATACTGTCCTCCATGCTGCACCTGCCATGCATACTGTCCTTCCTGCTGCACCTGCCATGCATACTGTCCTTCCTGCTGCACCTGCCATGCATACTGTCCTCCATGCTGCACCTGCCATGCATACTGTCCTTCCTGCTGCACCTGCCATGCATACTGTCCTTCCTGCTGCACCTGCCATGCATACTGTCCTCCATGCTGCACCTTCCATGCATACTGTCCTCCATGCTGCACCTGCCATGCACACTGTCCTCCATGCTGCACCTGCCATGCATACTGTCCTCAATGCCGCACTTGCCATGCATACTGTCTTCCATGCTGCACCTTCCATGCATACTGTCCTCCATGCTGCACCTGCCATGCATACTGTCCTTCCTGCTGCACCTGCCATGCATACTGTCCTTCCTGCTGCACCTGCCATGCATACTGTCCTTCATGCTGCACCTGCCATGCATACTGTCCTCCATGCTGCACCTGCCATGCATACTGTCCTCCATGCTGCACCTGCCATGCATACTGTCCTTCATGCTGCACCTGCCATGCATACTGTCCTCCATGCTGCACCTGCCATGCATACTGTCCTCCATGCTGCACCTGCCATGCATACTTTCCTCCATGCTGCACCTGCCATGCATACTGTCCTCCATGCTGCACCTGCCATGCATACTGTCCTTCATGCTGCACCTGCCATGCATACTGTCCTCCATGCTGCACCTGCCATGCATTACTGTCCTTCATGCTGCACCTGCCATCCATACTGTCCTCCATGCTGCACCTGCCATGCATACTGTCCTTCATGCTGCACCTGCCATGCATACTGTCCTCCATGCTGCACCTGCCATGCATACTGTCCTTCATGCTGCACCTGCCATGCATACTGTCCTCCATGCTGCACCTGCCATGCATACTGTCCTCAATGCCGCACTTGCCATGCATACTGTCTTCCATGCTGCACCTTCCATGCATACTGTCCTCCATGCTGCACCTGCCATCCATACTGTCCTTCCTGCTGCACCTGCCATGCATACTGTCCTCCATGCTGCACCTGCCATGCATACTGTCCTCCATGCTGCACCTGCCATGCATACTGTCCTTCATGCTGCACCTGCCATGCATACTGTCCTTCCTGCTGCACCTGCCATCCATACTGTCCTCCATGCTGCACCTGCCATGCATACTGTCCTCCATGCTGCACCTGCCATGCATACTGTCCTTCATGCTGCACCTGCCATGCATACTGTCCTTCCTGCTGCACCTGCCATGCATACTGTCCTCCATGCTGCACCTGCCATGCATACTGTCCTTCATGCTGCACCTGCCATGCATACTGTCCTCCATGCTGCACCTTCCATGCATACTGTCCTCCATGCTGCACCTGCCATGCATACTGTCCTCCATGCTGCACCTGCCATGCATACTGTCCTTCATGCTGCACCTGCCATGCATACTGTCCTTCCTGCTGCACCTGCCATGCATACTGTCCTTCCTGCTGCACCTGCCATGCATACTGTCCTTCATGCTGCACCTGCCATGCATACTGTCCTTCATGCTGAGCGTGCCATGCATTCTTTCCTCCGCGATGCACCTGCCATGCATACTGTCCTCCATGCCGCACTTTCCATGCATGCTGTCCTCCATGCTGCACCTTCCATGCATACTGTCCTCCATGCTGCACCTGCAATGCACACTGTCCTCCATGCTGCACCTTCCATGCACAATGTCCTCCATGCTGCACTTTCCATGCATACTGTTCTCCATGCTGCACCTTCCATGCATACTGTCCTCCCTGCTGGACTTGCCATGCATACTGTCCTCCATGCTGCACCTTCCATGCATAATGTCCTCCATGCTGCACCTGCCATCCATACTGTCCTTCAAGCTGCACCTACGGCTATTCTGTCCACCCTGCTTCACCTGCCGTATATACTGTCCTCCATGGAGCATCTGCCATCTATACTGTCCTCGCTGCTGCACATGGCATTTTCACTGTCATCCCTGCTCTACCTGCTGTTTTCACTGTCATCCCTGCTCTACCTGCCGTTTTCACTGTCCTCCCTGCTCTACCTGCCGTTTTCACTGTCCTCCCTGCTATACCTGCCGTTTTCACTGTCCTCCCTGCTCTACCTTCCGTTTTCACTGTCCTCCTTGCTCTACCTGCTGTTTTCACTGTCTTCCCTGCTCTACCTGCCGTTTTCACATTCCTCTCAGCGCTACCTGCGGTTTCCCTGTCCTCCCTGCTCTACCTGCCGTTTTCACTGTCCACCTTGCTCTACCTGCCGTTTTCACTGTCCTCCCTGCTCTACCTGCCGTTTTCACTGTCCTCCCTGCTCTACCTGCTGTTTTCCCTGTCCTCCCTGCTCTACCTGCCGTTTTCACTGTCCACCTTGCTCTATCTGCCGTTTTCACTGTCCTCCCTGCTCTACCTGCCGTTTTCACTGTCCTCCCTGCTCTACCTGCTGTTTTTACTGTCCTCCCTGCTCTACCTGCCGTTTTCACTGTCCTCCCTGCTCTACCTGCCTTTTTTACTGTCCTTCCTGCTTTACCTGCCGTTTTCACTGTCCTCCCTGCTCTACCTGCCAAAAGTTTTCACTGTCCTCCCTGTTCTACCTGCCGTTTTCACTGTCCTCTCTGTCTTTACCTGCCGTTTTCACTGTCCTCTCTGCTCTACCTGCCGTTTTCACTGTCCTCTCTGCTCTACCTGCCGTTTTCACTGTCCTCCCTGCTCTACCTGCCGTTTTCACTATCCCCCCTGCTTACCTGCTGTTTTCACTGTCCTCCCTGCTCTACCTGCAGTTTTCACTGTCCTCCCTGCTCTACCTGCCGTTTTCACTGTCCTCCCTGCTCTACCTGCCTTTTTCACTGTCCTTCCTGCTCTACCTGCTTTTTTTACTGTCCTCCCCGCTCTACCTGCCGTTTTCACTGTCCTCCCTGTTCTACCTGCCGTTTTCACTGTCCTCCCTGCTCTACCTGCCGTTTTCACTGTCCTCCCTGCTCTACCTGCCGTTTTCACTGTCCTCCCTGCTCTACCTGCCGTTTTCACTGTCCTCCCTGCTCTTCCTGTTGTTTTCAGAATGCGAGAAAATCTTGGAGGTTATTCTAAGCAGCAACCTTAAACAAAGACAGCAATGCTTAAGCGTACTGGGATTAGTAAGAACATAAGAACATAAGAGAGGAGGAACACTGCAGCAGGATTGTTGGCCCATACTAGGCAGGTTCTTTACAGTTCATCCCACTAACAAAACATTTGCTCAACCCAATTTTCAATGCTACCCAAGAAATAAGCTCTGATGCGCAAGTCCCAATCAAATCCAACCCCTCCCACTCATGTACTTATCCAACCTAAATTTGAAACTACCCGAAGTCCTAGCTTCAATAACCTAACTAGGTAGACTGTCCCACTCATCAACTACCCTATTTCCAAACCAATACTTTCCTATGTCCTTTCTAAATCTAAACTTATCTAATTTGAATCCATTACTGCGGGTTCTCTCTTGGAGAGATATCCTCAAGACCTTATTAATATCCCCTTTATTAATACCTATCTTCCACTTATACACTTCGATCAGGTCTCCCCTCATTCTTCGTCTAACAAGTGAATGTAACTCAACAGTCTTCAATCTTTCTTCATAATGAAGATTTCTAATGCTATGTATTAATTTAGTCATCCTACGCTAAATGTTTTCTAACGAATTTATGTCCATTCTGTAATATGGAGACCAGAATTGAGCTGTATAATCAAGGTGAGGCCTTACTAATGATGTATTTAGCTGCAGTATGACCTCTGGACTTCTGTTGCTTACACTTGATATAAATCCCAGCAATCTATTTGTCTTATTACGTACGCTTAGGCATTGCTGTCTTGGTTTAAGATTGCTGCTCACCGTAACCCCCAAGTCCTTTTCGCAATCTGTATGGCTAAGTTCTACATCATTTAACTTATAAGTGCTAGGGTTATGTACACTCCCGAGCTTCAGAACCTTGCATTTATCTACATTGAACTGCATCTGCCACTTTTCTGACCAAGAATAGAGTTTGTTTAAATCCTCCTGAAGTTCCCTAACATCTACGTTTGAATCAATTATCCTACCTATCTTTGTGTCATCGGCGAATTTGCTCATATCTGACTCAAGAAATTGTAATGACACGATTGCAAACAAACCATACCCCCGGCCGGGATTGAACCCGCGGTCATAGAGTCTCAAAACTCCAGCCCGTCGCGTTAGCCACTAGACCAGCTAGCCACAATAAGATTCATCCAACTAGGTATTTTTCTACACCATAGGAAGGTTAGCACAGGCACCACTGTGACCACAAATGCAACGGGCTGGAGTTTTGAGACTCTATGACCGCGGGTTCAATCCCGGCCGGGGGTATGGTTTGCTCATATCACTAGTAATTCCCTCATCAAGATCATTGATATATTATAAACAACAAGGGGCCCAAGACTGATCCCTGTGGAACGCCACTTGTTACAGATCCCCACTCGGATTTAACCCCATTTATGGACACACTCTGTTTCCTGTCTATGAGCCATGACTTGATCCACGAGAGCACTTTTCCCCCAATGCCATGAGCTGCCACTTTCTTTAACAGTATGGTAGATGAATGGTTCAGAGAACCGACATGTTTTTGAATTAGACACATGTGCAACTCTTGGGAAACTTTATTGAGGAAACGTTTCGCCACACAGTGGCTTCATCAGTCCATACAAAGGAGAAATTTGAAGAACAGGAGGAGAATGAGGTAATCAGTCCCTCAGCCTTGAGTCGATGTGGTCAGTCCATCAATCTTGAATAGAATACGGCATATGAGCGGAGAAGCAGCTTATAAACCGCAGGCAGGAGAGGTGCAGCAGTCGTAGGTGGTGTCACATTTGTCCAATGTGGAAGTAGGTCGTGCCCAAGGGTTAGGCAAGTGAAGAATTCCCAAGTATTAAGATCCCAAGAAATTACAGTGTCTGACAGGATGGTAGATGAATGGTGCAGAACTCCATCAAAAACCTTACTAAAATCTAAGTAAATAATATCAAATTCTTTATCGTGGTCAGCAGCCTCAAAAGCTTTACTGAAGAAAGTTAATAAATTAGTTAGACAAGACCGGCCTCTAGTGAATCCAAGCTGAGTATCATTAATCAAGCTATGCTTATCGAGATGGCTTCTTATAATCTCAGCTATAATTGACTAGTAATTTGCCTTCAATTGAGGTCAGGCTTGGTTTAGAAAGACACGTAAGCAAACACTATGACATATTTATTAGAAAACGTTTCGGTCTTAGACCTTTATCACTTCTAACATACAGAGGAAGAAAGACATTTTATATATATAGGCGGAGAGTGAAGTGTGAGTGACACACGTGACCTGAGGAATGTCATAAGAACATCAGAATGGAGGAACACTATAGAAGGCCTACTGGCCCATGCGAGGCAGGTCCTTATCAAAACAACCTCTACCTATGATGAGGACGGGTAGACGATGAAATCATGTGACTCCTGTGTTGTTGGGTTGGTGCTGCTTAAGTATCATGTATGCCAATCTTTTTGAAATTTTGTAGTTTCCAGTGTTGCGTTCTATAGTGTCGCCGTCACCGACACTATAGAATATATAATATAATATGCAAAACAACCACTCTGAAAGAATAGAAAGAATCCAAGCGCTTTCGTGACTACTCACATTATCAAGGAACTATGAAAGTGAAGCATGCAAGGAAGCTATATAAGGGGTCGGCCAGCACCTCACTATCAGATCCCACAACGGTTAAACACGTGACGCGCGGCGAGCCAACTTGGATAGGTCCTTTGCAAAACTCACCCCCAAGCTATTTATTTGTCCAGTGTATTATTAAATTCTTCCCAAATTCTATTAATTATAAATGGATCTAATTTATATAAACCAAAGGAAATATTCATATTATTGTCAAAACTGCTTTTTATGAAACAAGATTCAATTATATTCCTGTCGACCATGGACTTGCTTGATACTACTTTCTCAACTTTTTGAAAATCAATTGGATGGTTAAAATCTCTTACATGAATAAATAGAGCATTGGAATCTTGTCCAGTTCTAATGCTATATTTATGTTGTTTTAATCTTAGTTCGAGATTTTTACCAGTTTGACCGTAATAAACTTTATCGCAACTTTTACAAGGAATCTTATACACATCCATCAGCATTTTGGGGGGAATTCTTAATCAAAAGTTTTTTTACTGTATCAAGATTTTTGAATACAACTTTAATATTAAAAGTCTTAAAAAGAGAAGGCATATCAACCAAGTTTTCATGGTAAGGGAGAACCAACATATTTTTAGTTGAATAAGGCTGGTTGCCCTTTTTTGGATTATAAAAAGTGTTCCTAGCAACTTTAAAAGATTTATCAATTACATTTCTTGGATATTTTAAAATCATTACCTATTTCATAAATTTTGGATATTTCCTCATCTATGAACTCAGGACTACAAATTCGTAAAGCTCTCAAAAACATTGATGAGAAAACAGACAGTTTGACTCTATCTTGATGCGAGGAATAATAGTGGACATAGGAACAGTTATTTGTAGGTTTTCTGTAAATTTTAAATTTGAATTCATTATTACCCTTAATAATTAAAACATCTAGAAAAGGCAATGAGTTATTTTCTTCAAACTCAACAGTAAAGTTTATAGAATGGGCTAAGCTGTTTAATTTTCCAAAAAAATGGTGTATATCTACATTTTTGGGCATAAGACACAAAATATCATCAACATATCTGAACCATTTAGCTCTATTAGGGAGGATTGTGTTAAGCAACCTTGTTTCAAAAAATTCCATGTATAGGTTACTAAGAATATTTCCTTTGGTTTATATAAATTAGATCCATTTATAATTAATAGAATTTGGGAAGAATTTAATAATACACTGGACAAATAAATAGCTTGGGGGTGAGTTTTGCAAAGGACCTATCCAAGTTGGCTCGCCGCACGTCACGTGTTTAACCGTTGTGGGATCTGATAGTGAGGTGCTGGCCGACCCCTTATATAGCTTCCTTGGATGCTTCACTTTCATAGTTCCTTGATAATGTGAGTAGTCACGAATGCGCTTGGATTTTTTCTATTCTTTCAGAGTGGTTGTTTTGCATATATTGAAGTCACCTGTTTACTGTGATCTTATTGCATAATATAATATATATATATATATATATATATATATATATATATATATATATAATATAATGAGGGAATGTATGAGAGTATAGTTTTACCAACGCTCTTATATGGGTGTGAAGCATGGGTGATGAATGTTGCAGCGAGGAGAAGGCTGGAGGCAGTGGAGATGTCATGTCTGAGGCAATGTGTGGTGTGAATATAATGCAGAGAATTCGTAGTTTGGAAGTTAGGAGGAGGTGCGGGATTACCAAAACTGTTGTCCAGAGGGCTGAGGAAGGGTTGTTGAGGTGGTTCGGACATGTAGAGAGAATGGAGCGAAACAGAATAACTTCAAGAGTGTATCAGTCTGTAGTGGAAGGAAGGGGGTAGGGGTCGGCCTAGGAAGGGTTGGAGGGAGGGGGTAAAGGAGGTTTTGTGTGCGAGGGCTTGGACTTCCAGCAGGCATGCGTGAGCGTGTTTGATAGGAGTGAATGGAGACAAATGGTTTTTAATACTTGACGTGCTGTTGGAGTGTGAGCAAAGTAACATTTATGAAGGGATTCAGGGAAACCGGCAGGCCGGACTTGAGTCCTGGAGATGGGAAGTACAGTGCCTGCACTCTGAAGGAGGGGTGTTAATGTTGCAGTTTAAAAACTGTAGTGTAAAGCACCCTTCTGGCAAGACAGTGATGGAGTGAATGATGGTAAAAGTTTTTCTTTTTCGGGCCACCCTGCCTTGGTGGGAATCGGCCAGTGTGATAATAAAAAAAAAATAAAAAATATAATGTCTTTCTACCTCTGTATGTTAGAAGTGATCAAGGTCCCAGGACCGAAACGTTTTCTAATAAATATGTCGTAGTGTTTGCTTACGTGTCTTTCTAAACCAACTTGTCGGTATTTATTACCAAGGTTTATACCATCAGGTCAGGCTTATTGGGCGGTAATTTGACGGTAACGACTTGTCCCCTGTTCTAAAAATAGGAATTAAATAGCCATCTTCCACATATCAGACACTACACCTGTTTGAAGAGATAAATTAAAAATATTAGTTAATGGTTCACAGAGTTCCATTTTGCATTCCTTAAGAACCCTTGAAAAAACCTCATCGAGACCCGGCGACTTATTTTGCTTCAGTGTGTCTATCTGCTTCACAACCATTTCACTAGTGACTGTGATGTTACATAATTAATCTTCTTCTGGCCCACTATAAAAATTAATTACTGGAATATTGTTAGTGTCTTCCTGTGTAAAAACCGAGAGAAAATAATTATTTAAAATCGAGCACATTTCATTCTCATTGTCAGTAAGATACCCATAATTATTTTTAAGGGGACCTATCTTATCTTTAACTTTTGTTCTATAGACCTGGAAAAAACTTTTTGGGTTTTAGAATCCCTAGCAACTTTAATTTCATAGTCCCTTTTAGCTTTTCTTATCCCCTTATTAATACCCCTCACCTCTTTTGATATGCCAATAAATTCCTTTCTTATGCCCTAGTAGATATTTCATCCATTTTGGGTCATTTCTGTTTGATCTAATTTCTTTGTACGGAATAAACGTTCTTTGAGCAGCATGTATAGTGTTCAGAAAACTGTCATATTGATACCTCTCCTCGTTACCCCAGTCAACAGATGATAAGTGTTCTCTAAGCCCATCGTAATCTGCTAAGCGAAAATCTGAGACTGTTACTGAGTTATCCCTACTATCGTACTTCCATTCAATGCTAAATGTAATTGATTTGTGGTCGCTAACACCCAGTTCCTCTGAAATTTCTAAATTATTGACAAGGGATTCATTGTTTGCCAGAACTAAGTCAAGCAGGTTATTACCCCTTGTAGGTTCTGTCACAAACTGCTTCTAAGAAGTCGTATGAATCTAAATTCCCAGTCAAGAAATTCCAATCAATATGACTAAAGTTAAAGTCTCCTAGAATTACTACATTATCGTGTCTTGTGGCCCTAACAATTTCCTCCCATAGTAGTCTCCCTTGGTCCCTATCTAAGTTTGGGGGACGGTATATCACACCTAAAATCAATTTTTCATGCCCCTCAGAAAATTCTATCCAAACAGACTCTGCATGTGTTACTTCAGACTTAATACCCATTTTTGGCAACAGTTCAAGCGATCTCGGACATACAGTGCAAGAGATACTTCTATCTACTTGGAACAATTTAAAACCCTGGATGTGACATTCCGCAGGCATGTCCCGGCTTTTTGAATTAAACCACGTCTCAGTTATGGCAAATACATCAGTGTTACCTACACTAGCAACAAGTCTGAACTCGTCCATCTTATTCCTAGCACTACGACTATTTGTGTAATATATATTTAAGGACCCTCCTTTCTCTTTACCCTTCCTGCTCCTTTCTGTTATTCCACTAAACCTATTACTGTCCTTGTTAATTAGTGCCACTGGCTTTCTAATATCCACCTCATTTTGCCTATTACTAGTTCTCCTAGTACTCATATTACTACACTGCGACTTCATTGTTTTCCCGCCAGAACCCATACCACTAACTATTCCTAGTTTAAAGACCTAACAGCTCCCTCCACTGCGTTGCCCAGTGCTCCCACCCCACACCTAGATAAGTGAACCCCATCCCTGGCATACATGTCATTTCTGCCATAGAAGAGGTCCCAGTTGTTAATGAATGTTACCGCATTTTCCTTGCAGTATTTATCCAGCCAGCAATTGTCACCAATTGCTCTGGACAACCATTCATTTCCAACTCCTCTCCTTGGCAAAATACCACATATGACAGGGTTCCCACCCTTCCTCCTAATTATCTCTATTGCTGACCTATACCTGCTAATCAGGTCCTCACTCCTACGTCTGCCAACATCGTTGCCTCCAGCACTGAGACAGATAATAGGATTGCTCCCATTACCTCTCATGATGTCATCCAGACGGCTAACAATATCCTTCATCCCAGCCCCAGGATAACACTCTCTGCCTCCTACTCCTATCCTTCAAGCAGAATGCCCTATCCATGTACCTAATCTGGCTATCCCCAACAACAACAATGTTTTTACCTTCCTTGGCGACGTCCGTCGTGATGTTCCCAGTAGTCAACTCTCATTCGTTAGGTAGCACTACTCCTTCACTTGTGGAATTCGTCAAGACGTTCTCGATGGTTTTCGTTGGGGTTTCCAGGGATGTCTCAATCACGTCAGCCAATGCTTCCTTGGTGCTCGTTGTGACATTTCCAGTAGAACACCCACATTTGTCAGGTAGCACCGAAAATGGATTGGAAGTTTCCACAGCAGTCTTCTGGGTCCTCGTTGTTTCTGCCTCTCCAGCAGTCTTCTTGATCTTCAGCTTGGTTCCATGTTGCCCGGCCACTGACCAAGCTCCCCTCTTAACCTGGGGACTCACAACAGGAGGATTACTTTGAATCCTCTTGTTCTCCTCCGTTAATCGCCGTATCTCCTGCTTAGCAACCCTAAGCTCTTCTTTCAGCTGCTGGTAAAGTTGCTCAAGAGAGGGCATCCTGGTTCAGATTCACAGAGAGCACACAAACAGGTCTTCACAGAGCTAAGTACACGTCACCACTGGAACTAAGTACACGTCACCACTAGAAGCAATAGAAGCAAGCAATAGAAGTCCAGCGGTTATACTACAGCTTTATGCCTCATTAGTAAGGCCTCACCTAGATTATGCGGCTCAGTTCTGATCTCCATATTACAGAATGGATATAAATTCGTAAAAAAAACATTCAGCGAATAACGACAAAATTAGTACACAGTATTAGAAATCTTCAGTATTAAAAAAGATTGACCCTCTATAAATTACATTCACTTGTAAGACGAAGAATAAGAGGAGACATGATCGAAGTGTATAAGTGAAAGATGAGTATTAACAATAGGAATATAAATAAGGTCTTGAGGATATCTCTGCAAGAAAGAACCCGCAATAATGGATTCAAATTGGATAAGTTTATATTTAGAAAGGATATGGGAAAGTATTGGTTTAGAAAAGGGTAGTTGATGAGTGGAAGAGTCTGTCTAGTAGGATTATTGATGCTAAAACCTTGGGTAGTTTCAAATTTAAGTTGGATAAATACATGAGTGAGAGGGGTTGGAGTTTAATGGGACTTGTACAGGAATAATTAGATTCATCTAAGCTTAATACTCGAGATGCGTTGAAAATGGGTTGGGCAAATATTCTGTCAGTGGAATGGATTTTTGAAGGCCTGCTGCAGTGTTCCTCATTTCTTATGTTTTTCTACACCCAGTGCCACATCTGTCCATCTGCTCGTTAATGCAAATATCTAAGCAACCATCCCCGATATCCTCCTGACTGTCGTGACCATTGTCTCATTGCGTTCTTTGAGAGGAATGTCAGCTGACACATTTATTCCCAAGTCTACGTTTTCGTTTTGTTCTATCTCATGATCCTCTTGAGTTTTGTAAACAGTGTTCCTTTTGAGTTCTTCATTCTTTCCATACCTAAGCAGTTGGAACTTATCACCACTGAACGTCGTGTTGTTCTCCACTGCTCTCTGGAAAAATAGTGCTTATATCTTCCTGTAATTTTTTAGTGTCTTCTACCCAAGTGTTACTTGCAATGATGATACAAAACTGTGATGGGTGTTTATATCTTTGCTATGAGAATGAGAAACAGCTAAGGTGCAAGGAAAGATGAAGACAGCAGACGGGAAACTTACCAATCAATTACAGAACGAGAACAGCAAAAAATCCTTCTACTTAGAAGTTGAACAAACCCTAAACTTCTCAATTAAACTCGGCAACACAACAAAAGTGTGATAAATGGTTTTGAAAACCGACAGCTTGAAGAACTGAGACACTTATGCAACATATGGAAATCTTTACTGAAGGAACGTTTCGTCACACAATGGCTTCATCAGCCCAATACAAAGCAGGAAGGCATAACGAGAGGAGGCGTTGAGGTAATCAGTCCCTCAGCATTGAATCGATGTGTTCAGTCCATCACTCTTGTAGGAAGTACAGAATAGGGCCAGAGAAGTGGCTTATATACTGCAGTCAGGTGAGTCGAAGCAGGAGGAGGCGGGATCGCAATGGGACCTGCCACTAATGTAAGTAGGTATTCGTGCAAAGATTGGACAAGTGTTGAAGAATTCTTTGTATCAAGATCCCATTATGCTGCAGTGTCTAACAGATGTGATAAATGGTTTTGAAAACCGACAGCTTGCAGAACTGAGAGACTTACGCAACATATGGGAATCTTTAATGAAGAAACGTTTCGCCAACAGTGGCTTCATCGGTCCAATACAAAGCAGGAAGGTATAAGGAGGAGGAGGAGTTGAGGTAATCAGTCCTTCAGCCTGGAATCGATGTGTTTACTCCATCACTCCTGTGCTGTACGTCCTACAACGGGTCGGCCTAGGAAATGTTGGAGGGAGTGGTTAAAGGAGGTTTTGTGTGCGAGGGGCTTGGACTTCTAGCAAGCGTGCATGAGCGTGTTAGACAGGAGCGAATGGAGATAAATGGTTTTTAGGACTTGACATGCTGTTGGAGTGTAAGCAAGATAACATTTATGAAGGAATTCAGGGAAACTGGCATACCGGACTTGAGTGCAGGAGATGGGAAGTAGAGTGTCTACAATCTGAAGGAGGGGTATTAATGTTACCATTTTATAACTGTAGTGTAGGTATGCCTCTAGCAAGGCAGTGATGGAGTGAATGATAAAAGTTTTTATCGGGCCAGCCTGCCTTGGTGAGAAACGGCTGATGTGTTAAATAAAAATAGAAGTTTGGCTTATTGGTCTATAGTTCGAAGCCAAGGACCTATCACTTACTTTGACAATATGTACCACTTTGGCAATTTTCTGCTTATCTGGCACTATACCAGTTTGTAGTGGTATGTTGAAAATATTAGCCAAAGGTTAACTAAGCTCCTCTTTACATTCCTTTAGAACCCAGGGCCTGAGGAATTGTTTGGTTTTATCTGTTTGTCTAAGGACCATGTCATCTGTGGCCCTAATCGTGCGTAGTTTTTTTATCGTCCTGTTCTATGTAATTTATTCTTTTTTGGAATATCGCTAGTACCTTCCTGTGGAAAAACAGAGAGGAAGTAAGTGTTAAAAATACTACACATTTCCTTATTGCTGTCGGTGAGCTGACCCTAGTAACTTTTGAGTGGGCTTACTTGTCCCTGATCTTACTTTTGTATACATGAAAGAATCCTTTTGGGTTAGACATCGATTCTCTTGCAACTTTAACCTCATAATCTCTTTTCGCTTTTATTCCTTTTTTTTATTTCTCTCTCTAATTGAATACATTGATTTCTTAAATGCCCCTCTCCTCTTTTGATTTGCCTATATATGTGTCTCTTTTGACCAGTGAGATGTTTTAATCCATTGTTCATCCATTTAGGATCATTTTTGTTTGATCTGATTTCCCTGTTTGGAACATAAGTTGTCTGAGCTGCTACAAATATGCACTGGAAAACGTCATATCGACAACCATCACCACCTACCTGACCCATAGTCAGGTCATTCAAGTTCAGCTCACCCAGGTAATTTCTCTGTCCTATGAAATCAGCCAAGCGGAAGTCAGGGACAGAGAGTTGACGGCCATTATTAGGGTAATTCCATGATATATTAAAAGTGAGTGATTTGTGATCACTTTCCCCAAGCTCATCATAAACCTCAAGATTGTTAATTACCGATTCCCTGCTGGCAACCAAGTCAAGCATTTTATTTCCTCTAGTTGGTTCTGTCACAAACTGTTTAAAAAAATCAGTCCTGAATCATATCAAGAAAGTCACTTGACTCCATATTTCCTGTCATTGCTCCAGTTAGTTTGTCTAAAGTTAAAATCTCCCATTAGCACAACGTTTTCGTATGTAGATGCCTTACGAATTTCGTCCCATACAAGTATACTGAACTCCCTATCAAGGTTTGGGGCCCTGTAAATCCCACCGAAGATTAGTTTTTCACGGCCCTCGAAAAGCTGTTACCAAACAGATTCAGTGGCTGACGCTTCTAATTTTATATCCTGTTTAACACAATTTCCATTGTCTCTGACAAACATCGCTACTCCACCAACCTTCCTGTTGACCCTATCAGTGTGGAATAATATATTGCCTTGTATGTGGCATTCAGAAGGCATTTCTCTATCTTTCAGATTGAGCCAGGTCTCTGTTACAGCAATAATATCTATGTTTCCTGCTCTTGCAACTAATCTTAGCTCATCTATCTTATTTCTTACACTTCTGCTATAAGTATAGTAAACCTTAAGGGAGCTAGTCTTTTGCTGCCTTCTGCTGTCTCTGTTTGCTTAGCTGATCTATTGTCTTTATTTGTAACTTCTTTCAGAAGAAAAATATTCAGTTCACCCACCTCTTTCTCTCTCTCTCTCTCTCTCTCTCTCTCTCTCTCTCTCTCTCTCTCTCTCTCTCTCTCTCTCTCTCTCTCTCTCTCTTTCTCACCTTGGTATCAGTTCTTAGTCATAAACTATAGCAGATTTTTAAGATTCGGTTTACCATGTCGAAAACTGTGACATGGTTTTGTTTATAAATCAGCATCTTTCCAGGGGCTCCACAACTCTTACCTGGAGTTTACCTGGAGAGGATTTCGGGGGTCAACGCCCCCGCGGCTCGGTGACACAGATGTGTAATTCAATGCCACCTGCCTGTGCTATTTATTTTAATATAGGGATACTTTCTCTGTTTTCCAGATTACCGGCAGCTACTCAGTCGAGTTGTTCAAGATTGCTTCAAGTATTTCCCTTAGTACTTCTACCCGCCTGTTAGCTCTCGCAGAACCCTGCAGATGTATCCGGTCCCTTTGCCTTCAATATTGTTTAGTCAATAGTTTCTTCGCCTATCCTCTCTTTGTTGTGTCAGTACCCGTTAGTGTTCCTTTATATCTGTCATGGCTCCTGATTCCACTGAATATACATCTTATAATATTTTGTTAGCTCCGCGCAGACCACTGGTGGTATATTGTGAACTCTCCTTCCTCCTTCAGCCTCATGTGGATAAGCATCAAATTTGGCCTAGGGTTTTCTTTTGATATTATGTCATTTTCCAAGTGTCATTCAGCCTCTCTTCTCCCCTGAGCCAGTTTCCTTCTTGCTCTTCGGCATGCTTCCTTATTCTCTAGCGTTCTTTGCTTTCCATATTTGTTACTTGCTCAGTCTCGTGTATGTATGTATTTGTGTGTGTGAGTGTACTCACCTAGTTGTGGTTACAGGGGTCGATTCACAGCTCCTGGTGTGTGTGTGTGTGTGTGTGTGTGTGTGTGTGTGTGTGTGTGTGTGTGTGTGTGCGTGCGTGTGTGTGTGAGTGCGCTCACCTGTTTGTGATTGTAGGGGCCGAGACTCATCTCCTGGCCCCTCTTCTTCACTGATCGCTACTAGGTCCTCTCTCTCCTTGCTCCATGAGCTTCATCATACTTCATCTTAAAACTATGTATGGCTCCTGCCTCCACTACATCACTTGCCAGACTCTTCCATTTCCTGACAATTGCATGATTCAAGAAATACTTCCTAACATCCTTGTGATTCATCTGAGTCTTCAACTTCCAATTGTGACCCCTTGTTTCTGTGTCCCATCTCTTGATCATCTAGACTCTGCCCACCTTAGATATTCCTCGCAGTATTTTGAATGTCGTTATCATGTCTTCCCTAGCCCTCATGTCCTCCAGCGTCGTCAGGCCGATTTCCCTCAACCATTCTTCATAGCAGATTCCCCTTGGCTCTGGTACTAGCATTGCTGCAAACCTTTGCACTTTCTCTTATTTCTTGACGTGCTTGACCAGGTGTGGGTTCTAAACTGGTGCTGCATACTCCAGTATGGGCTTGATGTACACAGTGTACAGAATCTTGAACAATTCCTTACTGAAATATCGGAACGCTATTCACAGGTTTGCCAGGCGCCCATATGCTGTAGCAGTTATCTGGTTAATGTGCGCTTCCAGAGACGTGCTCGGTATTATACTCACTCCAAGATCTTTCTCCTTGAGTGAGGTTTGCAGCATTTGACCACCTAGCCTATACACTGACAGCGGTCTTCTTTCTTTCCGATTTTCCTGACTTTGTATTTGGAGGGGTTAAATTCGAGGAGCCAGTTGCTGGAAAATGCGTCTAGCCTGCCCAAGTCTCTTTGTAGTCCTGCCTGATCCTCATATGATTTAATTCTCCTCATTAATTTCACATCATCTGCGAACAGGGATACTACTGTGTCTATCCCTTCCATCATGTCATTCACATACACCAAAAATAGCTCTGGTGCTAGGACTGACCCTTGTGTGTCGCCACAGGGGCCCAGTGTGATACGTCACCACGTTCCATGACTCGTTGTTGCCTGGCTGTCAGGTATTATGCGATCAATTGCATAACACCTCCAGCTTCTGCACTAATCTCTTGTGAGGAACTGTGTTGAAGGCCTTTTTGCAGTCCTAGAAAATGCAATCAACCTACCCCCCTCTCTTGTGCCTCCCGTTACCTTGTCATTAAACTCCAGTAGGTTTGTGACACAGGGTTTGCCTTCAATAAATCTTTGCTGGTTGTCGTTGATAATCTTGTTCCATTCCAGGTGCTCCACCACTCTCCTCCTGATAATCCTTGACTTTGCATACTATACATGTTAGTGACACTGGTCTATAGTTTAGTATCTCGTTTCTGTCTCCTTAAAAATGGGGACTACATTTGCTGTCTTCCACACTGCAGGTAGTTGCCCAGCTTCAAGGGATGTGTTGAAAATTGTAGTTAGTGGCACACACAGCAACTCGGCTTCCTCTCTAAGGATCCATGGAGAGATGTCCTGTCTCACCGCATTTTAGGTATCAAGGTCACCTAGCAGCTTTTTCACCTCCTCGGTTGTGTGTATTTCATCCATAACTTGTTATATCCCTTGTTGGTGTACCCCTCTGTTTTGTCTTCTAGAGTCCTTTCTCTTTCCACTGTAAATACTTCCTTAAATCTCGTGTTGAATTTATCACATACTTCTTGGTCGGTTCTTATGAGCTCCCCACCTTCTTTCCTCAGCCTGATCACCTGGTCCTTGAGTGTTATCCTCCTGATGTGGTTCTACAACAGTTTCGAGTCGGACTTGACTTTCGATGCTATGTTTTCGTACTGTCGCTGGGCCTCCCTCCTTATCTGTGCATACTCGCTTCTCATTCTTTGACTAATCTCTCTATTTTCTTAGCTCCTTTGCGTTCTGTACTTTTTCCATTCTCTAGTGCACTTAGTTTTTGCCTCCCTACACCTGCGAGTAAACCAAGGGTTCGTTCTGGTCTTCCCATTGTTTGTGTTGCCCTTGGGAACAAACCTTTAATCTGCCTCCTTGCATTTTGTTGTTACATAGTGTATCTGACTTTCTTAAAAGTTCTATTTCCCACTGAGCCAGCTGCAGGAAGTCCCTCATACTTGTGTAGTCCTACCTTTTATATTTTTTTTCCCATTCTACTCCTCATACCTTCTCCACTTACAACTCTGTGTATTCAAAGCTCAGAACCATATGATCACTAGCTCCAAGGGGCCTTTCATACGTGGTGTCCTCAATGTCTGGACTACTCAGGGTGACCACGAGGTCCAATCTTGCTGGTTCATCTTCCCCGCTTTCTCGGTGGTAGTGCCCCTAACATGTTGATGCATGAAGTTTTCCAGTACCCCATCCATTATCTTGGCTCTCCATATTTTGGGACCCCCATGTGGCTCCAGGTTTACCCAATTAATCTTCCTGTAGTTGGAATCGCTCATAACCAGTAACTTTGTTCTACCCGAGCAAGCTCTTCTGGCCACCTCAGCTAGTGTATCCACCATTTCTCTGTTGCTCTATTCATATTCCTCTCTTGACCTTCTGTATTTCTGTGGCAAGTTATCATTACAGTGAATACTTTTTGTCCTCCAGACTGAATTGTCCCTATGTAATCCCTTTCTCCAATTTCGTCCATTCCTTCCATTTCCTCAAGTCCCAATCTGTTTTTAATGAGCAGTGCAACCCCTCCTTATACTCTGCTCCTTCTATCTTTCCTCAGGATCTGATATCAGGGTGGGAAGATTGCGTCTACTATCGTCCCAGTGAGTTTCGTTTTTTGACTGCTGTAACGTCTGGGGACTTGTTGATTCTTTCATGCCACTCCTCACAATTATTAGTTATTCCATCTGCATTCATATACTAAACCTTCAAATTCTTTTCTAAACTGTGGTCCTGGGAGAAGGGTGGAGTTAGTGGCACACAGTGTCTCTGCTCCCTCTCTAAGGACCCACGGAGAGATGTCCGGTCCCACCGCCTTTGAGTCACTCAGGAGCTTCTTCACCTCCTCCTCAGCCGTGTTCATTTCGTCCAGCATTTGTTGGTACAACCCTTGCTGGTGTACCACACTTTTCTGCCCTCCCAGTGTCCCCTCAGCCTCCCGAAATCTCACGTTGAGCCCCTCACACGCCTCCTGGTCACCTCCTGCGAGCTCCCCACCTTCCTTTCCCTGGTCTCTGACCGTTGTCTTCGTCCCGATGCGGCCGTAAAGCAGTATCGGGTCAGACCCGACTTTCGATGCCATGTCGCCCTCGCACTGCCGCTGAGCCCCCCTTTCCCATCCACGCACACTCGTTTCTGGCTCGTCGACAAGTCTATTTTCCCAAGTCCCCCGCCCTTTGTACTCTTTGCATTCTCTAGCGCACCCAACATTTGCCTCCCCACACCTCAGGCAAGCCATGGGCTCGTTCTGTTCCTTCCATTACCTCCATTACCCACGGGAACAAGCCTCACCTGTGCCTCCCTGCATTTTACTGTTATGCAGTAAATCACCTCGACCACCGACCCTCCCACCAACTCTCCTTCCTACTGAACCTCCTGCAGGAAACTCCTCATACCCGTGCAGTCCCCCCTTTTACAGTCTGGTTCCTCCCTTCTACTCCTGTTACCCTCTCCACCTGCAGCTCCACGATGTATTCAAAACTTAGAACCACGTGGTCACCAGCTCTAAGGGTCTTTCATATGTGATGTCCTCAATGTCTGAGCTACTCAGGGTGAACACAAGGTCCAGTCATACTGGGTCATCCTCCCCTCTCTGTCTCTGGTAGCGTCCCTAACATGCTGGTGCATGAGGTTTTTCAATACCACATCCATCATCTTGGCTCTCCATGTTTCGGGATCCCCATGTGGCTCCAGTCCTTCCCACTCAATCTCCCTGTGGTTGAAGTCGCCCACAACCAGCAACTTCGTTCTAATAAAGTTGGTAGAATTACCGACAATATGTAAAGTAAAAGGACACAAGTGCAACTAATGTGACATTTATTGTAGCAACGTTTCGCTCTCCAGGAGCTTTATCAAGCCATTACAAACAATACATGGACACAGAGGGTATATACAGGTTCAGAGTGAGGTGAATACTAGTGAGGTACCATTTCGATGTTCACTAGTGGTAGTAGTAGTAGTAGTAGTGGTAGTGACAAAAGCAATTAATTCGTACATGAGTAAAAGGATATAAAAGCTATTACTTGGGTAACATAAAAATAGGTTGGACAAATATAAACTGGAATGAGGCAGGTTGTTTCAGTGTTCACTCTCTGTGCTTTGTGTAGTATAACAGGAGAGACTATGTGATGGCAGGGTTTACTGTTTTCAGGAGGATTCTTGCTAAGACTTCGGAGATGGTGAAGCTGCCGTTGTTTTGTTTAATTGTATTCGAAACAGCGATCAGTGCTGATTCAAGGCACTTGCGTGTGCGGAAATTATTTTCTTTTATCACTAATTGGGCGTCTCTGAATTTCATAAGATGATTGGTGGAATTTCGGTGTTGTACACAGGCGTTGTTTAAGTTGTCGTTCCTACATGCGTATATGTGTTCATTGAGGCGGGTGTCGAGGTTTCTTGCTGTTTCACCTACGTAGATTTTGTCACAGCCTCCACAGGGTATAGTGTAAACTCCTGCATTGACTGGTTCGTGGTGCTTGGGTTTTGTCCTGGTTAGATCCTTTATTGAAGTGGTAGAAGCGATGGCGACTCTGGTGTTAGCTTGTGAAAGTACTTTTGAGACGTTTAGTGCAACCTGGCTGTTGGGAAGAATAACTTTGTTGGGAGCGGTGTTGATGCGTGGAGAATTGATGATCTGAAGAGCTCTTTTCTTGCAGTCTTTGATGAAAAAAGAAGGAAATTGTAACTCAGTGAATGTTTGGTGAATGTAAGTACATTCCTCGTCAAGAAACTGAAATTCAGAGACGCCCAATTAGTGATAAAAGAAACTAATTTCCGCACACGCAAGTGCCTTGAATCAGCACTGATCGCTGTTTCGAATACAATTAAACAAAACAACGGCAGCTTCACCATCTCCGAAGTCTTAGCAAGAATCCTCCTGAAAACAGTAAACCCTGCCATCACATAGTCTCTCCTGTTATACTACACAAAGCACAGAGAGTGAACACTGAAACAACCTGCCTCATTCCAGTTTATATTTGTCCAACCTATTTTTATGTTACCCAAGTAATAGCTTTTATATCCTTTTACTCATGTACGAATTAATTGCTTTTGTCACTACCACTACTACTACTACTACTACCACTAGTGAACATCGAAATGGTACCTCACTAGTATTCACCTCACTCTGAACCTGTATATACCCTCTGTGTCCATGTATTGTTTGTAATGGCTTGATAAAGCTCCTGGAGAGCGAAACGTTGCTACAATAAATGTCACATTAGTTGCACTTGTGTCCTTTTACTTTACATACAACTTCGTTCTACTCGAGTGAGCTCCTCTTCCCACCACTGCTCCGTTGTACTCATCACATTTCTCTCCCGGCCCCCCGCAGCTCTGTGGTGGGCCTTAAATAACTGCAATGACCACTTTATGCTCCCCTAACCGAACTGTACCCATTATGCAGTCCCTCTCTCCAATCTCGTCCATTCCTTTCATTTTAGTGCAACCCCACCTCCCTCTCCGCTCCTTCTATCCTTCCTCAAGACCCGACATCCGGGTGGGAAGATTGCATCCGCCATCGTCCCAGCAAGCCCTGTTTCTGTGCCTGCTATGATGTCCGGGGACATTTCCTTGATTCCCCCATGCCACTCCCCACATTCATTCGCTATTCCATCCGTGCCCGTGCACCAAACCCTCAACCGCCCTTCTATAACTGTGGTCCGGGGAGAATGGTGGGTTAAGGGGACCAAGTGCAGGCGTGTGTGTGTGTGTGTGTTTGTGTGTGTGTGTTTGTGTGCGTGTGTGCGTGTGCGTGTGTAGGTACGTGAATGCGTGTTCGTCGAAAATCATTAAAGTTCATTTGATTTATTTCACTGGGGATATAAACTAATTTCAATTTGTCAACAATATGGATAATTGAGAACGAGTAAAATCCCTCAATATGCCAGAATAATATATTTTAATCCTTAATCTATAAACATCCAGTTTTTTTTTTGTTTTAGATATTTAAACTTTGAAGAGATTTGGCGAAATCCTGGTGTGTAGTGACAATTAATTGCAAATCAATACCACGTACGGAGGCAATCACACATAGGTCAATCAAAAGAATCCTTGTATGTTAATGGCCGGTTCATTGGATTTGATGGCAATCAAATGCGCATGCATCATTAAGGTTGCTTGTCAACTGCACACCGCCAGTAAAGGATTGATTAATACTTAAATAGGGATAAAAGTACACTTTGAGTGTGTATACAGATATACACTCCTCTGTGTTAATGGTAAATGTTATTTAATCACAACACTCATTGGGAAAAGACCTGTTTGCTTCCTAGGTTCTGTCAGGTATTCTTTATCCTAATTGGGTTGCTAATGATGCTAATTAGAAAGAAAACATTGATGGAGATAAATTAAAGAGTTTAATTCCAAAATAATTAAAAATGTTAAACCATATGTAACATAAGTATTTTCCACAATTTTTCTACCGAACCTGAGGAAACCAAACTACGAATATTATTCGTTGAATGAGACTTTTGGAGATATTGTATTTTCAGACTTGGATAAAAGACTCGTGTAGAAAAATATTAAACAGTACAGTATTAAACTATTCGTTAAGAGGCAATATTCATTAAAGGTGATGCTACAATCTAAGGACTAACTGCTGTTCTTCCAATCATTTAGTTAACTAGCACTATTATGTCCTATTCTCAAGTGTACAGTCACAGCTTCTTTATGGTTAAATATTGTGAAGAAACGGTTCTTAATATAAAACATATATTAATAAAAAGAGTTACTTTGCAACTTGTCTACAAATAGACGCGTGTTATGACTTTGTATATTTTATCATGATTATTTTCAAAAATAATTTATCAGAAGGTGATAGATATATATACATATATATATATATATATATATATATATATATATATATATATATATATATATATATATATATATATATATATATATGCCTCGGTGGGAGACGACCGACTTGAAATATATATATATATATATATATATATATATATATATATATATATATATATATATATATATATATATTATATATATATATATAGGTTAGATAAATACATGAGTGGGTGTGGGTGGGTGTGAGTAAGACCTGACTAGCTGGTGCTACTGAGTCGGATGCCGTACTCCTTCCTTAAGTGGAGGTAGTAGGTTGGTAGACAACCACCCAGGGAGGTACTAAAGCTCTGCAAAGTGAATGTAAAACGAAAGCCTGTAATTGTTTTACTTGATGGTAGGATTGCTGGTGTCTTATGTCTGTCTCATAAATATGCAAGATTACAGGTATGTCTTGCTACCTCTACTTACACTTAGGTCACACTACACATACTTGTACACGTTTATCTATGCACACTCATCTGAGTTTTCTTAGATTTTATCTTAATAGTTCTTGTTTCTTATTACTTTTCGTTTTATATCCATGGGGAAGTGGAATAAGAATCTTTCCTCCGTAAGCCATGCGTGTTGTAAAAGTCAACTAAAATGCCGGGAACAATGGGCTAGTAACCCCTTTTCCTGTAATAATTACTAAAAAGAATAAGAAGAAAATTGTCGAAGTGGGAAGTCTGAATGTGCATGGATGTTGTGCGAATGATAAGTAAGAGATGATTGTGGATGTTATGAATGAGAAGCTGGATGTCCTGGCTTTAAGTGAAACAAAGCTGAAGGGGTTGGGAGAGTTTCAGTGGAGAGGAATAAATGGGATTAGGTTAGGGGTTTCAAATAGAGTAAGAGCTAAAGAAGTAGTAATAATGTTGAAGGATAAGTTAGGGCAAAAAAAGAGGGACTATAAATGTGTTAATTCAAGGATTATGTGGAGTAAAATAAAGGTTGGATATGAAAAGTGGGTTATAGTAAGCATATATGCACCTGGAGAAGAGAGAAGTGTAGAGGAGAGAGAGAGATTTTGGGAAATGTTGAGTGAATGCGTGGGGAGTTTTGAACCAAGTGTGAGAGTACTTTTGGTTGGGGATTTCAATGCTGAAGTGGGTAAAAATGTTGTGGAGGGAGTAGTAGGTAAATTTTGGGTGCCAGGGGTAATGAAAATGGGGAGCCTTAAATTGAGCTATGTGTAGAAAGAGGTTTGGTAATAAGTAATACATATTTTATGAAAAAGAGGATAAATAAATATACAAGGTATGATTGTAGATGTGTCTAATTTATCAACAAGGTATGATATAGCACGTAATGAAAGTAGTTTGTTAGATTATGTATTGGTGGATAAAAGGTTGATGGGTAGGCTTCAGGATGTACACGTTTATAGAGGGGCAACTGATATATCGGATCATTATCTAGTTGTAGCAACAGTTAGAGTAAGAGGTAGATGGGACTAGAGGAAAATGGCAACAATAAGAGGGAGGTGAAAGTGTATAAATTAAAGGAGGAGGAAATTCGGGTGAGATACAAGCAACTATTGGCAGAAAGATGGTCTGGTGCAAGTTTGAGTAGTGGAGGGGGGGGGGCTGAAGAGGGTTGGAATAGTTTTAAAAAAGCAGTATTAGAATTTGGGGCAGAAGTTTTTGGTTATAGGAGGGTGGGCGCAGGAGGAAAGAGGAGTGATTGGTGGAATGATGAAGTAAAGGGTGTGATAATAGAGAAAAAGGTAGCTTATGAGAGGTTTTTACAAAGCAGAAGTGTTGTAAGAAGACTAGAGTATATGGAGAGTAAAAGAAAGGTGAAGAGAGTGGTGAGAGAGTGTAAAAGGAGAGCAGATGATAGAGTGGGAAAGGTGCTCTCAAGAAATTTTAATGAAAATAAAAAAAACTTTTGGAGTGAGTTAAACAAGTTAAGAAAGCCTAGGTAACAAATTGATTTGTCAGTTAAAAACAGAGTAGGAGAGTTAGTAGATGGGGAGATGGAGGTATTGGGCAGATCGCGAGAATACTTTGAGGAACTTTTAAATGTCGACGAAGAAAGGGAGGCGGTAATTTCCTGCACTGGCCAGGGAGGTATACCATCTTTTAGGAATGAAGAAGAGCAGGATGTAAGTA
Source organism: Cherax quadricarinatus (assembly GCF_026875155.1). Classification (NCBI taxonomy): domain Eukaryota; kingdom Metazoa; phylum Arthropoda; class Malacostraca; order Decapoda; family Parastacidae; genus Cherax; species Cherax quadricarinatus. The sequence continues at coordinate 63,037,547 of NC_069407.1, forward strand.
TGGGGGAGGTGCGTGAGGCATTACGTAGAATGAATGGGGGTAAGGCAGCTGGAACTGACGGGATCATGACATTAATGTTAAAAGCAGGGGGAGGTTTTTAGTGTTGGAGTGGTTGGTATTTTTGTTTAATACATGTATAAAAGAGGGGAAGGTACCTAAGGATTGGCAGAGAGCATGTATAGTCTCTCTGTATGAAGGGAAGGGGGACAAAAGAAATGGTTAAAAATTATAGTGGAATTAGTTTACCGAGTATACCAGGAAAAGTGTACGGTAGGGTTATTATTGAAAGAATTAGAGGTAAGACAGAATGTAGGATTGTGGATGAGCAAGGAGGTTTTAGAGTGGGTAGGGGATGTGTAGATCAGGTATTTACATTGAAGCATATATGTGAACAGTATTTAGATAAGGTAGGGAAGTTTTTATTACATTTATGGATTTAGAAAAGGCATATGATAGAGTGAATAGGGGAGCAATGTGGCAGATGTTGCAAGTATATGGAATAGGTGGTAAGTTACTAAATGTTGTAAAGAGTTTTTATGAGGATAGTGAGGCTCAGGTTAGGGTGTGTAGAAGAGAGGGAGACTACTTCCCGGTAAAAGTAGGTCTTAGACAGGGATGTGTAATGTCACCATGGTTGTTTAATATATTTATAGATGGGGCCGTAGAAGAAGTAAATGCTAGAGTGTTCGGGAGAGGGGTGTAATTAAATAATGGGGAATCATATACAAAATGGGAAGTGAAACAGTTACTTTTTGCTGATACTGTCTTATGGGTGATTCTAAAAAGAAATTGCAGAGGTTAGTGAACGAATTTGGGAGTGTGTGTAAAGGTAGAAAGTTGAAAGTGAACATAGAAAAAAGTAAGGTGATGAGGGTATCAAATGATTTAGATAGAGAAAAATTGGATATCAAATTGGAGGGAGTAATATGGAAGAAGTGAATGTTTTCAGATATTTGGGAGTTGACGTATCAGCGGAAGGATTTATGAAGGATGAGGCTAATCATAGAATTGACGAGGGAAAAAAGGTGAGTGGTGCGTTGAGGTATATGTGGAGACAAAAAACGTTATCTATGGAGGCAAAGAAGGGAATGTATGAAAGTATAGTAGTACCAACACTCTTACATGCGGGGCAGGTCCATGTCAATCCCAGACTTAGACCAATGGCCCACCCAGTCAAGTCACCTCCACTTAAGGAAGGAGCACAGCTTCCGACCCAGTAGCACCAGCTAGTTAGGTCCAACTCACACCCACCCACACTCACTCATGTATTTATCTAACCTATTTTTAAAACTACACAACGTCTTAGGTTTCATGACGGTACTCGGGAGTTTATTCCACTCATCCACAACTCTGTTACCAAACCAGTGCTTTCCTATATCCTTCCTGAATCTGAATTTCACATGGGCAACATTTATTCAACTTTATTCCGAAACTTTTCGCCTACACAGTAGGCTTCTTCAGTCGAGTACAGAAAGTAGGCAGGAACAGTAGAGATGTGAAGACGAAATAATCAGTCCATCACCCCTGAAGTAGAAGATTTGAGGTTATCAGTCCCTCAGCCTGGAGAAGTTCTGTTCCAAAGTCTGGAACTAACTGAAGTTGCCTAAATGTTGCCTATGTGTCTTACCTGCCAACCTGTCGGTATTGTATACCATTTTGATAATCACTCTGTCAGACACTGCAACACAATGGCATCTTGGTACAGAAGAGAAAACACCTTGGACAACTTTTTCAAGTGAGAATTGTTTGATCTGAGAGGAACATGACCTCTCAGTGGCTACTACTACTCTGCAACTCTCCTTCCGACAGTATTTAAGTCTCAACACTGTCGCTTGATCTTCAGTTAGTTTCAGACTTTGGAACAGAACCTCTCCAGGCTGAGATACTGACAACCTCAAATCTACTACTTTAGGGGTGATGGACTGATTACATCGTCTTCACATCCCTACTGCTCCTGCCTACTTTCTGTACTCGACTGAAGAAGCCTACTGTGTAGGCGAAACGTTTCGGAAAAAGTTGCCTAAATGTTGCGTGTGTGTCTTACCTACCAACCTGTCGGTATTGTATACCATTTTGATATTCAATCTGAATTTCTCCAGCTTAAAACCATTGCTGCGAGTCCTGTCTAGGCTAGATATTTTTAGGACGTTGTTTACATCCCCTTTATTCATTCCTGTTTTCCATTTATACACCTCAGTCATATCCCCCCTAATTCTACGCCTTCAGAGAGAGTGCAGATTCATGGCCCTCAGCCTATCCTCACATGGAAGATTTCTGATACATGGGATCAACTTTGTCATCCTCCTTTGTATGTTTTCCAGTACATTTATATCCGTTCTGTAATACGGTGACCAAAACTGTGCAGCATAATCTAAATGAGACCTAACCAAGGATATATAGAGTTGAACAACCTAAGGATTTCTAATATTTATACTTCTTGATATGAAGCCAAGGATTCTGTCAACTTTGTTGCGAATGCTTATGCACTGTTGTCTGGGTTTCAGATTACTGCTAACCAGAACTCCTAAATCCTTTTTGCAATCAGTAATATTAAGATCTACATTATTTAGTTTATATGTGGCATAGTTATTATCCTTCCGAACATTTAGAACTTTGCATTTTTCTATATTAAACTGCATCTGCCACTTCTCCTACCATTGCATCAATCTATTCAAATCATCCTGGAGTGCTCTAATGTCCTCATTAGAATGAATTAGACTGCCTATTTTGGTGTCATCAGAAAATTTGCTTATGTCGCTATTTATTCCCTTATTTATGTCGTTTATGTAGATTGTGAACAATAAGGGGCCCAGCACTGACCCCTGTGGAACACCGTCGTATACCAGAAAAACTACACACGAATCTGGACAACCTGTATGAAAGGTCTGAGGGCTTCGACGTATGAGGAGACCTGAAGTCCCTTCGGTAGGTCACTGTCTTCACGGTCCGGTTCCAGACTCGAGTGCGTAAAAACATTTGTTAACAGAAGGATCGGAGTGGACATGATTATAGTGTACAAGAGAGAGAAATGAACACGTTGAACAGGGAGAGTCCGTTTGAGATGTGGGTCTCCGTTATGCAAGGGCACACACTGTAATTACCAGCTCATTTGATTCTCACTAAGAAAATATGTTCTTTTTTTTACCCTTAAATGGTCATGAAATGAAACTACCTAATTAGCGATGTGGTAAAGGCAGAATTCAATTATTGCTTTAAGAATAGGAATGATAAGGGAGAGAGCGAAAACAGATGCGGCCAGCGGACAATAGGGGCTAAAAGCAAAGATTCTAACTCTGTAGCCTCAATTAAACGAGTTACAAATAGGTATTGACGTACGTTCACAAACGGATCTGCCATGTACACACTTCTTGTGTTTCCGATATTCATTGAGAAGCTTCAGGTTCGTTCGCATGGCAGGTAGAAGGATATCTTTATGTTCTTGCTCTGTAAGAGCAAGAGATGTCTGTCCTCTTCTTCTGTTCTCGCTGATGGATACCTTACTGACTGGTGAGAACGCGTCATGGGGGGAGGTCATGGTTGTGGGTCGACATCATAAGTTTCCCCTTCTTTATTATAAAAAAAAAAACAGGCAAGAAAAGTAAAAAAAAAGTGGGGGGGGGGCAGGGGCAGGGGGTGAACGTGGAGTAGCTCCTATAGAAGCATGCTAGGGTCGTACATTGTGCCCAAGAGGGTCCTCAGCGATGCCATTAGTGAAGATGCAGCATGGAATCCATTGCCTACCCTACCTGTCATGCTCATAAACTGGCAGTTAAGAATAACATCATGTCCAGGGAGCTACCTCGGAAAGACAAAAGAGAGGGCGGTTAGAAACCCGCCGCCACCTCCTGGAATCAGATGATCCTTATTCCACAACAAACTACACCACCACCAAGGATCTCAGTGGAAAAGGATGGACATCGATACCCTTCTCCAAACTTAAGAACTAGAATGAATGTGGGGAGGACCCCCAAAGACCAAAAGCAAGGAAAGGAGGATTGGGGGGTAATTAGGTTTGGTCGGAGGAAGAAGACCGAAATGTCCAATTCCTCAGACCAAAAGCCTCTTTACTAAGAGGATATCAGACATTGATTTAAAAGTCTATTACAGTTTTGTATCATCATTTGCGGATGATCACTAAAATATGTATGAATGACACTGAAAAGTTAAAGGAAGATTTATAAGCACTGTTTTCCATCGGGCATTGGAGAAAATGATGTTGAATGATGATAAGTTCCTTCTACTTAGGTATGGAAAAAATGAAAAACTCTAGAGGAACATTGTACATAAAACTCAAGACGGTCGTCAAATAGAGCAAAAGAAACATGTGAAAATTTCGGGAATAACAATAAGACAAAGGTCACGACAGCCAGGAGGATGAGCGAGTAATGAGAACTTTCAAAATAAGGGAAATGATGCCAGTGGTGAAGCTTTTCAAATCGCTGGTGCTTCTTTATCTGGAATACTGTTCAGTATTGACAGACCCATTCAGGGCAGGAGAAATATCAGAAATGGAACAAATACAGAGATTGTTTGTGGCCCGCATAGCACTAGTAAAATATCTAAACTACAGGGAAATTCTTAAATATTTACTCACTGGAGCGGAGGAGAGATACATAATAATATATATCTGGAAAGTACTTGGAGCCCTGGTGCCAAATGTGCACAATACTAGAGCGATGGATATGGGAGGAAGTGCAAAATAAACCCAATGAAAAGCAGAGGTGGAAATACAAACACATATGCAGTGTAATGTGATCCTTTAAGCAGGGTTGCGTTGGGCACAATAACTGAACACTGTTTCAGCGTCCGTTGCCCCAGTCTACTCAACATCCTACCAGAATGTCAGAAATACTTTTGAAACCAGGTGCCAAATCAACCACGCTGTGATGGATGTAAGAGTAGTGGGCCTCAAGCAGCAACAGCCTGGTTGTCAAAGCTAACACCAGATGAGCCTGTCTCATGGCCGGGCACTGGAAGGAGAAAGATCTCGAACTCATTAAAGTTATTATATATAAAAGACAAGGCATTACTTGGAGCAACGAAGTCAGAACTGTTAAAGTCTAGAACTCGGAGAGGATGTGAGTAATCAATGCAGAGTATAAATAAAAATGGAGCCACAATTATATAATTATTTAAATACACATTAATGTGATATGACACACTCAGGGAACACGACACACGCTCAAGCACAGCAACTCTTAAATTTAAATCTAATCATCTAAGGAATTAAATTAATATGAACACAATTTTTTTTTGGAAGTTACTAAATATACGAATAAGTACTAATGTACTTACACGATATGCAAGTGTGAGGTGACACGCAGTCACACTCTAACTGAAAATTGACACAGTCAATGATGACAATGTATAGTAAAACCAAAGATGGTAAATAATAATTTCAGTTTTTTTCCATAGTCATAATTGCTGTAATTAACTCATGGACTGGAATACTGCAACTCAGTGGATGGTACCACTATGACACCGCCGCCTCCTGCTTCGCCTCACCTGACTACAGTATATAAGCCATTGCTACGGCCCTATGCTGTACTTTCTACAAGATTGATGGACTGAACACATCGACTCCAGGCTGAGGGACTGATTACCTCAAACTCCTCCTTTCCTTACACCTTTCTGCTTTGTATTGGACTGATGAAGCCACTGTGTGGTGAAACGTTTCCTAAATAAAGATTCCCATATGTTGCATAAGTGTCTCAATCTTCAACTTGTCGGTTTTCAAAACCATTCATCACAGGGAATAATGTGAAGTATCTCCTATAGAGACTGTAAGCAGAATTGTACATTGATCTTCAGGTATTACTGAAGCCCATGTTCCGCTCCTAAGATTAATTGTTGCTCACAAAGCATCAATTACTTTCTAAGCCATTACTGGCAGGAAGTCAGGGACAATAGTGGACTTATTAATCATGTACATTGTACACAGCTTATCAAGGATCTTATTATAAAATTTACCTCCATTATCTGTTAAAAAAGACTTAAGTGTAGCATGTCTGAAGATAAACTCTTTAAACACTTTGATACAGCTTCTGCAGTTTTATCTTCTTTATGTACTAAAAGTATCTCGTATTGTGAACGAACATTTTTAGTTGATCATCAATTCGAGAGTTACTCTTTCACATGGGTCGCTGGTAGTAGGATAAACCTCAATTTAGTTAGAGCTTTTAACATTACCTTTAAAATGCATACATATTTTACATTCCTTAATGTACTCTGGAAATGTTTGTTGTCATAGGAGGCCAATAATATTTGACGGTACCATCCATGCCACGGTGTGAAACACCTAATACATCGTAAATTCACTAGTGACTTTGAAATAACTAACTGATGTGCTGTATGGTTGGGGTGCCAACTTTGGATTCACAGTACAACAAATCCTGGTTCATAATATCATTTGCACTAAATGGAGGATCGACTATTACTGCACCAACGATGAAACAAAGCACCTGCGACAGTGGAGAATGATCTGTTAAGACATGGATTAGTTATCTGTATATATCTTAGATGTCCTTTCAAACCCAAACAATAGCTAATGCTTCTTTCTCATACAGAGAAAATGTGTATTTTTTCATTTATGTTAATATAAAAATTAATGATTTTGTACCAAAAGAACCTTATGAAACTTACCTAACCTTATTAAAACAAGGCCAATTTAATTTAGCCTAATCCAACTAAACATATTTTAGATACGTTTACAATAATTTAATAAACAAACACAATGAAATATTTTTTTTCGTTTGGTTCAGAATGATTTTTTGCGAAATTACTGCATACACAAATTTTCGCTTTCCCTATTTGACAAAGACAGCAACCATTCGGGGAAGTACTACCGTCCTACGAAGTGAGTGTAAAAAGGAAGCCTGTATTTGTTTTACGTGATGGTAGGATTGCTCGTGTATTTTGTCTGTCTCATAAACATACAAGATTTCAGGTACGTCTTGCTACTCCTACTTACACTCAGGTCACACTACACATATATGTACACGTTTATGTATTCACACACATCTGAGTTTTCTTATTGCTGTTCCTTTCATATCCATGGGGAAATGGAATAAGAATCTTTCCTCCATATGCAATGCGTGTTGTAAAAGTCAACTAAAATGCCGGGAACAATGAGCTAGTAACCCCTTTTCCTGTATAGCTTACTAAGAGGATCATGAAAACTGTACGGAAATGTTGTGCGAATGATAAGAAAGAGATGATTATGGATGTTATGAAAGAGAAGAAGCGGGATGTCCTGGCATTAAGTGAAACAAAGCTGAAGGGGAGTCGGAGACTTTCAGTTAGGAGAAATTAATGGGATTAGGTCAGGGGTATCAAATAGAGTTAGAGCTAAAGAAGGAGTAGCAGTAATGTTGAAGGATAAGTTATGGCAAGAAAAGAGGGAATATAAGTGAATAAACTCAAGGATTATGTGGAGTAAAATAAGGGTTGGATGTGAAAAGTGGGTTATAGTAAGCGCTTATGCACCTGGAGAAGAGAGAAGTGTAGAGGAGAGAGGGAGATTTTTGAGAAATATTGAGTGAGTGCATGGGGAATTTTGAACCAAGTGAGAGAGTACTTGTGGTCGGGGATCTCAATGCTAAAGTGGGTAAAAATGTTATGGAGGGAGTAGTAGGTAAATTTGAGGTACCATGGGTAAATGGAAATGGGGAGCCTTTAATTGAGCTATGTGTAGAAAGAGGTTTGGTAATACGTAATACATATTTTATGAAAAAGATGATAAATAAATATACAAGGTATGATTTTGCACGAAATTAAAGTAGTTTATTAGATTATGTATTGGACAAAAGGTTGATGGGTAGGCTTCAGGATGTACATGTTTATAGAGGGGCAACTGATATATCGGATCATTATTTAGTAGTAGCTACAGTTAGAGTAAGAGGTAGATGGGACAAAAGGAAAATGGCAACCGCAAATAAGAGAAAAGTGAAAGTGTATAAACTAAGGGAGGAGACTTAAGAAATCGTAATGACACGATTGCAAATAAACCATGGTTTAAGGGAGGAGAAATCTAGAGTGAGATATATGCAACTATTGGCAGAAAGGTGGGCTAGTGCAAGTATGAATAGGGGAGGGTTGAAGAGGGTTGGAATAGTTTTAAAAATGCAGTGTTAGAATGTGGGGCAGAGGTTTGAGGTTATAGGAGGGTGGGTGCAGGAGGAAAGAGGAGTGATTGGTGGTATGATGAAGTAAAGGATGTGATAAAATAGAAAAGGGTAGAAGTGTTATAAGAAGAGCAGAGTATATGGAGAATAAAAGTAAGGTGAAAAGACTGGTGGGAGAGTGCAAAAGGAGAGCAAATGATGGAGAGGAAGAGGCATTGTCAAGAAATTTTGAAGAAAATAAGAAACAAATTTGGAGTGATATAAACAAGTTAAGAAAGCCTAGGGAACGAACGGATTTGTCAGTTAAAAACAGAGTAGAGTAGTTAGTAGATGGGGAGACGGAAGTACTGGGTAGATAGTGGGAATATTTTGAGGAACTTTCAAATGTCGATGAAGAAAGTTGGGCGGTAATTTCATGCACTGGCCAGGGAGGTATACCATCTTTTAGGAGTGAAGAAGAGCAGGATGTGAGTGTGGGGGAGGCGTGTGAGGCATTACGTGGAACGAAAGGGGGTAAAGCAGCTGGAACTGACGAGATCATGACAGAAATGTTAAAAGCAGGGGGAGGGGGGGGAATATAGTGTTGGAGTGGTTGGTATTTTTGTTTAATAAATATATGAAAGACGGGAAGGTACCTAAGGATTGGCAGAGAGCATGTATAGTTCCTTTATATAAATGGAAGGGCGACAAAAGAGATTGGAAAAATTACTGGGGAATATGTTTACTGAGTATATCAGGAAAAGTGAACGGTAGGATTATTATTGAAAGAATTGGAGGTAAGACAGAGAGCATGATTGAAGATAAGCAAGGAGGCTTTAGAGTGGGTAGGGGATGTGTAGATCAAGTGTTTATATTGAAGCATATATGTGAACAGTATTTAGATAAAGGTGGGAAGTTTTCATTGCATTTATGAATTTAGAAAAGGCATATGATAGAGTGGATAGGGGAGCAATGTGGCAGATGTTGCAAGTATATGGAATAGGTAGTAAGTTAGTAAATGCTGTAAAGAGTTTTTATGAGGATAGTGAGGCTCAGGTTAGGGTGTGTAGAAGAGAGGGAGACTACTTCCCGGTAAAAGTAGGTCTTAGACAGGGATGTGTATTGTCACCATGGTTGTTTAATATATTTATAGATGGGGTTGTAAAAGAAGTAAATGCTAGGATGTTGGGGAGAGGGGTGGGATTAAATAATGGGGAATCAAATGCAAAATGTGCTTATTGGAGATTCTAAAGAAAAGTTGCAAAGGTTAGTGGACGAGTTTGAGAGGATGTGTAAAGGTATAAATTTGAAAGTGAACATAGGTAAGGGTAAGATGATGAGGGTATCAAATGATTTAGATAAAGAAAAATTGGGTATCACTTTGGAGAATGGGAGTATGGAAGAAGTGAATGTTTTCAGATTTTTGGAAGTTTACTTGTCAGCAGATAGGTTTATGAAGGATGAGGTTAACCATAGAATTGATGAAGGAAAACAGGTGAGTGGTGCGTTGAGGTATCTGTGGAGACAAAAATGTTATCCCTGAAGGCAAAGAAGGGAATGTATGAAAGTACAGCAGCACCAACTCTCTTATAAGGGTGTGAAGCTTGTGTTGCAAATGCTGCAGCGAGGAGGCAGCTGGAGGCAGTGGAGATGTTCTGTATAAGGGCAATGTGTGGTGTAAAAATTATGCAGAGAATTCAGAGTGTGGAAATTAGGAGGAGGTGAGGAGTTAGTAAAAGTATTAATCAGAAGGCTGAAGAGGGGTTGTTTAGGTGGTTTGGTCATTTTGAGAGAATGAATCAAAGTAGAATGACTTGGAGAGCGTATAAATCTGTAGGGGAAGAAAAGAGGGGCAGGGGTCGTCCTAAAAAGGGTTGGAGGGAGAGGGTAAAGGAGGTTTTGTGGGCGAAGGGCTTAGACTTCCAACAAACCTGTGTGAGCTTTTTAGATAGGAGTGAATGGAGACGAATGGTTTTTGGGATCTGACGAGCTGTTGGAGTATGAGCAGGATAACATTTAGTGAAGGGATTCAGGGAAACCGGTTATTTATATATAGCCAGACTTGAGTACCACTTTAAAGAAGGGGTTTGAAATATTGGCAGTTTGGAGGGGTTTACCTGGAGTGTACCTGGAGAGAGTTCCGGGGGTCAACGCCCCCGCGGCCCGGTCTGTGACCAGGCCTCCTAGTGGATCAGAGCCTGATCAACCAGGCTGTTGCTGCTGGCTGCACGCAAACCAACGTACGAGCCACAGCCCGGCTGGTCAGGAACCGACTTTAGGTGCTTGTCCAGTGCCAGCTTGAAGACTGCCAGGGGTCTGTTGGTAATCCCCCTTATGTATGCTGGGAGGCAGTTGAACAGTCTCGGGCCCCTGACACTTATTGTATGGTCTCTTAACGTGCTAGTGACACCCTTGCTTTTCATTGGGGGGATGTTGCATCGTCTGCCAAGTCTTTTGCTTTCGTAGTGAGTGATTTTCGTGTGCAAGTTCGGTACTAGTCCCTCTAGGATTTTCCAGGTGTATATAATCATGTATCTCTCCCGCCTGCGTTCCAGGGAATACAGGTGTAGGAACCTCAAGCGCTCCCAGTAATTGAGGTGTTTTATCTCTGTTATGCGCGCCGTGAATGTTCTCTGTACATTTTCTAGGTCAGCAATTTCACCTGCCTTGAAAGGTGCTGTTAGTGTGCAGCAATATTCCAGCCTAGATAGAACAAGTGACCTGAAGAGTGTCATCATGGGTTTGGCCTCCCTAGTTTTGAAGGTTCTCATTATCCATCCTGTCATTTTTCTAGCAGATGCGATTGATACAATGTTATGGTCCTTGAAGGTGAGATCCTCCGACATGATCACTCCCAGGTCTTTGACGTTGGTGTTTCGCTCGGTATGTTATATATCTTTATATATGCTTGTAAACTGTTGTATCTGGGCACCTCTGCAAAGAAAGTGATTATGTGTGAGTGAGGTAAAAGTGGTGAATGATGATGAAAGTATTTTCTTTGTGGAGAATTTCTTTTTGGGACACCCTGCCTCGGTGGAAAACGGCCGACTTGATGAAAAAAAAATGCGAGACAAGCCACGGGCGGTGGAAATCTTGTGCTCAAGTACTTTCACACTTCTCAGTGGGTCCTCATGACCTATGCAATGTTGCAAGGCTGCAACTGAATGAGTGATGGGAAGTTTTCTCAGAAGACCGAAGTGCGGGTCTATCACTTGCTGCTGGCTCTCAGAGAGCCAGCAGCATGTGATAGAGTTTTGGGGAAATGGGAGGATTGGGTAGAGGGATAGAGAGAAAGCAGATGACTTCATAATTGGAAAGTTTCAGACCGGGTTTCCAGAGGATGATAGCTGTGATGTACAACCTGCCCCTGAACAGCAAGAGACTGAGAGAAGGGTATAATAAGAGCAATAGAGCAATTGTGGATACACTAGCTGAGGTGGGTAGGAGGGACCACATGGGTATGACAAATTTACTCGTCATGGGGTATTTCAATAACAAGGATATTGACTGAGAAACCCTAGAGCCACATGAGTTAACATAAACGCGGAGTGCTAAGTTGCTGGAGACGGTATTGGGAAACTTCATGAACCTTCATGTTAGGGATAAAAACAGAAAGAGGAAAGGATGTTCCAGGAAAGCTGGACTTCGTATTCACCTTGGACAGTTCAGACATCGGGGATGTTACATACGAAACCTTATTGGCACCAGTGACCATGTGGTCCTGAGTTTCAAATAACTTATTGAGTTAACAGTGGAGAATGAAGCAGCACGAGAAAGATAGGAGAAGCCAAACTTAAAAAAAAAAGGGGACTACACAGGTATGAGGCGATTCCTGCATGAGGTGCAGTGGGAGAGAAAACTAGAGGGAAAGACATTAAATGAAATTATGGAACAAGTGTAGGGAGGCAGATGAAAAGTTCATACCAAGGAGTTACAGAAAAAATGGAAACACCAGAATTAACCCATGTTTTACCTGGATGTGTGAAAAGGCCAACGCTAGGTGTGCTAGAACATGGAAATAGCATAGAAGGCAAAAGACTCAAGAAAACAAGGAGATAAGCAGAAGAATCAGAAACGAATAAGCATGGACAGGGAGAGAGGTCCAGAGGTAAGATATAGAGAAGTATTCAGTGGCGACAGAAATGCTTCCAGCAGTAGGGTGCAACAGCAAGTGTTGAACACACTGCACATAACGAACGAGGTGAAGAAACAACATGAACTAGATACTACGAAGATGGTGGACCCAGATAACATTTCTTCGTGGGTCCCGAGAGAGAGAGCAGAGGAACTGTGTGTGCCACTAGCAGCAATCTTCAATAAGTCTATCAAAACAGGACAACTGCCTGAGTTGTGGAAGACAGCAAATGTAGTTCCATCTTTGAAGAAAGGAAACAGACAGTCAGTATTAAGCTACAGACCAGTGTCACTGAAATTTAAAGCCATGGAGGAGGATATCAGTAGAAGTGTGGTGGAGCACATAGGAAGGATTTGGCTCGTACACTAAATCAGCACGGCTTCATGGATGGGAAATACTGTGCCACAAATCTGCTTGAGTTCTGTGGCAAGGTAACGGAAGTAAGACAGGAGAGAGAGGGAGACAGGAAGATTGCACTTCTTTTTGGGCCTGTGAAAAGGCTTTCAACCACACAAGAGACTGGTTCAAAAACCAGAGGAGCAAGCAGGAATAGTAGGGAAAAGCACTGCAATAGATCAAGGAATACCTGTCTGGAAGGATACAACGAGTGATGGTACGTGATGAAATGTCAGTGGGGGCCCATGTGTAGAGAGGGGTTCCACAAGGAGCAGTCCAAGGTCTGGAGTTGTTTCTTCTGTATGTTAATGATATGATGGAAGGAATAGATTCAGCGGTCTCCCTGTTCGCTGATGATGTGAAACTGATGAGAACAGAAGCGAACGATGATCAGTTAAAACTACAAGGAGATCTGGACAGGCTGCAAACCAGGTCCGACAAACGGCTCCTGGAGTTTAACCCCAGCATGTGCAAAATTATGAAGTTTGGGGTAATACAAAGAAGACCGCAGACTGAGTACAGGCTAGGGTATCAAAGGTTGCAAACCTCACGTAAGGAAAAGGATCTAGTGGTAAGTATACTGATTACGTCCCCCGAGGTGTACAGCAAACAAATAACTACTGCAGAAGGTGGGTGCCTGACAGTCCTAAGAAGAGCATTTCGACATCTAAGTAGTCATTCACGACACTATACACCGTGTACTTCAGGTTTATATTAAAGTATGCAATACCAGTATAAAACCCAGCAAATGTAGTACCAATTTTTAAGGAAGGAGGCAGACAGAATTAAACAACTGACTTACTAATTTAAATTAGGGCCTAGGGGCTAAAGCCTTGTCTAGGGCCATACAAAAATTTATATATATATATATATATATATATATATATATATATATATATATATATATATATATATATATATTTATATATATATATATATATATATATATATATATATATATATATATATATATATATATATATATAAGGTACCACCTCTAGAACTGTTATAGGGACCCTCATCCTCAGAGAAAAGAATAAACTTGCTTCAGGGAAAACTCAAGATTCTCCCTGAAGCTGTTTGAGAATTTTCTCCTACCACTCCCTATATTATATATATATATATATATATATATATATATATATAATATATATATATATATATATATATATATATATATTATAATATATATATTATATATATATATTATTTAAAGACAAAATACATTGACAAAACATTCATAAAAATATGATACAAAGTAAAACAACATAGGTAACTCAGAGCTACATCTCGAATACTTCGTCCAGCTCCCCGGCGGTGGGCCGCGTGCCCAGAATGCTGCAGGCATTTCCTCTCTGGATCGCAACACTGAGTCTCTGAAAGAGGAAGCTGGTCGCCCTGTGGTCCTTTGTTTCTATGATGAGCTTTACACCCAGCTCTATTAGGAACTTTAGAGCACACTTGCCCCATGCTCCAAAGGTCTCCGACCCTATTGGGATGAAATTATAGCAAGGGGGAAGGTCTTCATATTTGCGGATCTTCTGAGTCTCCCTGTGGCTGGCAGCTCCACCCCCTTCCACTACGGAGTATGGCAAGTAGGTGTCTGCCAATGTGGCGGCACATGTGTAGTCCCAGGCAATCTGCTTTCCATCATTCCATGGTAGCATAGTGGCTCCATCAGGAAGCTTTAGATTTCCGTCAGACCTCTGTACTTGGGGTTCCCGTTGAGCTGAGCAACGGGCTGTGGCGAGGCTTCTCTTTGTCATTGACCTCCTCATGCCTGGCATACTTCCCTTCTGCTGTGTGGCATATATATATATATATATATATATATATATATATATATATATATATATATATATATATATATATATATATATATATAACAAACAAACCACCCTATAACCACAAAGGTAACTTTACCAAAATTGCTGAACAGCTGGACAATATTTTAGGACTGATAACCAGAAAGGGCAGAGATATTCATATGTGCATAATTATACACTCAGTAACAATATACATTTATGCAATACCACAGTAAAAATAACACACACACCAGTAGACCTCTACAAGTTATTCAAAGTAAGGCTACATTATTACTACAATAAAAAAAATAATGGCGCTTCTAGATCGCCATTCGTCCTTGCCAGCCTCTAGTCTGCTAGAAAAATTGTTATGATTTTTGCAATTTCCGCCAATCATACAGACCCTGGGGTAAGAGTACAAAATCTTCACCATTAGCAACCTATGGCCTAAACGTTACAAAAAAAAAAAAACTTTTCTGCAACCTAGCTCAGCACAGCTTCCTCAGCAACTCAAGCTAGTGACTTCCGAGTTCACCCAGTGTTCACGTACAATACTAATACGTGTCCCAATGGCTCTCCACCTGCACCTCTTACGCGTCCACCTAAGCATTCACACAATTTCTATGGAGAATTTCACCCATACTACTAACACTATTATATAATTATTATTACAACAAGGTGACTGAGATAAGACGAGAGAGTGGGGGGTGCTGGTAGATTACGTTTTCTTGGACTATTGGAAGACTTTTTGTTCCACACAAGAGATTACAAAAGCTAGAGGAGCAGGCAGGAGTAACAGAATAGGCACTGCACTGGATCAGAGAATACTTGACAAAGAAAACTACAAGTGATGGTACGTGACGAGGTGTCACGCTGTGACGAGGCGTCAGCTGCAACGAGCGGAGCTCCAATAGGGTCAGTCCTAAGGCCGTTGATGTTTTTGGAAAATATGAATGACATGACGGAAGGGATGGATCCAGAAGTGTTCTTCTTTGCAGACAACGTGAAGCTAATGCAGAGATATGGTATGTGGACAGGCTTCAAGTCTGGTCCAGCAACTTTCTCCCAGAGCTTTACCTCACCAAGTGCAAAATCATAAAGTTTGGGGGAGGTCAAAGAAGACCACAGACGGAGTACAACGTAGGGGGCCAAAGACCATAAACCACTCTCAAAGAAAAGGATCTTGGGGCGAGTATCATACCTAGGACATCTCCTGAGGAGCACATTAACCAAATAACTGCTGCAGCATATGGGCGCCTAGCAAACAATGGATAGCTTTTCTATACCTGAGTTAAGGAGTCATTCAAGACACTGTACACCGTGTACGTCAGGCCCATACTGGAGTATGTAGCACCAGTATGAAATCCACACCTTGTCAAGCAAATCAAGAAATTAGATAAAGTAAGAGTAGTCCCGGAGCTGAAGGGCATATCCTACGAGAAGCGGTTAAGGGAGCTCCACGTGATGACACTGGAAGACAGAAGGCATAGGGCGGACATAATAACGGCATATAAAATACAGAAAGGAATTGTCAAGGTGAACAGGGACAGAATGTTTCAGAGATGGGACACAGCAACAAGGAATCACAACTGGAAGATGAAAACTCAAATAAGTCACAGGGATGTTAGGAAGTATTTCTTCAGTCACAGAGTTGTCAGAAAGTGGAAAATTCTGGAGAGTGATGTAGTGGAGGTATATACATACCTATAAGAAGAGTTATGATGAGACTCATGGAGCAAGGGAGGAGTGGACCTTGTAGCGACCAGCGAAGAGGCGTGGCCAGGAGCTGTCGCTCGACTCCTCGACTCCTGCAACCATAAACCACAAACAGGCCAGTACAAATAGGTGAATACACGCGCATACACGCACATGCGCGAGCACACACCCAAAATAAATGTATAATTCGGCGTTTTGTAAACTGTCCAATTTTATACACTTTTCACAGTCAGAATTTTCTTAACCTATGTTAATTAGTTCTTTTTCTCCCTCTCGTTTCAACAGTGAAAGATTGATCGCCTGTTGTTTTTAAAACCACCGGAACGTCAATATTTGGAAGATGTGGGCATAGAACCCTACCTGAACTCCTTAAAGAGATGAGGGGCTTCGACTACCACCAAACTTTCACTATTGCTTCATCAATCCGCACCAGACCACCTCCTCCTCATCGTTGATCAGGGCTCAGTACCCCTCAGACGGACCTGTATATTAACAGCAATAACATTAGATATAATCACTCAATATAAAGATTAAATAATATCAGTTTAACAACAATTCATTCGATTTCCACCACTGAGAATCTCACTGTACTAAAGGAGACGAGGGATACAACTCTCAACAGACTTCCTGCGTTGAGAGCATCTCACTACAAACCAGGAGACGGGGCTACGACCCTCTTTTAGCCTATGTCATCATAACTTCATATTAAGTAAACATGATGGGCCTTCTCTTCTCATTAATCCAGTCCCGCAACGCTCATCAGAATCATAATAAGCATTAATATCAGCTTTATGCCTCTTTCCCGCCGCTGCTGCTCCAAGTGAAGAAAGAAATTTTCTTAGCTTTTAACTTGCACTTCATAGGTCAAAAAACTGACTTCAAGAGAATAGAATCATGCATTGTAATATGCATATCTATAGTGCTGTAAAAATTATTACTTCAATTAATTTAACCGATTAACTTTCGCTTGTTTCAAAAGGTCATGAGAAAGTACTGTCTTAGAGATTTAAGTGAAAGATTGTGTTGTAAAATGTACTGTGGCGAAACAGAGAAGACAGTACAGATGGCAGGTGCAGCAGGGAGGACAGTATAGACAGATGGTGGAGCAGGGGGAACCGTACAGACGGCAGGTGGAGCATAGAGAACCGTATAGACGGCAGATGGTGCACAGAGAACCGTATAGACGGCAGGTGGAGTAGGAAGAACCGTACAGGTAGGGCAGAATTTAATTCAACAGGTAAATTATAAAAGCTTTCAAGTATGAAAAATGCTTTACTTAACAAAGCCAGTGAGTAACTATATTTTAATTTCGAGATGTATTGAATATTGACAAATTCAGTGATACTACTGATTATTTAAAATATATTTAAACAACGATGGAACCTGACTGTATGCAATGATTAACAAGTGATTACAGATACTTTTAGATTATAATTGTTACAATGTCACTGCCAGCATCTCCTACATACTCTATTGGTTATCACAGCTTGAGTGACGGGAACTAGTAATATCCGACATAAATACGTCACCCAAGAAACTAGAGACATATGACAGACGCATCAGCGGACAGCAAGATTACAAGATTACAAGGCTTGAGTACACGCTATATACCACTAACCAGAACAACAGAGACGCCTTAGTGAAAGTGAGAGGCTGAGGGATGAGATAGCAGCTGAGACTGGTTATGTAGGAACTCCGCCGTAAGTGAGCTAAAAATTTTCATTTACATCGTGGGAACCATTCACCCATAAGCACCATAGTTCAATGACCTCTGCTGCGTTGCCTTCAGACACCGATCACTCGGTTACACCACATATGCAACATGATTACAAAATGTAGCTTGAAATCTCATGATCTCGCACTAAACTCACACCTTAGCATTCTTTCTGAAGTAAAAATGTAGTGTTATTGGTGTTCACAAAAATAACATCGATACGCAATAAGTGTTATATTAATTAATAATAAGAGTAACAGTAACCAAATATATAAACATTAACAGGTAAAATTCATAGGTAAATGTGAATGGAATTGTATAGTTTGTACACTTTACTCATTGATCACTACACTTTGCACATTAGCACAACGTGACAAGAGCTACTACTCCCACCAGACCACCACTGCCTACCTCCCACCAGTCCAGCTTCGTTGAGGGGCATCTCACTGTTGAGAAGGAACTTTGGCTATGACCCTCTCCTAGCCTCCTTAATCATAATTTTCCGAAAAGTAAATACACTCAGTGGCCAATTTATTAGTTATGCCTTTCTTGTACTGGGTAGGGACCATCCCCCCTCACTATTGAGCCCCAGAATATCTAGAATTCTTCGTAGCATACATTCAAAAATGTGCTATAAACATTCATTAGAGATCGTAGTCCTTGTTGACATAATAACATCACACAGTTGCTGGATATTTGTTGCATGAACATTCAATGCTGTGAATCTACCGTACAACCACATCCCAGATATTTATATCAAATTCTGCAGTAGATACCGTGATTCATCAGACAAGGCGACGTTTTTCCAATCTTCAGCTGTGCAATTTTGCTGAGCTTGTGCCCACTGTAGTCTCAGCATTCGTTCTTAGCGCATGTGTGGTATCCAGTGTGGCCTCTTGTTGCTGTAACCCATCTACTTCAAGGTTCGGTTTGTGCGTTCAGAGATGTTCTGCTTACTACTGTTATAACGTTTGTTTTTACTTTCACTTTCTATTCAGCTTGAACCAGTTTGACAAATTCGTCATCAACCTCACTCATTATCAGGGAGTTTTGGTCTTGATAATGATGTAGGATTTGTGTTTTTTACACCATTGCCTGTGAACTCTAGAGAATGTTGTGAAAAGCTCAAAGGATTAGCAGTTTCTGAGATACTGAAACCACCCTCTCTGCCACCAACATTCATTCCACATTCAAAATTACTTAGATAACATTTTTGTCTCCATTCTGATGTTCATTCTGAACAACTGAACCTTTCGACCATTTCAGCGCTGAAGTGTTGCCATGTGATTGGTTGCTTCGATATAGCATAAACGACCAGATGTACAGGTGTACTTAATTAAGTGGCCACTGAGTGTATGTTGAGTCTTCTCATAAATCGAGCACCACAACGCTCATCATAACGCTGCTGGTCCATGCAAAAATCATCACATTCTGGGATATTAAAGTGAAGAGAGAAATGAAACTCGCACTTCGGAGGTTGGAACACGGACATCAAAAGAGTCAAACACACTAGTAGAAACATCTCCAGTGATGGTAAATTGATTATAGTAATTACCATCCGAAAGCAAATCTGGTTTGTTTTAAGGGTAATTACAATGTTGTCCTCAAGAACTAAGAAAAACAAAAATAGAAGAGTGAGCAGGGAGGACAGTGTAGACGACAAGTGGAGCAGGGAGGACAGTGTAGACGGCAGGTGGAGCAGGGAGGACAGTGTAGACGGCAGGTGGAGCAGGGAGGACAATATGGATTGAAAGCACTGCAGGGAGGACAGTATAGTTGGAAGGTACTGCAGGGAGGACTGTACAGGTTTGAGATGAAGCAGTGAGGAAGGTACTTACGACAGGTGAAGTAGCGAGGAAAGTACTTATGGCAGGTGAAGTAGGGAGGAAAGTACTTATGGCAGGTGAAGTAGCGAGGAAAGTACTTACGACAGGTGAAGTAGCGAGGAAAGTACTTATGGCAGGTGAAGTAGGGAAGAAAATCTCGATGGCAAATCTTTTATACGATTGTTTTAAGCAGGAGCTGGTAAGAGTTCTCTTCCTTAATCTCTCTTCTGTAAGCAGATGATGGTGAGAGTCTCTGGCTTAGGTCCTCTTTTGTAAGCAAGTGTTGGTGAGAGTTCTCTTACTTAAGTTCTCTCTTTTGTAAGCAAGTGTTGGTGAGAGTCTCTTACATAGGTTCTCTCTTTTGTAAGCAAGTGTTGGTGAGTCTCTCTTACATAGGTTCTCTCTTTTGTAAGCAAGTGTTGGTGAGAGTCTCTTACTTAGGTTCTCTCTTTTGTAAGCAAGTGTTGGTGAGAGTCTCTTACATAAGTTCTCTCTTTTGTAAGCAAGTGTTAGTGAGAGTCTCTTACTTAGGTTCTCTCTTTTGTAAGCAAGTGTTGGTGAGAGTCTCTTACATAGGTTCTCTCTTTTGTAAGCAAGTGTTAGAAGCCATTGCAAACCTGTCCTAAAACTCACCAGCCCCTGCATAACCTCTCAGCCAGCTGGCTCTAAGGGGATGAGAATTAGAGAACCCCACAGCCACGTTGGTGTGGGAATCATCTGTAAATATTTCATTTTTGATCACAGTGGGACCCATGCTTACTTACCTGTGGTGTATAGAAATGTACATAGTTGGGTGAATCTTATTAGAGGCAGCTGGCCGAGTGGTTAACATATTGGCCTGAGTTTCAAAACTCATTCGCCATGGGTTTAAACCCATTTAATAAAAGTAGCAAATTCTATGAAGCAAATTTACTCAGCTTTCTATGAATAAAGCCCACTAACATTTGTAATGAAGTCTTATCAGTAAAGGCATTCTCCACTAACTGATCTGGATCCAGCGATTCCAAGATTTTTAATAAATATCAGTTAAGTTTCAAATTGGCCCATACAGAGACTAAACGTATACAGGGCATCATCAATGTTATCTAATTCATCAGTGTTAATATTGTGGAGCCGATCTTAAGAGACAGTGTTGATTGAATGGATATCAACACCACTCTTTAATTAATGGTAAATTGAGACCAATTTCAGCACATACACAACGCGAACCTGAAGTTCAGCATAACAAACCAGTGCTAAAAATTTGAAGCCGATAAGAAGAAACATTCTACAGTTAATACAAATTTCAATTAATATAGATTTTTATGAACTGTTTCAGTCTGACAAATTTGTATTTTAATTGAAATGCTACTGACTACTATCCTGTCTAAGAGGCATCATTCATTATATATTGATGCCGTTCAAAAGAGGTTTACTCGTATATTAATAATGTGACAGAAGGGGAAGAGGTACATATTGACCATGATTTTATAACTAAAATTGGTAAAATGGTACCTATTCCCTTTAATTACAGTCCCAACTCTCTTCTAATTAGGAATGTCTGACGGCTTTCATAAGTTATGACATGGAATTGAAATTCTAGGAATGGGCTATATGACTTGTTTGTGAGGTCAAATGTACGTGCTGGTAGTTACATGAACCTGTCCTTTGTACTGTAAACCAGCGTTGATATGTTGAAGTGGATCTTATAAGTTATTCTCAAAAAATAAGCGAAAGTTGGAAGAAGAAACTTTGGCTTGAGGATAACTAAAATGATGATGATCTTAATCTTACAAATAATCTTCATCTTCATGTTAACGATCTTCCTTCTCTGCATTATTATCTAGATTGTCCATTATCATAGAGGTTAAATAATAGTTAGTTCCTCCATATTTGCCAAAATCATGAACGAAGAAAGACGAATTGCTCAGTAGTCACAGCTAAGAGAAAAACGAAGTTGGTCACTGATGAAATCGATCAATTTTAGGATATGTAGTATAACGCATTTCGAAATAAAAGAACAGCAGAGCGAGTTTTAACAAGCTCACTCTTCTCCTACCCAAATATCACCTGATTTTTGGTCAGGAGGTTGCTCAACCTAAGAACCTCTCCATATGCATAACTTCAAATGAGCCGTTTTCGAATTTTCACTGAATTCCTCCGCAGTCCGAAGCAAATTTTTTTTTTTCATAAGACTTACTCCTTTTTATCACGTTCATGAGACAAATGTTGCAAATTATAACTCGCATTCTTTCTTCAGTCTCACACCCAACCTAACCTCTAACCATAAGTTCAAATGTTGGCTATTAATACATGAATAATAACATTACTTTTCAACTCGCTGCTTCGAAATTTTAAAAACTATATTTTTGCATATGCTTCAGTACATTGCTACTGTATCACCAGGAGTCAATACATGGACTGACAGCAGCTGTAATGCTAGATGTCTATGTTCAGCATCTGTATGTTCATTTATAGTAAGTGAATAGATCCGTGATTTTAAGCTCAGATTAATAACGACCACACTTACACTTGTTTCCTGATGTTTGTTTGACGACTGCGAACGTCAAGTTAACACTTGGCCATAACACTCGTCAATATTTACCTTTGTAATATATAAATTTGATTTTTTCGAAGTTTTCCGGCAACTTTTTGCCTCTTTCTTTTTCAGGATTTCTAGAGTCGTCGAGTCTCCAGAGTCTGGTTATATATGAAGAGCCCAGCTGGAAAATCTGTTTCCTTACATTTGTATAAAAAAAAACATGTCATTGTTTACCTTGTAAATGTCTTTGGAATCTGGTGCAAGAAATTTAGTTGTTGTTTTAACCATGTTATTTTGAACTATTTATGCATAACTATTTTTCATTAGTCAGTCTAGAAATAGTTACTTTCCGGAAATTTAAAAAGAGATGCGTTGAAGTTTTTTTTTCGGCTTTGGCTATCAGGTCTATATTCTTCAGTTTGAGTTTATTCTTTTCTATCTTCATATAGTCTAACTTCATGCGGTTATACTTAGAGAGATGTATAGCTCTGAATACGGTGCTAAGTATAATATATTGTATATATCAAAAATAACATAACCATTTGAAGTGCTGAACCAGTATTGGTTATACAGGGCAGTTGGTATGGATGTGTGAGCCTAGGAGGTGCGAAGGTTAGAGGTACTTGAAGGATATGGATGTGCTTGTTATGGGTTAGTGGAGATGGAAGTGCGAGTGTAAACTTGATATCAGTTGGTTCTATAGAATAGTTCTTTCTTTGTTGGTTTTATCAGGGCCACTGACAGCATAAGCCGTATTGAGCCCAACTTCTCGATGGCACGAGTAAGATTTGTTGCCCAAAGCTGGACCATGAGAGAAAAGGAACAAAAGTTCCTTTGTAAATAGATATAGAAACTTGAAGTTTCCAATTAGAACCTGTGGACACCCTTGCCAAGCCCCAGCAGAGAGGGACGCCTGTACCCTGAGTTCGGTAAACGGCTTCCCACCAATTACCGTTAAAGAATTAATCGCAGAGCGAAAAAAAAAAAATGGAGCTAGGTGAAAGTAAGCCGATGAACAGGTGCCCTTCCTGTAGAGTGCCCAACCGGCAAATTAGATGCGGACAAGCGTCCCAGAGAGAAAGTAGGAAATTTATCATCGATACTCAGGTGTGAGAGAGAGAGACGTCCACACCCGACGAAGGCTGACGTAGAAGTTCTATATGATAGTTTCCATTTAAAAAAAATCAGAGAGCAAATCTGAATCAATGGTTGGATCTCCCCTCAGGTGGTCAAACAGTGTTGTAAGGGCCGTGAGTAAGTCGGAAGTAAATGTTGCATACAGCTGATAAACAGAAAATCTTCGAGATATGATATACTGACAGAGCAGTCAGGCAGCCCTGGTAGAAGTATCGGTTGTTTCTTCATGTCGTATCTGCGAGTTGCGCGTTACATTTATATGTAATAGAAAGTTGTTTCCTAAACTCTTCAAGAGTGGGAAGAAGATCGCTAAAACCCATGTCCTATTGTGACAAAAAAAATTGTTGCTTTCTAACTGGGAGTAATGTTGCCAGCGGTTGAAGAATTCCTGAGAGAAATTTGGGATGTTATGAATTACTGACCGAGTTGTTGTGATTGTTTGTTTATTGATTTGATAGTTGGAAAGACCGTGGACACACCAGTAAACGACCTCGTTGTGTTTATTAAAAATGCAGCATAACCATAACCGTATACGAATGACAATGGTATGAGGAGTCTAGTGGATAGCATGTAACGCATTCTAGAGGTTGGAAATAAAATGAATGAATCGGCGGACATGTCCTTGATTTTCAGCAGCCCATGTCAGACCAAGCTTGCAACTTGCTCCCTCTGGTAAGTTGCCCTTTTGTACTCTCCTGTTTTTCTTTCTCCTAGTTTCACATAATCTGCAAGCAAGTCTATATCATTTGAAAACGATTTTAGAAAACAGACCAGTTGATAAATGAGACACTTGTGCAACATTTGGGTATCTTTATTCTGAAAATGTTTTCCTAGCCAGTGGATTCTTCAGTCTAGTACCGAGAAAAACGAAGGAAGATGTGGCAGACTCCTGCCACTTGTGGAAAATTCTACTAATGGAAGTAGGTCACACTTGTAGGTTTATGCAAAGTTTGAAGAATTCCTTGCATCAAGGTCTCAAAATGTTCTTTTCTGCATTTGACTGAAGAAATTACTGGTTGGTGTAACGTTTCCAGAATAAAGATACCTAACTGTTGCTCAAGTTTTTCTTTATCAAGTCTACATCATGTTGTTCCTTCAAGCACTGAACTCTGGTAGCTTTGTGATTCAAGATTTATCATTTCTTAAACCATGCACGATTTTGCCTATGAAACCATTCGTTACCAGACTTTCCATTACTCTTCTGATTACCTTCATTACCTTACGTAATTAAAAAGAAATGAATAACTACAATTTTCGATTTTTGAGGTTTATGATCAATATTAATATCTAAACACGAAAAGGTATTTGAGAAATAAATAATTTTGTATTAAGACATATTAGGTTCATTTTAGTCTTTCAGTTTGATTTTCAGTTATATGAAGGGCAAACAAAAACAACTTCCTGAGCTTTGAATTTTGGATATATTTTCTCAAATGTTCTGCATCAAATGCCTTAAATTTCCTAGATGTATGACTTGATTGCTGTTATGAGAACCTGGTTAGGAATGCCTTTCCACTGCTTTATCCGATTCATCTCAACTTTCATGTTTGGCAATGTTGATTTACATCCCCAGGGTCTCTCAAGACTGGCGAGAATATTGACATACAGCTTTGGGGATTTCACCTATAGGTGCTCTTTTTCTTGAGAGTAATCCAAAGATACTAGATCTCTTCATGGTCTGGAATTTGAGTTTGGAGATCCTTTTCATGTTCAGTTTCAGCTCATTACGTCTCTTTGAGCTGTAGCATATAAGGATTTTTTGTATTCTGAGAGAGTGAGTTGTAGTTACGAAATTTCTGTGATGTCCTCTGTCTCTGACTATCGATTTAAACTCATGTTGTACTGATCTCAAAAAAGTTGAAATAAACAATTGCAAATGTATTGTTTGGCTTACAATAAAGCAGTAAAACAGCTGCAAGAAACTCGACTCCAGTAAAGAGGTCCTAGACTTCGGGCTAAAAATTTTGCAAACTACTGTTGCTTTACTGTTTTTGTAAATATAAAGCACCAATGTATATTTGCAAAATCAGGAATCCGGAATATAATGATGCAGTATACAGGCCATTGCAAAAGGTCTACCAACCAATACCATACAAAAAAGGAGATTTTGTACAAGCTTATTGAAAAAATGTTAGTGCATGTAGGTCAGTTATTTTAATATACCAAATTTAACGCTATACTTTTTTTTTAATTAAATTACTTGTATAACCTTTCAAAGAAAATCTGCTATAATTTCATGAGTAAAACATAACGAAAGAAAACTATCGATTTTAGCAGGGACATTACAATTGATATAAAATATTTCTTGTATAGAGAGAAATGTATCATTGGGTTACAGTTATTGAATATGTATCTGGTGTCTTAAATTTAAAACCCTCTGAATTTAACATTTCAAGGCTGAATTTAACATTTCAAGGCTGAATTTTCCATCCAGTCCGTTCCTTGTTGACACGTTAACTTCCACCTTGCCTGTGCCTCATCAGCTTCCCTATTCCCAGTGTTCACTTACGTCTTTGATGTTACTATCTCCATTCCTACCTATTTCATCCCTCCCTCCTCCCGGTCTAACCTTCGCTGCTTTCCCATCACATTCCATATTTCCCAGTTATCTTGCATCTTCGCTGCCATATTACTTTCTTCCAATTACCTTCCACTTACCTATCACTTATCTAGTTAGTTTCCAACACCTTTCACTTAAGATGATTTCCAATCCTTTTTCATTTACATGGATTTCCATGTCTTCGAAATTTTTCCTTATCAGTTAATTTTGTCATTTTTATTGTCTGTGTTGCAAGCTTCACGAAACAAATCGGGGAACAGCATGATGACACTCACGGGTCTGTGTTGCATGCATTACTGATTGAAGCTGAACAGGGAATCATGAAGAAACTTAGTTGTGTTACTGGATGTCAGGTGTCAGTCTAGCAGAGGCTAAATTTTAGAAAATTCTCCTGTTTCTTACCCATCTAATCACGTTATTTAATTTAATTCTTAGATACATTAGTGGTACCATCACTCTTATATGGGTGTGAAGCTTGGGTTGTAAATGCTGCAGCGAGGAGGCGGCTGGAGGCAGTGGAAATGTCGTGTCTAAGGGCAATTTGTGGTGTAAATATTATGCAGAGAATTCGTAGTGTGGAAATTAGGAGGTGTGGAGTTATTAAAAGTATTAGTCAGAGGGTTGAAGAGGGGATGTTGAGGTAGTATGGTCATTAGAGAATGGAAAAAAAGTAGGATGACTTGGAGAGCATATACATCTGTAGAAGAAGGAAGGCAGTGTAAGGGTTGCCCCCGAAAAGGTTGGAGGGAGGGGGTAAAGGAGGTTTTGTGGTCGAGGGGCTTGGACTTCCAGCAAGCGTGTTGGAGCGTGTTAGATAGGAGTAAATGTAGACGAATGGTTTTTGGGACCTGAAGAGCTGTTGGAGTTTGAACTGGGTAATATTTTGTTAAGCGATTCAGAGAAACCGGTTAGCCGGACTTGAGTCCTGGAATTGGCAAGTACAGTGCCTGCACTTCAAAGGAGGAGTTTAGGATATTGGCAGTTTGGAGGGACTTTCAAGTTATCGTGTCAGAGTGACTGGAAAGACAGTGATTATGTGTGAGTGATGGTGAAAGAGTTGAAATTTTTTTCTTTCTTTTTGGGTTTTTCTTTTTGGGTCACCCTGCCTCTGTGGGAAACTGCCGACGTGTTATAAACCCGTAAGTGTTGGTGTTAAAGGAACAGGTTCCAGAACATTAGTTTATTAGGGTTAACGTCTAACCTTTCGCAGAGGTTGTCAACTCTTTATGTATTAAGCTAAACAGAGCGAAACTGTCGTAATCACAGGAAAATCTACACCTTATGTCTCTTCTCCATTGTCGACTGTACCTAATTTTATCGGTGTTTTTGATCTAACTATACTCTGGGTTTGACATGACAGTAGCATAGGTTAGTGTTAATGACCTGACAACGGTCTTTGATTTGAAGTGTTGAGGTGACAGTGCTCTGGTTTAGGGTTGTTGACCTGGCAATGCTCTAGCTTTGTGTAGTTGACTTGACAAAGCTGTGGGTTTGTATTAATTACTAACAACGCTCTGGAGCTGACTGAATTTGGATTTTGCCGTCGACGCGGCTAATTTATAGTGTACCCCACATCCATTCTCCGGACGGTAGCGCTGGAGAAGAGGTCGGCGAACTGTTTCGGGCATTACTCCAAAACAATTTTGTATACAGCGAAATTATCCACTAGACTTGCAATTTCACAGAATCCAGAAAACGCGAGGAGCATTCAAATTCAAAATAGTTTATTGAATCCATTTGTATGGAGTCCATCAATCTTTATACAAGATTGATGGACTGAACACATCGAGTCCAGGCTGAGGGACTGATTACCTCAAACTCTTCCTCTCCTTACACCCTCCTGATTTGTACAGGACTGATGAAGCCACTGTGTGGTGAAACGTTTCTTCAGTAAAAATTCCCATATGTTGCATAAGTGTCTCAGTCTTCATAAAAAAGAGTTTGTCATAGCTCAGTGGAGGACGAAAAAGAAGGGTCCTCACTAAAAATGGTTTGACACGAATAAAAGCCCCAGTGGGCTTCCAGGAGGGTGAGAATGCGAATGGGAAGTAAGGAGAATAGGAAAATAATTGCTGTCATGTAAATTTGGGAGCACAGACCAAGTAATGTCGAGTGCCTGTAAAGAGGAACAAACTGAGAGATCTATGCAAGACAGAAATTGAGTGCGAAGGTCAAAATTGGTGGGAGAACATATATTTAAAACATGAAGTAAGATGAGC
Organism: Cherax quadricarinatus; assembly: GCF_026875155.1. Classification (NCBI taxonomy): domain Eukaryota; kingdom Metazoa; phylum Arthropoda; class Malacostraca; order Decapoda; family Parastacidae; genus Cherax; species Cherax quadricarinatus. Next base: position 63,065,678 of record NC_069407.1, read on the forward strand.
TTCTAACTGATCGCCACGAGAGACAGTGAGACCCTTTCCAGAGGTAATAATGAGCATTATGATTTTAGGTGTGATATACCGTCCCCCAAACTTAGATAAGGACCAAGGGAGACTACTATGGGAGGAAATTGTTAAGGCCACAAGGCACGATAATGTAGTAATTCTAGGAGACTTTAACTTTAGTCATATTGATTGGAATTTCTTGACTGGGAATTTAGAATCATACGACTTCTTAGAAGTAGTCCAGGATTGTTTTTTGAAACAGTTTGTGACAGAACCTACAAGGGGAAATAACCTGCTTGACTTAGTTCTGGCAAACAATGAATCCCTTGTTAACAATTTAGAAATTTCAGAGGAACTTGGTGCTAGCGACCACAGATCAATTACATTTAGCATTGAATGGAAGTACGATAGTAGCGATAACTCAGTAACAGTCCTAGATTTTCGATTAGCAGATTACGATGAGCTTAGAGAACACTTATCATCTGTTGACTGGGGTAACGAAGAGAGGTATCGATATGACAGTTTTCTGAACACTATACATGCTGCTCAAAGAACGTTTATCCCGTATAAAGAAATTAGAGCAAATAGAAATGCTCGGGAATAGGCAGTGCTCCCCACCAGCTCTAAGGAATTCTCGCAAAACACCTCTCTAAACTCTTGGGCACTATCAGTCCAGCACATCTCAAACACTCGGGTGATCTTCTCAATCGCATTCGCAACATCAGCATCAGGAACAAGAAACTTTCCAGCCTTGACGTGACTTCCCTATTAACCAAAGTACCTACTACACAAGCCATCGATCACTTGCGCAGGAAAATTGACGATTCACTTGATCTTCCCATTCCAGCCAGCGATTTCATCGACCTTGTTGAACTATGTATTGGCTTTACGTGTTTCTCTTTCGAAAATCACCTCTTTCAGCAGACTTTTGGACTACCCATGGGTTCGCCACTCAGTGCGGTCCTGGCGAACCTATACATGGAACATCTAGAAGCCGAACGTTTCTCCACCATTATTCCTTCGTCGGTCACCTGGCTCCGTTATGTTGACGACATTCTCCTCATAACTCCTAAACGCTTCAACGTTCAAGCTCCCCAAGACAAGCTCAACCAGGTCGAGCCTTCAATCCAGTTCACACTTGAAGAAGTAGTCAACAACACTCTTCCTTTCCTTGATGTTCTGCTCTGCAAAGCTGACCACGAATTTCGTTTTAAAGTCTATCGAAAACCCGCCAACCAAAACGATCTTCTCCACTTCTACTCTCACCACGACACCAAAACCAAACGTGGTGTAATTATAGGCTTCTTCCTGCGTGCACTCAGAATCTGCAGCAATGAGTTCCTTGAGGAAGAATGCACTATAATTGAACAAGTATTTTCTAAACTCCACTATCCTCGTCACTTCATCAGAGACTGCAGACGGCGGGCATTAAACATCTTGAAGAATTGAGACACTTATGCAACACATGGGAATCTTTATTGAAGAAACGTTTCGCCACACAGTGGCTTCATCAGTCCAATACAAAGTTGAAATCGGTAAGTGGCAGGTCCCACTGTGATCCCGCCTCCTCCTGCTTCACCTCACCGTTCTCCAGTATATAAGCCACCTCTCTGGCCCTATGCTGCATTTCCTACAAGAGTGATGGACTGAACACATCGATTCCAGGTTGAGGGACTGATTACCTCAAACTTCTCCTCTCCTTACCGATTTCAACTTTGTATTGGGCTGATGAAGCCACTGTGTGGCGAAACGTTTCTTCAATAAAGATTCCCATGTGTTGCATAAGTGTCTCAATTCTTCAACTTGTCGGTTTTTCAAAACCATTCATCACATTAAACATCTTCACCACACCCACAGAAGACACTGCCGAGAAGAGATACATAGTCCTCCCCACCAACTCCATTGCCAAACATGTTTCCAACATCTTTTCCAATACATCATTCCAAGTATCTACCTCCACAACCACGATCATCAAGGACATCACCAGTAGTAGACAGGACAAGCCTCCATCCTCTGCAGGGGTATACATAATCCCTTGTAATGACTGCAACAAATTATATGTGGGCGAAAGATCAAGAGACCTCCAAACGTGTATTTCAGAACACCAATATGCAAGCAGGACTGACGATACAAGGAATGCCTGTGTACAACATCGCAATTCACACAACCATTTAATTAACTACAGAAACTCAAGACTTATCGCCACAGAAGACATCACTCAATACCGAAGAATCCTGGAATCATCGCTTATCTCTATAACCAACAATTTCAACCAGAACAACGGCTTCTATAACATAGCTGAACCACTCGCCAAGAAACTTCTTCATCGCTATCCCACATAAGAACATAGAACACTGCAGAAGGTCTACTCACAACTTGTCCAATACCCCTGCCAAGCTACCCAAGACTCTATAACCCCACCCGGTAGATCATCAGATGCAGCATTCTCCACCTGACCTCAACATTCTGAACATGACTATAAATACTCCCGTACCTTCCACCCCAGGTAGATCTGTGTGTGACTTGAAAAAGCCCACTGTGTGGGTGAAACGTTGTCAATAAAGGATCACATTATACTGCATATGTGTTTATATTTCCATTGTGTCGGTATTTTATACCATTTATTTCTTATCCTCATAGGGAAGATTTCTGATACATGGGATCATCTTTGTCATCCTTCTTTGTACGTTTTCCAGAGCATTTATATCCATTCTGTAATACGGTGACCAGAACTGAGCAGCATAGTCTAAATGAGGCCTAACCAAGGATATATAGAGTTGAAGAACAACCTGAGGACTTCTATTATTTATACTTCCAGATATGAACCCAATAATTCTGTTAGATTTATTGCAAACACTAATGCACTCTTGTCTTGGTTTTAGGTTACTGCTAACCAGAACTCCTAAATCCTTTTCGCAATCGGTAGTATTAAGATCTACATTATTTAGTTTATATGTGGCATGGTTATTTAACTGTCCAACATTTAGAACTTTGCATTTGTCAATATTAAACTGCATCTGCCACTTCTCCGACCATTGCGTCAGTCTATTCAAATCATCCTGGAGTACTCTAATGTCCTCATTAGAATGAATTGGACGGCCTATTTTGGTGTCATCAGAAAATTTGCTTATGTCGCTATTTATTCCCACATCTATGTCGTTTATGTAAATTGTGAACAACAACGGGCCCAACACTGACCCCTGAGGAACACCGCTTGTTACGTGCCCCCATTCTGATTTCTCCCCATTTATGCAATCTCTCTGCTGTCTATTTGTCAGCCATGCCTCTACCCAGGAAAAAATTTCTCCTCCTATTCCGTGTGCCTTAAGTTTCCTCAATAGCCTCTGGTGTGGAACTCTATCGAAAGCCTTACTGAAGTCCATGTACACAATATCATATTCATTACCATGATCTACCTCCTCAAACACCTTAGTGAAAAAAGTTAGTAAATTCGTAAGAAAGGAACGCCCCTTTGTAAAACCTTGTTGAGAATCATTAATCAATCTGTGCCTTTCAAGATGGCTACGAATTGCTTCGGCAATTATTAATTTCATAAATTTTCCCACTATGGAGGTAATGCTTATTGGTCTATTGTTCGAAGCCAAGGACCTGTCACCTGCCTTATAAATAGGTATTACATTTGCCATTTTCCACTTATCAGGCACTATGCCAGTTTGTAGTGATATGTTAAAAAGATTAGCCAAAGGTATACTAAGTTCCTCTTTACATTCCTTTAACACCCTTGCAAACAGTTCATCAGGACCTGGGGATTTGTTAGGTTTTAGTTTCTCTATTTGTCTGAGGACCATGTCACTAATTACTGCAATCATACATAGTTTATTATCATCCTGTTCTACGTAATCTATTATTTCAGGAATATCGCTAGTATTTTCCTGGGTGAAAACTGAGAGGAAGTAGGCATTTAGAATTTCACACACATCTTTATCACTGCCAGTGATCTGACCAGAGTTACTCTTAAGTGGGCCAATCTTGTCCCTAAGCTTACTTCTGTATAACTGAAAGAACCCTTTTGGGTTAGTCTTTGAATCCCTTGCGACCTTAGCCTCATAATCTCGCTTTGCTTTTCTTATTCCTTTCTTTATTTCTCTCTTTAATTGAATATATTGATTTTTTTTTTTACACAGGGTTTGACAAGGTTAAGGATCCCTAGCTTTATTGACAGCTATATTACAGGTTAAGGATTCCTAACTTTATTGGCAAGCTAAGAGCTGTTACTTACATCAGCTCATTTGAAAGCATTTTTATTGTTATGAGACATACAAGTAGGGAACAGGATGAAGTTGGAGCCATCTGTTGGCCAGCATTTTCATTTGATCAACTGACTTTATCTCGTTGACATCATTATGCTGTACGAATGTGTTCCATACTCGAGTCATCCTGGGTATGTATGATCTCAGATGGAGTGATGTTCTGGAGAAGGGTACAGCCAGAGTGAAGTTGCTGCTTTCTGCCCGTCTTGTGGTATAAAAGCTTGTTTCACGCTGTCCTCGAAGTGGATCCAAGTGTGGTATTTTGACAATATTGGCCTATCCCCTCTTTTGATACGCCTATATATGCCTCTCTTTTGACCAATGAGATGTTTTAATCTATTGTTCATGCATTTGGGATCATTCTTGTTAGATCTAATTTCTCTACTCGGAACAAAAGTTGTCTGTGCAGCTAGAACTATGCTCTGAAAAACGTCATATTGGCAACCAAGATCACCTACCTCACCCATAGTTAGGACATCCTAATTTAGCCCTCCCAAGTAATTTTTTCCCATGAAGTCGGCCAAGCGAAAATCTGGGACAGAGATTTGATTGCAGTTATCTGGGTTTTTCCATGATATATTGAAACTAAGTGATTTGTGATCACTTTCCCCAAGCTCATCATTAACCTCAAGATTATTAATTAGTGACTCTTTGTTGGCAAGAACCAAGTGAAGCAGATTGTTTCCTCTAGTTGGTTCTGTCACAACCTGTTCTAAAAAGCAATCCTGATCCGTATCAAGAAAGTCACTAGACTCAAGATTTCCTGTCATATTGTTCCACTCAATTTGTCTAAAGTTAAAATCTCCCATTATCACAACATTTTCATATCTAGATGCCTTATGAATTTCGTCCCATAACAGCTTACTGCCCTCCCTATCAAGGTTTGGGGGCCTATAAATCACACCGAAAATTAATTTGTCCCGACCCTCGAGAAACTGAAGCCAAACAGATTTTGTGTTCGATGTTTCTAATCTTATATCATGTCTAAGACGACAATTTAAATTTTCTCTGACATACATCGCCACACCACCACCCTTCCTGTTGACCCTATCAGTGTGGAATAGTTTATAACCCTGTATGTTGCATTCAGAAGGTATTTCTCTATGTTTCAGGTTGAACTAGGTCTCTGTTATACCAATAATATCTATATTACCTACACTTGCAAGCAATTTTAGCTCATCTATCTTATTTCTTAGACTCCTACTATTTGTATAGTAAACCTTAAGGGAGCTAGTCACTCGTTGCCCTCTACTATCTCTCTCTGTTTGTTGATCAGTTGATTTGCCATTACTAGCAACTTTATTTTGAATATTGTCTTTTAAACATATCCCTGAGGTATCCCGGTAATAACTGCTGTTTTTAACCCTAATGCTGCTGCCTGATTGTTTCCCACAAACACCCATACCTCTATAATCTATCAGTTTAAATTCCTAGACAAGTCATCAATTACCCTCTCAATTGAATTGGTTAATGCAACCACTCCATCCCCAGAGAGATAAACCCCATCCCTTGCATACATATCACGTTTGCCAAAGAAAAGGTCCAAGTTATCAATGAATGGGATTGCAAGTTCCTTGCAGTACCTGTCTAGCCAGCGATTTATACCAATTGCCCTAGACATCCATTCATTGCCCACTCCCTTTCTTGGCAATTTGCTACATATGACTGGGATTCCTCCCTTAGACTTAACTACTTCTATTTCTGACTTGTGCTTATCCAGCAGCTTCTCTGTCCTGCCCTTCCCAATGTCATTACCCCCAGCAATAAGACAGATAATGGGCTTGTTCCCATTACCTGCCATAATATACAACCTGCTGACTATGTCGCCAACACCAGCTCCAGGAAGACACTCTCTGTCTGACCTTTCTGTCTCTGTTACAAAATGCACGGTCCATATATCTTACCTGAGAATCGCCTACTATTAAAATGTTCTTACCTTAATTTGCAGGGGAATCAGTGGTACCTTCAACCTCACTAACCACAGAAGTACACTCGTCTTGGAGAACAGAGAATCGATTTCCTACCTTCACATCTTCTCTATTAACTCTCCTCATCTTCCTTCTTCCTGAACTGTGAACCACTTGCCACTTAGAGCGGCTGCCACTGTCACTGCTGGCGGCCATTCCTTCCTTACCAGCTAAATCCTTCTCACACTCGCTCCCAAACTCATCTATGCGAAGCTTCAGCCTCCTATTTTCCTCCTGAAGAAGTAGAATCTCCTTCTTCAACACATGAACGTGGTATTCTAAAGCACTACAACAAGCCATGGTATGGGTAACAGCCCACGCTAACTCCCAAGAGCTTAGCGGTATGACCGCACTTGACCACTGACCTCAGCGTACTAAATCATGATTTTCAAATAAAACTATGCTGGTAGCATGAAGTAGGAGTCTACGGAGTAGCAGTGCTAGTAAAGTCTTCATGTGGAGGTAACGGAAAATTTAGTAAGCATCGAAGGATTGGAACGCTGTGAAGTGTAGAGAAGTGATTCTCAACCAGGGATAAATTTACACCCTGGGGGTAAAAAATTAAATGGGAAAGGGTAAATATTTGTGCTATTATTGTGCAAATCCTGAAAAAAAATGATTTTATCTGACCTTCTTGTTTTTCTGTCCCTTTATGATAATTTTTTTGTTTGGACGTAAGGGAGTAAAGGGAGAAATACATCAAGCCGAGGGAATGGAATGGAGGAAACGTTAAGGACCAGGCTGATTCACAGGCTTCTAAAGTAAGCACACGAGCTACACACTGTAGCTATTGAAGAATTGAGACACTTATGCAACATATAGGAATCTTTACTGAAGAAACGTTTCACCACACAGTGGCTTCATCAGTCTTATACAAAGCAGGAAGGTATAAGTAGAGGAGGAGTTTGAGGTAATCAGTCCCTCAGCCTGGAGTCGATGTGTTCAGTCCATCAATCTTGTAGAACATTCAGCATAGGGCCTTCGCCTCACCGTAGTGAGGTGAGGCGAAGCAGGTGGAGGCGGGGTCATAGTGGTACCATCCACTAGTCTAAGTGGATGGTTCCTCCTGCTTCGCCTCACCTAATACAGTATATAAGCCAGTGCTACGGCCCTGTGCTGTACTTTCTACAAGATTTGTGGACTGAACACATCGACTCCAGGCTGAGGTACTGATTACCTCGAACTCCTCCTCTACTTATACCTTCCTGCTTTGTGTAAGACTGATAAAGCCACTGTGTGGCGAAACGTTTCTCAGTAAAAATTCCCATATGTTGCGTAAGTGTCTCAGTTCTTCAACTTGTCGGTTTTCAAAACCATTCATCACACTGTAGCTATTATTGAAGTTTTGCCTCAAAGTACACCAGGTAACCCAGCTGTTTTAGACCAACGGATGAAGGGATTTTCAAGTTCACAGTGCCAAGTTAATTAAAAAAACTAAATAAATTCTTTTTATTTAAATATGAAATTTTAGGAACTAGTTTTCCATCTTTAATATTTTTAACTTTCGTCTGTTTAATGAAGAAATAGCGAATACACAACATATTTCAGATTTTTTCCTGTTTTTTTTCCTGGAAATAACTTATTCCTCGATAGGCAAACTTCACGGTTTTAGAACAAGTGGTAGAGGGCTTAGTGGGAGTCATTGCAAGAGCAGGTCCAAGTATTATTATTCTCCACAAGGTGTGTAAACACTTGTCAGTCAACGCTTCATGCAGGGACCAGTTACACTGATACATGGTAGCTAGTAATGGACCAGGTTCAACATGTCGTTAAGGACATGTGAATGGTACGCATGCAACGTCCAGTGTACTCCTTTTGACAGCCACGTGTGAAAAAGGTATTCACCATTTCTGTGATAATGTTTGTTGGCTGGTAGATTCTAATGTTGTTAAACTGGTTATAATTAACAGTCAGTCAAGTATATGCAGACGAACTGCTCTACAATTCGTGCTGCATAATGGGGCATTTTAATATATATTGCAGCGCTGTATGACCCTTGTGGTTTTAGCGCCTAGTTATGGCTATAATAATAATCTTGTATAATGACGATGAATGATCCTGTATTCTGTTAGTGAATGATGCTGAAAAATTATATTAAATGATGTTATGAAATTATATTGAATGATACAGCTTGTTGATGGTGAATTATGCTGTTTAATTATAAGGAATGATTCTGTTTAATGATTTATATAGATAATAATGAAAAATACTGATTAGTGATGGGACGATACTAAAATTTTGGCCGATTCCGAAACCCAATTTTCTGCCCATACCGATACGTGTCCCATATTATTATGTTCAATATATAAGAGAATGGTTAGTGCACAATGAATATTAAATAACACTGGAAGGTTAAATATTATGTAACTTAATTACTTTGAGATGATTTTCTCATTATTCATTACTTGGACTGTTCTGTTAATTGCTAGTTGTCAAAGAAATTTGACTGCGTGTGTGCGTAAGTGTCTGTGTACTCGACTGGATTCTCCTAGTTGTACTCACCCATTTGTGGTTGCAGGAGTCGATTCATATGTGCTGGCCCCGCCTCTTCGTTGGTCGTTACTTGCTCCACTCTCTCCCTTTTCCATGAGATTTAACGAAACTATTCTGAAAACTGTGTGTGGATCCTGCCTCCAATGCATCACTCTCTAGATTGTTCTACTTCCTGACGACTCTGTGACTGACGAAATACTTCCTAACATCCCTGTGACTCATTTGAGTTTTCAGCTTCCAGTTGTGACAATTTGTTGCTGCGTCCCATCTCTGAAACATTCTGTCCCTATCCACCTTGTCAATTCCTCTCAGTATTCTATACATCATTATCATGTCCCCTCTATCTCTACTGTCCTAGAGATTCTTTAGATTAATTCCCCTTAACCTCTCCTCGTAGAGCAGACCCTTTACCTCCGGGATTAGTCGTCTTGCAAACCTTTACACTTTCTCTAATTTTTTGACGTGTTTGACAAAGCGTGAGTTCCATACTGTTGCTGCATACTCCAATATAGGACTGATGTACGCAGTGTACAGCGTCTTGAATGACTACTTAGATGTCAAAACGCTATTGTTATGTTTGTCAGGAGCCCATATGCGCAGCAGTTATTTGGTTGCTAGGTATGATGCTCACTCAAGATCCTTTTCCTAGAGTAACTCTTGCAAGTTTTTGACCTGAACTGTACTGTCCTCTGGATTCTTTGTCCTTTTCCAAACTTTATAATTTTACATTTGCTGGGGTAAAGCTCCAGGAGCCATTTCTAGGACCAGACTAACAGTTTGTCCAGTTCTTGCAGGCATAGCTCATCCTCGTCCACTTGTTTTCTTTTCATTACCTTCACATTTTCTGCAAAGAGTAATACCTCTGAATCTATCCCTTCTGTTCACATATACTAGAAACAGCACCAGACCCAGAAGTGACATTTGTGGAACCGCACTCGACTCATGCACCCACTCTGACACCTCTTCACGTACCAGCACACATTATTTCCTTCCTGTCAGATATTCCCTGATCCATTGCAGTACTTTACCTCCAGTTTCAGCCTGCTCCTCTAGTTTTTCAACTAGTCTCTTGTGTGGTAATGTATCGAAAGCCTTCTTATAGTCCAAGAAGATGCAGTCTACCAATGCTTCTGTCTCCTGTCTTACTTCTGTTACCTTATCATAGAACTCCAGTAAGTTGGTGATGCAGGCTTTTCCTTCCCTGAAGTCATGCTGGTTGTAATGTATGAGCCCATTCTTTCTAGGTGCTCCACCGCTCTTCTGATAATCTTCTCCATAAATTGACATAGTGTACATGTCATCGACACAGGTTTGTTGTCTTGTGCTGCCAATCTGTCTTCTTTCTTAAAAACTGGGAATGTTTGCTCCTTTTCCACTCCTGTGGCAGTTACCTGTGATAATCAGGGCCGGATGTTATGGTAGGCTCGTGTTGTGGTGGTGGTTGGGGGGGGGGAAACCTATGGGTGTAGAGTGTGGTTTGTTTCTTTTTATTGTGTTTGGTGTGGGTTGGTCGGGTTTGAGGGAATGCTGTGGGTGATTTTGATGGGAGTTGTGTTTGTTGTTACACCTGAGGCTGAGTTTTCCTGTCTGTCAGTACCTGCTGTTTCCCTTTTCTGTTTTTGGTGTTTTCTTACTCTCTATCAGTTGTTTCCACTCTCTTTGTGTTCTGTCGCAGTCATAGTACACACACTGGTATTTTGTAAAGTCCTTTAACGGTGGTTTCCTGTGCAGGATCTTCTCTCACACAATTTCTGTCTTGAATGTCAGTTTGATTGGGATGTTCTTTACCCCTCAGTACCACCTAAGTCTGTGAAAATTCGTCAGTTGGTTCATGTCCTGTCCTGTTATCAATCTTTACCTCCCCTTATCTTCGCCTCTATATTCTGATTAAGCACTTCCAATTCATCCACCTGGCTCTGCATCTTAGCCTCAGCAGCAACAGCTTGTAACTCCCACTTCTTGATGTGTGTGTGTGTGTGTGAGTGTGTGTGTGTGTGTACTCACCTAGTTGTACTCACCTAGTTGAAGTTGCAGGGGTCGAGTCCGAGCTGGCCCCGCCTCTTCGCTGATCGCTACTAGGTCACTCTTCTTGAACCGTGAGCTTTATCATACCTCTGCTTAAAGCTATGGATCCTGCCTCCACTACATCGCTTCCCAAACTATTCCACTTACTACTCTGTGGCTGAAGAAATACTTCCTAACATCCCTGTGATTTATCTGTGTCTTCAACTTCCAACTGTGTCCCCTTGTTACTGTGTCCAATCTCTGGAACATCCTGTCTTTGTCCACCTTGTCAATTCCTCTCAGTATTTTGTATGTCGTTATCATGTCTTCCCTATCTCTCCTGTCCTCCAGTGTCGTCAGGTTGATTTCCCTTAACCCATCCTCGTAGGACATACCTCTTAGCTCTGGGACTAGTCTTGTTGCAAACCTTAGCACTTTCTCTAGTTTCTTTTCGTGCTTGGCTAGGTGTGGGTTCCAAACTGGTGCCGCATACTCCAATATGGGCCTAACGTACACAGTGTACAGGGTCCTGAACGATTCCTTATTAAGATGTCGGAATGCTGTTCTGAGGTTTGCTAGGCACCCATATGCTGCAGCAGTTATTTGGTTGATGTGCGCTTCAGGAGATGTGCCTGGTGTTATACTCACCCCAAGATCTTTTTCCTTGAGTGAGGTTTGTAGTCTCTGGCCCCCTATACTGTACTCCGTCTGCGGTCTTCTTTGCCCTTCCCCAATCTTCATGACTTTGCACTTGGTGGGATTGAACTCCAGGAGCCAATTGCTGGACCAGGTCTGCAGCCTGTCCAGATCCCTTTGTATGTGTGTGTGTGTGTACTCACCTATTTGTACTCACCTATTTGTGGTTGCAGGGGTCGAGTCCTAGCTCCTGGCCCCGCCTCTTCACCGGTTGCTACTAGGCCCTCTCTCTCCCCGCTCCATGAGCTTTATCAAACCTCGTCTTAAAACTGTGTATGGTTCCTGCCTCCACTACGTCATTTTCTAGGCTATTCCACTGCCTTACAACTCTATGACTGAAGAAATACTTCCTACTATCTCTCTGACTCATTTGTGTCTTCAACTTCCAATTGTGGCCTCTTGTTTCTGTGTCCCCTCCCTGGAACATCCTGTCTTTGTCCACCTTGTCTATTCCACGCAGTATTTTATATGTCGTTATCATGTCTCCCCTGACCCTCCTGTCCTCCAGTGAGGTCAGGGCGATTTCCCTTAATCTTTCTTCATAGGACATTCCCCTTAGCTCTGGAACTAACCTTGTCACAAACCTTTGTACTTTCTCTAGTTTCCTGACGTGCTTTATCAAGTGCGGGTTCCAAACAGGTGCTGCATACTCCAGTATGGGCCTGACATACACGGTGTACAGTGTCTTGAATGATTCCTTACTAAGGTATCGGAATGCTGTTCTCAGGTTTGCCAGGCGCCCATATGCTGCAGCAGTTATCTGACTGATGTGTGCTTCCGGAGACATGCTCGGTGTTATACTCACCCCAAGATCTTTCTCCTTGAGTGAGGTTTGCAGTCTTTGGCCACCTAGCCTATACTCTGTCTGTGGTCTTCTGTGCCCCTCCCCCATCTTCATGACTTTGCATTTGGCAGGATTAAATTCGAGAAGCCATTTGCTGGACCAGGTGTCCAGTCTGTCCAGGTCTCTTTGAAGTCCTGCCTGGTCCTCATCAGATTTAATTCTCCTCATTAACTTCACATCATCTGCAAACAGGGACACTTCTGAGTCTAACCCTTCCGTCATGTCGTTCACATATACCAAAAATAGCACTGGTCCTAGGACCGACCCCTGTGGGACCCCGCTCGTCACAGGTGCCCACTGTGATACATCATTACGTACCATGACTCGTTGTTGCCTCCCTGTCAGGTATTCTCTGATCCATTGCAATGCCCTTCCTGTTATATGCGCCTGATGCTCTAGCTTCTGCACTAATCTCTTGTGAGGAACTGTGTCAAAGGCCTTCTTGCAGTCCAAGAAGATGCAATCAACCCACCCCTCTCTCTCTTGTCTTACTTCTGTTATTTATCATAAAACTCCAGAAGGTTTGTGACACAGGATTTGCCTTCCGTGAATCCGTGCTGGTTGGCATTTATACTCCTGTTCCGTTCCAGTTGCTCCACCACTCTCCTCCTGATAATCTTCTCCATAATTTTGCATACTATACACGTCAATGACACAGGTCTATAGTTTAGTGCCTCTTTTCTGTCTCCTTTTTTAAAAATGGGAACTACATTTGCCATCTTCCATACCTCAGGTAGTTGCCCAGTTTCCAGGGATGTGTTGAAGATTGTGGTAAGTGGCATGCACAACATATCTGCTCCCTCTCTAAGGACCCACGGGGAGATGTTGTCTGGTCCCATTGCCTTTGAGGTATCGATGTCCCTTAGCAGTTTCTTCACCTCCTCCTCATCTGTATGTATGTCGTCCAACACTTGTTGGTGTATTCCTTGCTGGTGTCCCCATCTGTTCTGTCCCCCCAGAGTCCTTCCTGTCTCTACTGTAAATACTTCCTTAAATCTCGTGTTGAGCTCCTCACATACCTCTTGATCGTTTCTTGTGAGTTCTCCACCTTCCTTCCTCAGCCTTATCACCTGGTGTGTGTGTGTGTGTGTGTGTGTGTGTGTGTGTGTGTGTGTGTGTGTGTGTGTGTGTGTGTGTGTGTGTGTGTGTGTCTACGTCTACTCACCTATGTATGGTTGAAGACTCAATGCAAGATTAAGACGCCAAGTGAATGTATATAGTGTATCAGATTGAACAGCAAGAACTTTCACAGCTAGTGACATGTGCATTTGTGTGTGGGTGATGGGTTTGTTAGTATATCTGGCAATCGTGAGGTAGTGTGTTAATGTGTATATTTTTAACAATGCATGCAATATAAGTATTTTGAAAAGTATCGGCTCAACCTCTTTTTCAAACGATACTGTTACCATAAAACGGTTCATACCCACTGATACTGATACCGATAATTTAGTACATCCCAAATAATAATATTGAATGGTGCCGAGTAGGTTTTTTTTTTCTTCTGTATGACTAACTTTTTTCGAGTGTGGGCTCCACCCCCTTCCAAAACTTTGATTGGGGATTCCACCCCCAATTTTTTTTTGAACGAGGGCTCTGCTCCTCCCCTTATTTTTTGACCCCCTTATTTTCTTCATATTTTTTTTGGCTCTGCCCCACTACCCCCTAGGTCCCATCGGGGAGTTGCCAGATTTTCCTGGAGTGTTGCCATCTTTTTTCCACTTATTCTTCTGGAGGTGTCCCATCTTTTCTTTTTTTTTATGTATCGAGAATGTTAGAATGTTGTAAAATTTAATTCTTTTCTCCAGTGTTGCCAAATTTACTCATTTTTCTTGAAGTGTTGCCAACTTTTCCACATTTTTCCATTTTTGTGATCTCTAATTACTCTGATCAAGTTTTAGCACTGAGTACACGAAGTTTCTTCCTCACTTCCATCCTTGCTCCATCTCCCTGGATCGAGTTTTAACCCCCTCCTAAAACCCTACCCTTTTTTCATTGAAATTTTCGAATTTTTACTTTACCCTCAATTTTCTGGGATCATATTTTACCGTGATTTTTAGATTTTTTTTTTCAAAAATTTTGGGGGGTTACCCTAAAATCGGGCTCCAGCTCCAGGGTTAAGTTTCCATTCATTGAGAACTCCAGTTCCTGGGTCACACATTTTATAGTTACCCCTTGAATTTTGCGAATTTCGCGATCTCTTCACCACCAAGTAGCGTGACCTCACAACCAAAAGATTCGATCAGGTAAACCCAGGTGGGTGTGGCATCACGGGTGACATCTAAATGGTATGATCTCAAATGGTATATAAACCCAGGATAATATTTTTAGAATTATTAAGGTATTCATATTTCTTTTAAGAAGTAAAACAAGTGGCAAACACCTTCGTGTCATTTCATTACATTTTTCACTTATAACAACACTGCACTAGCCAAGGAATCGAACCCATGCTGTTTTAGCCCGCTGTTTTCTCTCACCATGATGCGGGGCAAAACAACATGGGTTCGACTCCTTGGGTAATGCAGTGTTGTTATTGATCAATACCACTTGTTCCGTGGGTACAATGACAACTGCTTGTTGAGCTAGTACACAAACAGGGAGTAGGATGAAATTAGCTCAGAGGCGTCCACACCACTGAATGTCCTTCGATGGTGGGTACAACATCCAGCTTGGCTAGATGCACCATTGTTAAGGATTGTGTGGTCTAGTGGTTTAAAGCGTCTTGCGTCTTGGCTTACCATGAGGAGGGCCAAAACAGCATGGGTTCGACTCCTTGGCTAGTGCAGTGTTGTCATTGATCAATACCACTTGTTCGGTGTGTACAATAATATTTCCCTTATTTGCAAGACAATTGGTGAAGTTCCCCTATGAGGCAAGAGGCACATACAAGTGGTAATACAAGTAAGAGGTAAGTGTACATCTGGTTAATCATTACAATGTCGAAATCATTAAAGTGGTTGTGGAGAAATTTTCTCCAGGAGGGAGGTATCAGCCCCCTTCAGCCCCCTTCAGCTCAGCCCTGAGGGGCCCAGCCCTCTCAGAAGGGGCAAATATCTTGTTTACTGCTACAGCGAGTAATTGATCCTAGATGCAGTACCAGTATTCGACCTGTGGTCAAGCAACTGCCGCTTCGTGCGGTCCAGTGTTGCAGAGTGTATTTTAATAAGAGACAGTACATCTCTTACCTTAGCAGGACAATTAAGGAAAATCCTGTTCCCACTTTATTACAATGGTAAAGATAGTGTACATTGTTGTCTATGCTTAAGACAGCAAGAAACAAACATTCTGCTTAGCTTCATCGAGGAAGTGGCAAGGAAGCAAAAGTACTAGGTCAGCTTTTCCTTTGTGCTGGGAGCAGTGACGGCGTGGGGCGTTGTAGCGTCTTCAGATTACTTTTGACTCTACTGAGAGTGACACTGACGCCAGGATAACCAACAAAGAACGATATGTGCGTTAGTGTGAACAAAGTGTCTCATAAAACACAATAAACACTTAAGAGAAGTGTGATCAGCTTCTTTAGTGATAAGATTGTGAACAATAAAGACAAATCTTGTGGAACATAGTGTACCAGTGTGCGTATTCCTAGACTATGGAAGACGTGGACATCGAAGGACACTTCAGCTTCTATCAAGTCACCGATATCTGTCGAAGGTGTGAAGAACACCATAGCTCATGCTACAAGAGCAAGGTAGGTTACGAATTTCTTGTAGTACGGGGGACTGCACAGTTCTTGAGTCGCAAGGAGTTTGTAATCAACCTATAGTCGGCAGTTAGGTGCGGACTTTTGAGTCCACACAAGTAAGTTTGTCAGCAATCAGTGAATGAAATATGCTGACATAACACCCCCTAGAGGTAATTTATAATCTTACAAATTATAACTCACAGCCCGTTGAGAGATGATCATGACAATTCAAGACCTCGTCTGCAGGGGCGGCTGTGTAGACGATTTGCTGTCTTTTATCAGCTAAGTGTTCCCTGTGTTTAAATTTAAAATTAAGCTTAACTGGTAATCCCATTTCTCAACAGTGGTAAGTATAAAACTGGTGAAAAATTACAGTGGTGAAATCATTCAAATATGAGCTAATACAAAAGCGAATTAATATGCAAACTCATTTTATGAAAGTTTTATTTATATTACACTTTTTTCCTCTTTTTCGCCAGCGCAACAAAAAGATATATTTTCTCTAGTACACACAGCTTAAAATATGAATTTTACATGTATCACAGGAGAGCATTTACACCTGAACTTCCCATCACCCTGGAACCTCACTCTCCCTGGTACCTCACTCTCCCCGGTACCTCACTCTCCCCGGTACCTCACTCTCCCCGGTACCTCACTCTCCCCGGTACCTCACTCTCCCCGGTACCTCACTCTCCCCGGTACCTCACTCTCCCGGTACCTCACTCTCCCCGGTACCTCACTCTCCCTGGTACCTCACTCTCCCCGGTACCTCACTCTCCCCGGTACCTCACTCTCCCTGGTAACTCACTCTCCTTGGTAACTCGCTCTCCCCGGTACCTCACTCTCCCCGATACCTCACTCTCCCCGGTACCTCACCCCCCTCCGGTAACTCACCTCGGTACCTCACTCTCCCAGGTACCTTACTCTCCCCAGTAACTCAACCTCCCCGGTACCCCTCTCCCCGATAACTCACTTTCCCCGGTACCCCACTCTCCCCAGTACCTCACTCTCCCCAGTACCTCACTCTCCCCGGTACCTCACTCTCCCCGGAACCTCACTCTCCCCGGTACCTCACTCTCTCCGGTACCTAAATCTCCCCAGGACCTCACTCTCCCTGGTACCTCACTCTCCCCAGTACCTCACTCTCCCAGGTACCTCACTCTCCCCAGTACCTCACTCTCCCAGGAACCTCACTCTCCCCGGTACCTCACTCTCCCCGGTACCTAAATCTCCCCAGGACCTCACTCTCCCTGGTACCTCACTCTCTCTGGTACCTCACTCTCCCAGGTACCTCACTCTCCCCAGTACCTCATGTTGAGAAATGGTTTACCAGCTAAGATTAAAGATTAAATATAGGGAGTACTTAGCTGATAAGAAAGCTATTGTCCACACAGCCGCCCCTGCAGACGAGGTCTTGAGAAGCTGTCGAAGTCACTTCTCAACGGGCTGTAAAAGATTATTTTATGTATGATTATAAATTACCCCTAGGGGTTATGATGTCAGCATATTTCATTCACTGATTGCTGACGTACGTACATGTGTGGACTCAAAAGTCAGCAACTCACTGCCGACTATAGGTTGGTTTCAAACTCCTTGCAACACAAGAACTGTGCAGTCCCATATACTACAACAAATTCATAACCCACCATGCTCTTGTAGCGTGAGCTATGGTGTTTTTTACACCCTCAACAGGTATCGGTGACTGTTAGAAGCTGAAGTGTCCTTGGATGTCCATGTCTTCCATAGTCTAGGAATATGCACACTGGCACACTATGTTCCACAAGGTTTGTCTTTATTGTTCACAATCTTATCACTGAAGAAGCTGATCACACTTCTCTGTAAGTGTTTATTGTGTTTTGTGAGACACTTCGTTCACACTAACACATGGATCCGTGTTTTTTGTTGGTTATTCTGGCGTCAGTGTGACTCCCAGTAGAATGAAAAGTAATCTGATCTCTCAGCATCCTACGCAGCTGCAATGCCCCTCGAACATATAGGAAAAGCTGACCTAGTACTTTTTGCTTCCTTGCCAAATTTCCTTTATAAAGCAAAGAAGACTGCTTGATTCTTGCTGTCTTAAGCATAGACAACAATGTACACAATCTTTACCATGGTAATAAAGTGGGAGCAGGATTTTCCTTAATTGTCCTGCTAAGGTAAGAGATGGACAGTCTTTTATTAAACTACACTTTGCAACACTGGACTCTTGCAAGGAGTGGCGGTCGCTTGACCACGTCGCATACTTATACTGCATCTGGGATCAATTACTTGCTGTAGCAGTAAACAAGATGTTTGCCCCTTCTGAGAGGGCTGGACCCCTCAGGGATGAAAGGGGCTGAAAGGCACTGAAGGGAGCTGATACCCCCTTCTGGAGAAAATTTCTCCACACTGGGGGGCAGCGGAGGTTCGCTGCAGGTGAACTATTCATCCCTTAACATTAATTTGATTTTCTCACTAGCCACCACTGCTGCTTGTCCTTTCTGAACAGCTTTAGTCTGTGTGGTTTCTGGAGAATCACTAATTTTATTTTCAACACTGTGTAATTCTAACAGCACTAGTTTATTGTCCGCTTATTCACTACACCTTTGATCAAAACATCAGGGTATATGGTCACAATTTTTCCAAGTGGCCATTGGGATCACGGACCATCATTGTCAATAATCACTATGTCACCAGGTCTTAAGGACTTATGATTTTCAGGAACACCAGCTCCATAGAAGTGTTCTCTCCAAGAGGTGAGATAGTCTTCTCGTCAAATTTTCTCCCAGCGTTCAATCACTTTATTAAGGTGTTTGAATTTCCGTCTGAATTGCTCTGGTTCGAAATAAGTAGGATCCTCTATGATTTCTTTATCATTCATGGGAAGAACAGGTTCGAGTCTTCTGCCATGGAGTAAATGAGATGGAATTAACACTTCTAAATTGTCCAGATCATCGGTAACATAAGTTAGAGGTCTGTTGTTGACTCTATTTTCTATTTCAGTCACAACTGTACGGAATTCTCTGACGATGAAGAGTCTTCCTTAACGTTTTACAATGCCGATCATTCTTTCATAAAATCCGTCATTCCATGGAGATTTAGGAGGAATGTATCTCCAACGACAACTGCGTTGAATCAGCATCTGTTGTACTTCTGGTTGATCAAAGATCTTGCTTATATAAGCAGCACAAGCAACAAAGTTCGTTGCATAATCTGAAATCATCAGTCTGAGACATGCCCTTCTGGCTGCAAACCTTCTGAATAATTTGATAAAGGTTTCAGCACACATGTCAGTGGCTACTTCTAGATGTACTACTTTAGTCGTAGCCCAAGTGAACAAACAGATGTACACCTTGATGGGAACTTTGTCAACTGTTTTGGTTAAAATTATTGGTCCAGTGTAATCTACACCTGTCAACTCAAATGGAGTGACATGAGAAACTCTTTCAGAGGGATATGGAGGTGGACCTGGATACTGACATACTCGCATATCGTAGTGACGACAAGTAATACAGTCCTTTATTTGTTTTTTTCACACTTTGTCGACCTTGAGGTATCCAGTAGGATTGTCGTATATGACAAAGTGTCAGCTACCCCACCATGTAACACGTTACTGTGGGCGTTCTGCACAATCAGTTTTGTTAGCCAATGATTCTTAGGGATCAATATTGGATGTAAGGCTTCTTTAGGTAGTGAAGAATTATGAATTCTTCCTCGACATTTTATAATCTTTTCTGAGTCGAGATAAAGTCCTAAAGAATTAATTATAACAGGTTTCTTTGGGATTTTATCTTGTGTTTCCAGAAATTTAAATTCTGGAGAGAAAACATCTTTCTGTATTAGTTTCACCCAGTATTTAATGGGTTCAAGATATTCATAATTAGGTTTTATTCCTTTAATGAATGAAAGACAAGAGCAGTAACTCTTAAGAGTTTACCCAAAGATGAGTATTTAGATCCATCAATGGCTATTTCTGTTGTGTCTGTAGTATTTACACAACTTATTTCTGCTGTGTTCAAGCAAGCTGTTTCTTTTGGCATAATGTGAGCTCTTTGTTGAGGCCAGTTATTTTCATTAGAGAGCCAGTTCGGTCCGTGGAGCCATAATTCATTATCCACAAATATCTTGAGTGGGACACCACGTGACAACATGTCAGCTGGATACGCTTGGTTAAAGACGTGGAGAAAGAGATAATCTCTCTGCATCTCTTTTATTTCTGCTACTCTATTCTGTACATAGACTAACTTACTCTTATTATTTCTTAACCACTGGAGAACTGCTTCATTATCACTCCAGATCACGGTTTTATCAATAGTAAGATGATCAAGTACTTTGTTGACAGCTAGTTTTGCACTTACATGGAGTGCTGTCAGTTCCAATTGTGGTACTGTTCTGACCTTCAAGGGTGCTACCCTGGCCTTTGAAGTAATTAGTGTACTTCTTTCAGCATTACTCATGTAAGCTACAGCACCATAACCTCTGGCTGACGCATCACAGAACACATGCAATGTGCACTTGTTTCCCTCTTGACCTATTTGTTTGGGAAATTTAATTTGATGAAGTTGTTTAAACTCCTTCGATATTTCATCCCATGCTTGACTCATTTGTAGAGGAAAGTTCTCATCCCATCCTATTTTGAGCTTCCATGCATCTTGCATAAGTATTTTACCTTTTATGGTAATTGGTGAGAGGAGTCCTAGAGGATCAAAATATTGTGATACCTCTGACAGTAAACTACGTTTGGAGAGTGTACTGCATGATTTATTACTTATCCTTTTGAGACTCAAAGTATCTTCCTGTGTGTTCCAATTAAGTCCCAACATATTGTTGCAATCAGGAATTTCAGTTTCAGGGAAATCTTCATTGATAAGGTCCCTTAATTGCTTTGAATTTGTATTTCACATCCTTAAAGACATATTTGCTTCTTTCACCTCCTTGTTAGCTTCTCTGTATAAGGATTTCAAATCCTCCTCTTCATTCACAGTTCCTTGAAAATTGTCCACATAGAAACTTTTCTTTAAGATTTCTTTGAAGGGACTTTCTGATTTCTTCAAATGTGTATTGAGAGTAGCTTCTAGTATGAATGGAGAGGATGTTGCACCAAATAATACTGATTTGAAAAGATAACTTTTCACAGGACTTTGAGGATAATGTGGATTTTCAGGCCACAAGAATCGAGTATAATCTCTATCTATTTCTTGTAGTCCCACTCTTAAGATGGCTTTGGAAATATCAGCTGTGTCGGCATATGGGTTTGTGCGAAATTTCATAAGCACGTCTCCAAGCTTCTCAGTTAGTGAGGGTCCGGTCATCAGACAATCATTAAGACTTGCTACATCTTTATTTGCACGTGTGCTGCAATTGTATACAACACGTAGTGGAGTGGTTTCAGAATCTTTTCTGACTCCATGGTGCGGAAGATAATGTGCTTCTGTCTTCAACTTATCTTCGACTACTTCCTCAATGAATTTATTGTCCAACTCTTCTTGTATGATATTATCATAGACAGTCAGTAGCTCTGGATTCTTCCTGAGCTCATGTAATTGTGCTTTCATCTGTCCGAAAGCCATGCGATAATTGCTAGGCAGATGTGGTGGATTTAATTTCCATGGTAACCTAACCCAATACTGTCCATCTTTATATCTTACGGTGTCCAAATATTGGCTATAAGTCCGAGACTCTTGTGGGCTTGGTTTATTTACATCAATACCTATCGCATCTAAATCCCACAACTTATCAACTGGTTCATTCATTTCATCAAGTAAAGATAATTTTTTCTGTGGTATTTGATCAACGGTTATTTTCGTAACCACTACATTTTCCACTGAATCAACATCAGTTTCTTTCCCACTTTGAGAGGGAATGGGACCACATATCATGAGGCCTCCTGCTGTTTTCAGCAAGTGAACATCATGTTTACTTACTATATTTTGCACAAAACAGTGATAATAATTACTTCCAATGATTAAATCAATTGGACTCATAGTGTCCGTCTGTATGTCAGGACAGGCTAACTTGACCTTAGCTGCTTTCAGTGCTGCAACTATTTCTTTTAATCCCTGGATCTGCACAGACTTAGGCAAATCATCTACTACCACAGCTTCTACAGTCTTTTCCCTGTTTCCTAGACCAACAGTGATTCTGGCTAGGTCATATGTCTGTTTACCAGAATTGTGGAAAAAACCAGCTATATCTAACTGTACTTTGGCACAGGGTTGTTTATTCAGTTTCTGCAACACTTTTCTTCTTATGAAGGACCTTTGTGAGCCTTGATCAAATAGTGTTAGCACATTGGTTTTGTGTAATTTATTAGATAACTCAATTCGAGCTATAGGGAGAGCAGTTGCTTTAAATTTCTCTCACATTTAATGCTGTTACTTGTTGACTTCCTGATTCTGTGGAAGTCTTATGCTGTTCAGCAAAAATATTTGGGAATAATGCTGTATGATGCATACCCTTGCATTTAAAATACTTCTTCAGTGAGCATTTACCTCCCTTGTGTTCGCCTAAACACTTGATGCACCTTTTCAGCTGATGAACACGTTGTTTACGTGCCTCCATTGTTGTGTATTGACTACAATACTGTATCCAATGCGTTCCATCACAAAGTTCACATTTTGGAGTACGTCTATGTGTGACAGTCTGTTTACTGTCTGTTGTATTCACAGCTTGATAAATGCCTATATGGGATTTCCCATTATGTGATTTAGTGGGAGTAGGTATACTCATTTTATACTGAGTTGAAGGTTTGTTATCCACGGAATTTGTGGATTTTTCATCTTGTCTCGTTGCTTACATGCATGAAACAATTGTTTGTAAACCATTGCTAATTTCTTCACAAGTGAAATAGCGTTTATTGAATATAATATTTAATCGTTCAATAGTTTGTGGTGACAACTTATCCTGTACAATACCACTGATAAACCAATCACTTAGTCTTAGGTCATATTTAGCACCTAGAGATCTGAGACTATTGTCTAATGTGATTGTAAATGTGTGTAAATCTGAAAAACAATGTTTGGGTGGCTTCATGCTTCATATTAAGACTGCATGTCTAGCTCTGGCTCTGTCAGCATCAAAGTAATTGTCTGCTAAGACACGTAATGCTATTTGATAATTGCCTTTAACCACGGGAAATGGCTTAATCAGTTCGTAGGGTTCTCCCTTCACAAGACACTTAAGATAATTGAACTTAGCAATCTCATCTACGCCAGTTCCTGAATTTACTATGGATTGAAAACCACTAATGAATTCTTCATAATTATGAAAATAGGAAAATAAGTAATGACAAGGTAGGTAAACTTTGTAATGGTACATTTGTTGTTTGTTACAGGTGTAACAGGTGTTTGACCACTAGTTACAGTAGGTCTCTGTGAGAGTCTCCTCAAGGAAGGTTCCTTGATGTTGGTGAGGGGCTCTTGATTTAGGGAATTGGATCTGTGCTCCAGTTCTCCAAATTAAGCCTGAATGCCTTCCACATCCCCCCCCAGGCGCTGTATAATAATCCGGGTTTAGCGCTTCCCACTTGATTATAATAATAATAATAATAATCTGTGACAGAGCTTTTCGGCAGATTGCCTGTACTCCTGTCCACATTAATTGTTGATTACTAAAAGTATCTAAAACATTTTTAACTTCATCCTCAGATGGGTCTCATTGAAGAAATTAATTTTCATAATTTATATAGACTGAATTTGTGGAGAAATTTTCTCCAGGAGGGGGTATTAGCCCCCTTCAGTCCCTTCAGCCCTTCAGCCCCTTTCAGCCCTGAGGGGCCCAGCCCTCTCAGAAGGGGCAAGCGTCTTGTTTACTGCTACAGCAAGTAATTGATCACAGATGCCGTTCGAGTATGCGACGTGGTCAAGTTGACCGCTGCTCCTTGCAGTGCAGTGTTGCAAAGTGTAGTTTAATAAGAGACAGTACATCTCTTACTTTAGCAGGACAATTAAGGAAAATCCTGCTTCCTCTTTATTACCATAGTAAAGATAGTGGACATTGTTGTCTATGCTTAAGACAGCAAGAATCAAACATTCTGCTTTGCTTCATCGAGGAAGTGGCAAGGAAGCAAAAGTACTAGGTCAGCTTTTTCTTTGTGCTAGGGGAGTGACGGCATGGGGCGCTGTGGCGTCTTCAGATTACTTTTGACTCTACTGAGAGTGACACTGACGCCAGGATAACCAACAAAGAACAACGATCTGTGTGTTAGTGTGAACAAAGTGTCTCACAAAACACAATAAACACTTAAGAGAAGTGTGATCAGCTTCTCTAGTGATAAGATTGTGAACAATAAAGACAAATCTTGTGGAACATAGTGTACCAGTGTGCGTTTCCTAGAAAATGGAAGATGTGGACATCCAAGGACACTTCAGCTTCTATCAAGTCACCGATACCTGTCGAAGGTGTGAAGAACACCATAGCTCACGTTACAAGAGCAAGGTATGTTACGAATTTCTTGTGGTACGGGGGACTGCGCAGTTCTTGAGTCGCAAGGAGTTTGTAATCAGCCTATAGTCGGCAGTAAGGTGTGGATTTTTGAGTCCAAACAAGTATGTATTTTGTCAGCCATCAGTGAATGAAATATGCTGACATAACACCCACTAGGGGTAATTTATAATCTTACAAATTATAAATCTTTACAGCCCATTGAAAGATGGTTTCGACAGCTTCTAGACCTCGTCTGCAGGGGCGGCTGTGTAGACGATTTGCTGTCTTTTATCAGCTAAGTGTTCACTATATTTATATTTATAAATTAAGCTTAGCTGGTAATGCCATTTCTCAACACATTTGGTCGTGCTCGAACCGGATAAAGGCCACACTGTGGTCCAAATACGTTGTACTACAGTGTACAAATAACCTAAGAGCCAAAGGTCCTTCAAAAAAAAAAGTGTAAATAGTGTTTTACAATAAAAACCAGTATAATGAGTTCCCCCCGGATCAATCCAGTAAGGGCAGCAAAAGAAAACGGGCGTTCCCCCAAAGAAAACGGGAGTGGGGGACTCCCCCAAAAAAAAAACGGGGGTGGCACCGCATCCATGCTCCAATCCCCGGAAAGTGCTGACCAAGGCAACAAAACCCCAATTGGGTTTCAGTTTGTCTGAGTGTATATACACAGTGTTTATAATGTTTATAGAAGAAATTAAGAGAAAAAGATTGTTTAAATTTGTTTCTTATAGATTACCTGTTATATTAAAGGAATTATATATAAATTTGTAAGCTTTAAAATACATTTTAAACAGGACATTTATATAGTGTAAGTAAAATTCACGTGTGATTTACGTTATACAGGACATTTATTGTATAGTGAATGAAGTGTAAAACATCGTTTTTCGTTTAAATCAGCGTGGTCGGCTGACAAAGCAAACCAAGCCATAAACCCCAGCCATATGTACTCTGTCCCCTTCTGGTCTTTGACCTGGGTTTAAGTTGTGGGTCGTGTGTCTGACTCGTTTTATTGTGACTTAAGCCAAAAAAAACCCTGTTTATGCAAAAAGTTTTTTTTTTAACACTCTAAGTGTGGTGCAGAATTTTCAGTATACCATTAAAATGGTTTTTTGAAAACTCAGTTTCAGTCTTTACAGACTAAGATTACAAAATTTAGAAAATCAAATTTCGTCTGTTAGAATTAACTAAATAAAAAAATAGATTTTGATGATTTGTGCAAATTCGAATTATTTACAAAAATTTGGAAAATAATTAATTCGACTATACACATTTAAAAATAAATTTCTTGAATCAGACCCGTTTGGGAGAAATTTAAAAATGTTTTGGATATTTTTAGTAACAACAATTAAGGGGGACGGGGAGTACGGCTATCTGCGCAAAATTGTCACGGCCCTACTGAAACTAGTGGTCAAACCCTGTTACCCTGTAACAAAACAATGTCCCATTACCAAGCTTACCTACTGTCATTACCTATTTTCCCAAAGGTATAATTATGAAAGGAATTCATTAGCCTGTTTTATTCCATAGAAATTCCGAACTGCCCCTAGATGAGATTGCTAAGGGTTCAAATCACGAACTGACATAGATGAGTTGCTAATTTTCAATTACCTTAAATGTCTTGTAAAGGGGAACCCTATAAAACTGATTAAGTCTTTTCCCGGTGGCAAAGGCAATTAAAAAATACCTTACGTGTTTAGCGACAATTATTTCGATGTGACAAAGGGCCAGAGTTAGAATGCGTCTTAATATCAATTTTGAAGCCACCCAAACATTGTTTTTCAGACTTACAGGTTTTAAAAATTAATTAGAAAATAGTCTCAGTCTCTAGATGCAAAATATGACCAAGGCAATGTGATTGGTTTATCAGTGGTATTGTACAAGATAAGTTGTCACCAAAAAACTATTGAAAAGATAAAAAATTTATGTTCAATAAACGTTTTCACTTGTGGGGAAAATTAGCAAGGGGTTTTTCCAAAAAATATTTTTCAGCATAAAAGAACGACACAAGATAAAAAATCCACAAACCCGTGGATAACAAACCTTCAACTCAGTATAAAATGGTATACCACTCCCACTAAATCACATAATGGGAAATCCCAAATTAGGTTTTTATCAAGCTGTAAATACAACGATAGTAAACAGTCTGTCATACATAAAAGCATTCCAAAAATGAGTACTTTGTGATGGAACACATTGGCCAGTTTTGTATTGAATCCATCAATGGAGGCACGAAAACAAGGGTGTTCATCAGCGGAAAAGGTGCACAAGTGTTCAGGTGAACAAAGGGGAGGTAAATGCCCCACTGAAGAAGTTTTTAAAAAATGCAAGGGTATGCAACTACAGCATTATGCCCAAATAATTTTCTGAACGCAGCGACTTCCACACAATCAGGAAGTCGACAAGAACGCTTTAAATGTGAGAGATAATTTTTAAAGCAACTGCTTCCCGATAGCTCGAGTTGGTTATCTAACAAATTACAAAAAACCCAATGTGTAACTTATTTGTTCAAGGTTCACAAAGGTCCTTCATAAGAAGTCAGTGTTGCAAAAAAATGAATAAAAACCCTATGAAAAAATACAGTTAGTATAGCTGGTTTTTTTTCCCAATTCTGGTTAAACAAAATATGACCTAGCCAGAAACCCTGTTGGTCTAGGAAAAGGGGAAAAAGACGTAGAATGTGGTAGTAGATGATTTGCCAAATCTGTGGGATCCAGGGATTAAAAAAAAACAATTGCAGCACTGAAAGCACTAAGGGCAAGTTAGTGTCCCGAATACGACTGACACAAATTTGTCCAATTGATTAAACATGGGAAAAGTGATTTTTATCACAGTTTTTTGCAAAAAATTGTAAGTAAACAGATGTTCACTTGCTGAAAACAGCAGGAGGCACTGATTGTGGGCCCCTTCCCCCTTACAGGGGGAAAAAAGCTGATATTGATTAGTGGGGAAAGTATAGTTACGGAATAACCCCGATATTTTACCACAGCAAAAAAAATCATTCTGGAAAAAATGAAAAAACCAGTTGTTAAGTTGTGGGTTTTGAGCGATAGGTATTGAGAAATAAAAACCAAGCCCAAGAGTCTCGGATTATAAACCAAAAATTTGGACACTGTCGAATATAAAGATGGACAGTATTGGGGTTAGATTACCCGGAAATTAAACCACCAATCTGCCTAGCAATTATCGCATGGCTTTCGGACGATGAAAGCACAAATCATAGCTCAGGAAAAAACCAGAGTATGACGTTTATGATAAATATACAAGAAAGTTGGACAATAAATTGTAGAGGAAAATCGAAGATAAGTTGAGACAGAACTCATTATCTCCCCCACCCTGGGGTCAGAAAAAAATTCTGAAAACCCCCCACTACGTGTTGTTATAATTACAGTGCCGGCAAAAAAAGTGTAGCAAGCTTAATGACTGTTGATGACGGACCCTCACTAACTGAGAAGCTTGCGACGTGCTTATGAAATTTCGCACAAACCCATTGCCCCACACGGCTTTTATTTCCAAAACTTTCTTAAGAGTGGACTACAAGAAATAGATAGGAAATTTTTCTCGATTCTTGTGGCCTAAAAAACCCCATGATCCTAAAAAATCCTGTGAAAACTTACTTTCAAATCAGTTTATTTGGTTTCAACATCCTCTCCATTCTTACTAGAATACTCTAAATACACATTTGAAGAAATCTGAAAATCCCTTCAAAGAAATCTTAAGAAAAGTTTCATTGGGCAATCTTAAGGTACGTGAATAAAGAGGAGGGGTTTTAAAACCTTTTACAGAGAAGTAACAAGGAGATAAAAGAAGCAAATTGCCCTAAGGATGTGGAATACAAAATTCAAAGCCCAATTTTAAAGGGGGAAATTTTCAAAGAAGATTTCCTGAAACTGAAATTCCTGATTGCAAAAATATGTGGGATTTAAATTTAACACACAGGAAAATACTTTGAGTCTCAAAAAGTAAAAAATTAATTGCAGTACACTCACTAAACTAGTTTACTGTCGAGGTATCACAATGTTTTGTCCTCTAGGACTGTCTCCCAATTACCTAAGGGTAAAATGCTTATGCAAGATGATGGGGAAATCAAAATTGGATGAGATGAGAACTTGCCTCTAGAAATGGTCAAGCATGGGATGAAATATCCCCGGGTTTAGCAATTCATCAAATTAAAAATTTCCAGACAAAAAGGGCAAGAGGGAAACAAGTCACAATACAGTGTTCTTGATGCGTCAACCAGGGGTTTGGGGGCTGTAGCTTACATGAGTAATGCTGGGGAAGTAACTAAATTTCTTCAAAGGCCCGGGGTGCCCCTTGAAAGGTCAGAACAGTACCACAATGGAATGACAGCTCTTATTAGGTACAAAATTAGTGTCTATCTCAACAAAGTATTGATCATCTCACTATTTAAAAAAAAACCCTGATTGGAGTGATAAAGAAGCAGTTCTCCAGTAGTTAAAAATAAAAAGGTAGCTGGTCTATGACGAACAGAGTAGCAGAAATAAAAGAGATGGGATATTTTCTCTTTCTCCCCGTCTTCCCAAGAGAAACCAGCTGACATGTTGTCAGTGGTGTCCCCACTCAAAAAATTTTTTGGGGTAATAAAATTTTGGGTCCACGGACCGAAACTGGCCTCAATGTAAAAAACTGGCCTCGCAAAAAAACTCACTTATGCCAAAAAAAACAGTCTGCTTTAACACAGCAGAAATGAGTTGTGTTAAAAAAATGCAGAAAACAGAAAAATCATTTATGGTCTAAATACTCAATTTGGGGGGAAACTCTTAAGATTACAGTCTTTTCTTTAAAAACTTAAAGGAATAAAAAACCCGATTATGAAATGTCATGAACCCCTTTTAAATACTGGGTGAAAACTAATACAGAAAAATGTTTTCTCTCAGAATATAAATTTCTAGAAACACAAGATAAATCCCCAAAGAAAAAGTTTTGATTTTTCTTTAGGACTTTATCTCCCATCAGAAAAGATTTTAAGATGTCGAGGAAGAATTATAAATTTTTCATACCTAAAGAAGCCATACATCCAAATTGATCCCCCCAAAAAAAACATTGGCTAACAAAAAAGATTGTGCAAAAACGCCCACAGCAACGTGTTACTGGTGGGGTAGCGCAACTTTGTCATTTAGAAATTTACGGGATCCCTCAAGGTAGACAAGTGTGAAAAAACAAATAAGGCTGTTTAATTGTCGTAAACGTATCGGTTGTCAGTTTCCAGGTCCACCTCCTTTCCTCAAAAGAGTTTGTCATATCACCCCATTTGACGGGGACGGGTTGTAGTTACATGGACAATAATTTTCCAAAACGTTGAAAAAGTTCCCATCAAGGTGTACATTTTTTGCTTACTTGTGCTACGATAGAGCAGTCATCTGAATGCCACTGAATGTCTGCTGAAATTTTATCAAATTATTCAGAAGGTTTGCAGCAGAAGGGCTGTCCCAGACTGATGATTTCAGATTGAACGAATTTGTTGCTGGTGTGCTTTTAAGAGATCTTTGATAAACCGAAGTACAACATTTGTGAATAAAAACGAGTTGTCGTTGGAGTACATTCCTCCTTAATCTCCATGGCATGGCGGTTTTTTATGAAAAAATGTCGGCTTGAAAAACGTTGTTTGGGGAAAACTTTTTCATCTATGATAGCTTAGAAAAATTTCGAAACAGTTGTGACTGAAATAGAAAACAGAGAAAAAACGACCTCTAATTATGTTCCCGATGATCGGAAAATTTAAAAGTGTTAAGTCCATTCTTTACTTCATGGCAGAAGGCCGAACCTGTTTCCTCCCATGAATGAAAAAGAAACATGAGGTCCTCTTACTTCGCCTGAGCAACTCAGACGAAAAATTCAAAACCCTTAAAAAAGTGATTAAAGGTTGGGGGAAAATTTTGGCGAGAAGACTATTCCCTCTTTGAGAGAAACTTCTTGGAGTGGTGTTCCTGAAAATCATAACCCTTTAAAGACCTGGTGCATAGTGTTTTCGACAATGAGGTCCGAGGCCCCCAATGGCCGTTTGGGAAAAAATTGTGACCATATACCCTGAAAAAATGGAACATCAGGACATTTGATGTTTTAAGCAAAAGGTGTAGTAAATAAGGGACAATAAATAAAATAGTCCCGTTAGAATTCACGTGTTGAAAAATTGGATTCTCCAGAAACCACACGACTAAAGTGTTCAGAAAAGAAAAGCAGCAGGGTGGCGAGTGAAAAAATCAAATCAATGTTAAAGTGATGATAGTTCACCGGGCGCGAACCTCCGCCCCCCCCGTGTGGAGAAATTTTCTCCAGGAGGGGGGGATTAGCCCCCTTAGCCCCTTCAGCCCCTTTAGCCCCTTTCAGCCCCGAGGCGCCCCCCCCTTCAGAAGGGGCAAGCATTTGTTTCTGCTACAGTGGTAATTGATCCCGATGCCGTACGAGTATGCGACGTGGTCAATTGACAGTGCTCCTTGCGTGCAGTGTTGCAAAGTGTGGGTTTTAAAAAGAGACAGTACATCTTTACTTTGCGGACAATTAAGGAAAAATCCTGTTCCCCCTTTTTACCCTATAAAGAAATGGACATTGTTGTCTATGCTTAAGACAGCCAAAAATCAAACATTTGCTTTTCTTCATCGGGAAGTGGCAAGGAAGCAAAGTACTGGTCAGCTTTTTTTTGTGCTAGGGGAGTGACGGATGGGGGGGCTGTGCTTTCAGATTACTTTTGACTCTACTGAGAGTGAAAATGACGCCCGGATACCAAAAAAGAACAACGATCTGTGCGTTAGGTGAACAAAGTGTCTCACAAAAACACAATAAACACTTAGGAGTGTGATCAGTTTTCTTGTGTAAAATTGTGAAAAATAAAGAAAAAATTTTGTGGAACTAGTGTACCAGTGTGATTTTCCTAAAAATGGGGACGTGGACATCCAAGGACACTTAGCTTTTTATAAGTCACCGAACTGTCGAAGGTGTGAAGAACACCTAGCTCAGTTTCAAGAGCAAGGTATGTTACGAATTTCTTTGGTCGGGGGACTGCAGAGTTTTTTTGAGTCCAAGGGTTTTTAATCGCCCCTTAGTCGGCAGTAAGGTGTGGATTTTGAGTCCAAAAAATATGTATTTTTTCAGCCACAGTGAATGAAATATGCTGTAAAACCCCTGGGATAATTTATAATCTTAAAAAAATTTTAAATCTTTACAGCCCCTTGGGAAAAATGGTTTCGACGCTTTAGACCCCGTTGCAGGGGGGGCTGTGTAGACGATTTTCTGTCTTTTATCAGCTAAGTGTTACTATATTTATATTTATAAATTAAACTTTGCTGGTAATGCCATTTTCAAAAATATTGGTTGGTATCTGAAAAATTTTGCACCACATTAGTGTTTAAAAAAAAACTGTACTGCTATAAACGCTGAGTTTTTTTTTTGCTTAAATCAGCAATAATCGAGTCAGACACTACGCCTACTAAACTTACCCCCAGGGTCAATGACCAGAAAGGGGCGAAGTTGGTGGTGTTTTTGGCTTGAGTTTTCTGTGTAGCCCGCACGTTGATTCTTTTAGATAGCGTTATAACTTCATTATTCCTATAAATGTCCTGTATAATTGTAAATTGCACGTGTATATAAAATTTATGTTAAAATTTTTTTGAAAAGCTTACACTTTTATATTAGTTTCCTTTAAAAATTAAAAGTTTATATTTCGAAATTAAACCCCAATTCGTTTTTTAATTTCTG
>NC_069407.1:63098265-63122144 GCF_026875155.1 Cherax quadricarinatus
ATATATATATATATATATATTGTCGTGCCGAATAGGCAGAACTTGCGATCTTGGCTTAAATAGCAGCGCTCATCTTGCCATATAGGACAAGTGAAAATTTGTGTATGCAATAATTTCGTCAAAATCATTCTGAACCTAACGAAAAAAATATATTTCACTGTGTTTGTTTAGTATTAAATTATTGTAAACAAATCTAAAATATATTTAGTTGGGTTAGGCTAAAATAAATTGCTCTTGTTATAATAAGGTTAGGTAAGTTTTTCTAAGTTCCTTTAGGTGCAAAATTATAAATTTTTACATTAACATTAATGAAAAAAAATATATCTTTAAACGTATAAGAGAAAATTTTAGAAAGGACTTAATTTTAAATGAGTTCTTGCTAATTGACCAGTTTTACATATTCGGCACGATATATATATATATATATATATATAATATATATATATATATATATATATATATAATATATATATATATATATATATAGGGAGTACCACCTCTGGAACTTCACTAAGGACCCTCATCCTCAGAGAAGACAATAAACGTACCTCAGGGAAAACTCAAGGTTCTCCCCGGAGCTGTTAGAATATTTTCTTCTCCTACCTCCTTTATTTTATTTTCTATGGGAAAATTTATTAATAGACAGAATACATTTACAGAAAACACAATTATATATATATATATATATATATATATATATATATATATATATATATATATATATATATGTGTGTGTGTGTGTGTGTGTGTGTGTGTGTGTGTGTGTGTGTGTGTGTGTTGTGTGTGTGTGTGTGTGTGTGTGTGTGTGTGTGTGTGTGTGTGAATGTCGTGCCGAATATGTAAAACTGGTCAATTAGCAAGAACTCATTTAAATTTAAGTCCTTTCAAAAATTTTCTCTTATGCGTTTAAAGATACATTTTTTCCATTAATGTAAATGTAAAAATTTTTAATTTTGCAACAAAAGAATCTTAGAAAACTTACCTAACCTTATTATAACAATAGCAATTTATTTTAGTGTAACCCAACTAAATATATTTTAGATTTGTTTACAATAATTTAATAGTAAACAAACACAGTGAAAAATATTTTTTTCGTTAGGTTCACAATGATTTTGGCGAAATTATTGCATACACAAATTTTCGCTTGTCCTATATGGCAAGATGAGCGTTGCTATTTAAGCCAAGATTGCAAGTTCTGCCTATTCGGCACGACATATATATATATATATATATATATATATATATATATATATATAATATATATATATATATATATATTCATTTATGCTAATATAAAATATAATGATTTTGTACCAAAAACACCTTAGGCATTCAGCTGTAACAAAGGTTCTCTTTATGATGTCGTTGACTTCATTGTCTTGCATGCCAGCCCTTGGTTTTGGAAAAGTTAAGACCATGTAGACCATACTGGTAGGCTTGCATGTTACCGCAAATACACGTATATTCAGTGTGGATTGGGGCAGCAAGACACAGAGCACAGTAATACGGAGGGTTATAGGGTCAAGGCGTGTTCCCATTGCCGAAATGGGAACTGTTTGGAGGAAGTCCCCGGTGTGATGAGCACTCACAGCTTGGAGACGGGTAGTCTCCCTGTCTGTTGTTACAGCAATAAGCATGTTGGCATGCACCTTTTCAGCGATGGGGCTACCCCAACTTGACTGTAGGCCAGTGCTGCATTAGGTTTTGGTGCTGAAGCGGCAAGAGTCTCCCATTCAGTGATGGCACTGGCATAGCTAGGGTCCTCTATTCCTGCTGACTCACTGAGGTTGTCTGGAAGAATTTGTTTTCTTAACTCATTTGATGCTATGGAACAGGATAGAAAAGCTGGTAGGGCAATCTGGGAGAATTTGCGTACTCCCAGCCCCCAAACCTGACTGGAAGTGAGGCTTGCACTCACTGTCCATCTTCGAGGGAAAGATTCAATACTCTAGCATGGTCTTAAGGAGTCATATTCTTTGAGTTTCGGACTACTGAAGGCTGGGGAGCATCTCAGGAAGTAGGTAAATTTTGAGATTGACAGGCACCTGGTGAGTAAGTAGAAGGCATCATGTGTATCAATGTCTTTCATCCTGCCTTCCATCGTCCTGAAGTCTGAGATTTTATTTTCTAGGATCAGATCGATGGCATTAGGCCTAAAAGGAGCACCAAGGAGAGTGCTGTTGGCTGCATCAGTGGTTCGTGCTCCTGATAAAACAGTACTAATATTCCGGATCATCTGTCGATTGGTAGAAACTATTTTACATTTGGTGGGGTTTAAAGATAGGCAAAGGCTCTCTCCCAAGTCTTAAATTGTTCTCATGTCCTCTAGGAAAGAATCTGTAGTGCCAGATAGGGTACCATCATCCAAGAACTAGATTATGAGCTCACTGTTGAGCGCTTCTTTCATTTCCTTGATGACCAGGCAGAATAGGAGGAGGCGAGAGGGTCTCCCTGTTGCACACCCTCACACGAGTCAATTTTATGGTCCTCAAACAATAGTTTAGAAGTCACACTATAACTCGATTCTATGAAGGGATAGAGGGAAGGTAAATGTCTAGAAATTCCTTGGAGAGCAGCATCCCTTCTAGGTTGAAAGCAATGGCAAAGTCCAATTTGATCAAGGTTTTTTCATCGGACATGTTGTTGATGTATACTCGTGCAGTGTGGGCAGCTGCTTCACAGAATTGTTGAACACCAAAACCAGGCTGAGCTGGTTTTAACACTGAGGCAGCCTCTTGACTCACCATTATTACTGCAACACCCTTCGACTAGGCGTCGAAGGGTGTTGCCCACTTCAATGGGACTGATTCCTTTTTCCTTCTTCCGGAGGGCATACAGTGAGGCACCAAAGAAAACGGGTCTAATGGCCTCTGGAACACTGCCAGCCAGAGACGAGACACATTGGAAAATTTGGTGAGTTCAGACAGCAATCTTTCTGAAACATCATCAAGTGCTGGACTGAGCATTTGTTTTAAGTGTTGTGGCTTTAAACCGGTGAAACCTCCTGCTGAGCCATGTGGAAATGACATAGCAGCTATATACACATCAGCATCCTGTAAGGTTAAATATTCTTCACCTGCTGCAATTTCAGGGAGGTCAGTGTTGGTACTGGGAGCCCAGGGTGGATGTTTGTCCTTCAGGGCTTGTGCTGTACTGACGTTTTTAGGAGCGATGGTATCCTCACTGGTTATAAACCTCGGTGCTCCAATAGTATTACACTTTTCTATTTTTTTGTTAATTTCAGCTCTGATTTCTGAGGCGTCAGGTGTCCTGTTGTTGGCATTTGCCAGGCGGGGGTTTGTCGCCCTAAGGGGGAGACGGACGAGGTTGTCATCTCAAAAGAACGCATTTATTGCCCTAATAACATATGTTGCTAGTGACTTGTCCCTCCTTGTGGGACAGCCAAACAGGCATTGCCAAATAGCAGTAGGATGCGCCAGGATCCCTTGTTAGCAAGAGCATCGTTAACTTTCTTCAAGAGGTCAGAGAATTTGCTAGCAGCTTGAGGGCGAGCTACTTTGGGGATGTGTGTCAGGGTCCTGGTGGAAGTTAATTTGATTGCAGATTTTACGTCCTCTGTTGAGGTGAAGTCAGGGTAGGTGTCAGCCCTGTCTGCTGAGAGGGGTTGTTGCCAGTTGAGGGATTGAGTGCACATTCCCTGTGGCACACCTGGCATCCGTCAGGTGTGCCAGAATAAGTCAAAATTGTGATTTTAGCTTAAATAGCAATGCACTTCTTGCCGAAAAGGCAAGCATATATTAGTGTACGCAAAAATTTCGCAAAAATCGTTCTGAACCTAAAGAAAGCAATATATTTCATTGTATATGCTTATTAAATTATTGTGAACTTATATAAAATATATTTAGTTGGATTAGGCTAAATTAAATTGCGCTTGTTATAATAAGGTCAGG
Organism: Cherax quadricarinatus; assembly: GCF_026875155.1. Lineage (NCBI taxonomy): Eukaryota > Metazoa > Arthropoda > Malacostraca > Decapoda > Parastacidae > Cherax > Cherax quadricarinatus. Next base: position 63,102,177 of record NC_069407.1, read on the forward strand.
TATCCTAAAGTGCTCTTGGTATAACATCATTAAATTCTATGTTAACATAAATGAAAAAAATATATATATTTTAATGAATAAGAGAGAATTTTAGAAAGGACTTCATCTTAAATGAGTTCTTGCTAATTGACCAGTTTTACCTATTCCCCACGACATTTTTATATATAAAAATATGAATAACATATATATATATATATATATATATATATATATATATATATATATATTATATAATATATATATATATATATATATATATATATATATATATGTAGCATATTATCACTTCTGTGACTTGGTTTTATCAGCCGTATCAGCTGTGAACCTAGTGGCTCATCTCGTTTTTTTTTTTCTTGACGGATATTCAAACCGTGATCCATGTATGAAGCAATCTCGGAGTTAAAACAACTTGGAACTGCAACCACGGTTAATTCTTGCAGATATTAATACTAAGGTAATCTCAAGTACTCAAGAATACGTGAACCCACAATGACAATCTGCAGACAAGGCTGACACGATATTTTGTTTAGAAAAGATGTGGTAATCAGCACATATTTCGAGGACATTCTGCAAATTTATAGTTGTAGAAGTAGGCACAAGGAGTAATATAGCATATTTTTTACGTTACTCCAACGTTTCATAGAAAACTAAATTGGCTGTCAAATAATAATCCATTTGATGATTTCATAATGGTGCTATGTAGCTGATGATGGTTTGAGGCGGTTTTTGGGGGTCTATGAAATGTTCATAGTATTCTCCATTCTGCTTTCTGTAAACCTTGAAAAAGTTCCTCTATCCCACTTGGAAGCAAACGTGGGGCTTGCTGTAAGTGATTCAGTTCTGGCCTTTCATGGGATGGGCAACACACATCTTCCTGTTTGAGAATCTTCCCCTTCAGTCTACTTGATGCAGCTCTTACAACATTGCGTAACTCCTGACAAAACTTGAAGTGGAAAGACCTAGACCTAATGTTTCCCAAATCCTTGTGGTTTCTTTTACCTGTATGTATGTATGTATGTATGTATGTATGTATGTATGTGTGTGTGTGTGTGTGTGTGTGTGTGTGTGTGTGTGTGTGTGTGTGTGTGAAGTGTAGAATAATCCTTCCTAGGTAAGCCATGTGTGTCGTAAGAGACGACTAAAATGCCGGGAGAGAGGGGTTAGTGGCCCTTTCTCCTGTATAAACTATTGAATGTGAAACAGAAGAACACCTTCTGTTTCTTGTTTTTCGGGTCACCTTGCCTCGGTATATAATACAGGGCTGCCAGAATTTGTGAAAAATTGCTGATTTTGAACTCTGTGGCCATGAAAAAATCAGTTTAGCCATTTATGCAAATGTGGCCACTAATTTGGCCATTTTTACAAATATTTCAAATCATATGCATTATTTACTTAGTTTAATATTATTATAGCATTGTAATGCTAGCTGTTGGTATCACGTTTACGCAGCGTTTGGTTGGTGGTGACGCCGCTTGACGCAAATTGACCGTTACTGAAAATGTTTGATGACGTCATAACGAGTCTTTGGTTGATGATATATAGTAACACCAAGCATATTTGAGCATCGTTCTGTACCTATATAAAACAAGTACACAAAGTTCACCCTTGCTATTGTCGCTACAAACTTGATCCAGTTCTGTTGATAAATACCACCAAACACTCTGCAGCTTCATTTTGTACTCGTTTAAAACAAGTACGCATCAGCCATACCAGCTTGGGTCTATGTCTGTTTTGATCGTCTTTAGTTAGTTACGACGTAAACTTTGTTGCAAGTGTTGTTACGTTGTGTGATATCAGACATTTGGTGACCTTTGCTAATAGTTCTATCTCATAAGCTTTGATGCTGTAATATTTTGCATAAAGCATTGTGATAAAATACAAGTAATATGTTAAATTTCGTAAGAATAGTGATGAAGTGATTTTAATATAATTATTGAATAATTATTTAATATCGTTTATGATAAATTAGACACATGTGCAACTCTTGAGTATCTTTATTGAGGAAACGTTTCGCCACACAGTGGCTTCATCAGTCCATACGTAGGAGAAACTTCGCTTGCCTAATTCTTGGGCACGACCTATTTCCACATTGAACAAATGTGACACGACCTATGACTGCTGCACCTCTCCTGCCATACGGTTTATAAGCTGCTTCTCCGCTGATATGCCGTATTCTATTCAAGATTGATGGACTGAACACATCGACTCAAGGTTGAGGGACTGATTACCTCATTCTCCTCCTGTTCTCCAGTTTCTCCTACGTATGGACTGATGAAGCCACTGTGTGGCGAAACGTTTCCTCAATAAAGATACCCAAGAGTTGCACATGTGTCTAATTTATCAACATGTCGGTTCTCTGAACCATTCATCTACAAATATCGTTTATAAACTCTATCTTTATCTTGCATTTGTTGTTTTCCCTTTTACCAGATTGTTGTTTGTTGTGCCAGATTAGTATTTGTTCAATTGTAATTTGTTTTTGGTTTCTTCATTTTCTGAATTGAGATATTTTGTTTTTTCAAGCCCTTTAAAATGCTTAAGTACAAAAGTGATAATACAGGTGGAAGAAAATATAAAAAAGAGTGGGAAGTAAAATATTTGTTGGTGAAATCTTCTGATTGTGGGCAAAATGCATATTGCACGTATTGCAAAACTCAGTTGCTGCCAAAACTTTATAACGTATCTGTTCACGAAAAATCAAAGAAACACCAAGATAAATCTGCCAATACATCACAAACAACTCTAGATAAAGTTATCAAATCGTCCATGAATGACCAGGAAAATAAGCAGAAATAGAACTTAGCCTTGCACTAGCATGTCATTCCTCACTGTAAGTATTTGAAGTTTAATTAAAAGTATTTTTGATGTTATGTAATCGAAGTTATAGGCATAATTGATGCACATTTAATTGCTGGTACGTTAATTCACACAATTAGGCCATATTTTTGGCCTAATACTTTTCCAAAATTTTCTTTAAATTTTGGCCATAAGCTTTTGTGTTCATCTGGCAACCCTGATATAATATTATACACGGATAGATATAGATAATTTAACACATATGGGGCTAAAAGAACAGTAACAAAAGAAGGGATTCATTCCTCACCTGGGAGCATCTTACCACGAAAAGCAGGAATTCCTGATTAAACTATTCTTTTTTGGTACATCCCTTTGTGCCCGGAAACAGAAAGCTCTAGGAATTATGCCAGTTCCACCTCGCTGCTAGAGTAGGTGTCAGAAGTATTGTATGGAAGCAGGTGTGCTACTTAAACTAAACCAGGGGGGCTTCGGGGTACTTGAAAGCAGCTAAACAAAGTTATGTATTAATTACTTACCTGAAGTAACTGTTATATTAAAACTAAATTTGAAAAACACATTTAATCTACTGAAAAGAGCCGTGGTGAAGAAGTGTTTAGAACACTATTCAAAAATCTGTTACCTTTATTTTAAGCTGGACACAGCAAGAAGTCGAAACTTTTAGTTGAGGAGCATCTAATCATTTTATTGGAGGATTTTGCTCAAGGAAGGATCCTCGTGCCCTATTTCTTTTCTGCATATAAGTTAGAAAAATTACTATCAGCTTGCTTGACCCATGAAAAAAAAGTCTGGTCCCTGGATGACGGCATACTGGGAGGCGCAAGGGATTTCCTTCTACAGATTTTATGCACTTAGTTACACAGAGAGAGGCCATTGAATTTATCCTCAGTCTGTCTAAATGTGAAAGAGTCTCAGCCAAAGACATACAATTGATGCAGTCAGTTCTATACTTCCAGGTGAAACAACTATTGCTCCCAATCCAGAATCATACTTGGAGCATCTTCACGAACTAATTCAAGTGACTTAATTCTCGAGGGCTAACTGGATGATGTGAAGAGGGTGAAACACCCTCGACGGCATGTATCTTCTCAGAAAATGCTCGAGTCTGCCCAACCTTACATATTTAATAAGCTCTGCACTCTCAAAAAAAAAAAATTAAAGGAATTCGATATTCGTATTGGACAGATATTAATATGAATGTTCAGCCTTCTTCTAGAAGATGGGCAGCGTGACCAAGCTGAAAGACCAGTCAGAATAAACCAATTTACAAAAAAAAAAAAAAAAAAAAACGGCAAAAAGGAGTGAAAACATTACTGTAACATGGAGTGTTTAGTTTCCGGTTAAGAGGATTGTCTAGAGAAGAGTAAACGGAGTGTTTAGAGCACAGCTACAAGGACTGTTTAGAGCATAGCAGCAGTATGTTAAATTAGACACATGTGCAACTCTTGGGTATCTTTATTAAGGAAACGTTTCGCCACACAGTGGCTTCATCAGTCCATACACAGGAGAAACTTGAAGAACAGGAGGAGAATGAGGTAATCAGTCCCTCAACCTTGAGGCGATGTGGTCAGTCCATCAATCTTGAATAGAATACGGCATATGAGCGGAGAAGCAGCTTATAAACCGTAGGCAGGAGAGGTGCAGCAGTCGTAGGTGGTGTCACATTTGTTCAATGTGGAAGTAGGTCGTGCCCAAGGGTTAGGCAAGCGAAGAATTCCCAAGTATTAAGATCCCAAGAAGCTGCAGTGTCTGACAGGACACTGCAACTTCTTGGGATCTTAATACTTGGGAATTCTTTGCTTGCCTCAATTACTGGGAGCGCTTAAAGTTCCTGAACCTGTATTCCCTGGAACGCAGGCGGGAGAGATACATGATTATATACACTTGGAAAATCCTAGAGGGACTAGTACCGAACTTGCACACGAAAATCACTCAAAACGAAAGCAAAAGACTTGGCAGACGATGCAACATCCCCCCAATGAAAAGCAGGGGTGTCACTAGCACGTTATGAGACAATACAATAAGTGTCAGGGGCCCGAGACTATTCAACTGCCTCCCAGCATACGTGAGGGGCATTACCAATAGACCCTTGGCAGTCTTCAAGCTGGCACTGGAAAAGCACCTAAAGTCGGTACCTGACCTGCCGGGCTGTGGCTCGTACGATGGATTGCGCGCAGCCAGCAGTAACAGCCTGGTTGATCAGGCTCTGATCCATCAGGAGACCTGGTCACAGACCGGGCCGCGGGGGCGTTGACCCTGGAACTCTCTCCAGGTAAACTCCAGGTAAACAGTATGCGTCCGGAGCAGAGTTACAGTGTGCGTCTGGAACAGTTACAAGGATCGCCTAGAGCACAGCTACAAAGAGCGTCCAGAGCACAGCTACAAGGCACGTGAAGAGCACAGCTACATGGCGTGAGTAGAGCACAGCCACAAGGCGTGTGTAGAGCTCTTCTACAAGGCGTGTATATTGCGAAACGACTAGGAGCTTCTACAGCACAGCTAAAGGGATCGTCTAGAGTACAGCTAAAATGCGTGTCTAGAACACAGTTACAAGGCGTGTTTAGAACACAGCTACAGGTGTGCCTAGAACACAGGCACATTGCGTGGCTAGAACGCAGCTACAAGGTGTGCCTAGAACACAGCTACAAGGAGTGTCTAGAACACAGCTACAGGTGTGCCTAAAACATATTTACAAGGCGTGCCTAGAACACATCTACAAGGCGTGCTAGAACACATCTACAAGGAGTGCCTGGAACACATTTACAAGGCGTACTTAGAACACATCTACAAGGCGTGCTAGAACACATCTACAAGGAGTGCCTAGAACACATCTACAAGGCGTACTTAGAACACATCTACAAGGCGCGCCTTGAACACATTTACAACGCGTCCTTAGAACATATTTACAATGCGTATCTAGAACACATCTACAAGACGTGCCTAGACCACATTTACAAGGCGTGCCTAGAACACATCTGCAAGGCGTACATACAACACATCTAGAAGTCGTACCTAGAACTCATCTACAAGGCGCGCTAGAACACATCTGCAAGGAGTGCCTAGAACACATCTACAAGGCGTACCTAGAACACATTTACAAGGCGTACCTAGAACACATTTACAAGGCGTACACTAGAACACATTTACAAGGCGTACCTAGAACACATTTACAAGGCGTACCTAGAACACATTTACAAGGCGTACCTAGAACACATTTACAAGGCGTACCTAGAACACATTTACAAGGCGTACCTAGAACACATTTACAAGACGTACCTAGAACACATTTACAAGACGCACCTAGAACACATTTACAAGACGTACCTAGAACACATTTACAAGACGTACCTAGAACACATTTGCAAGGCGTACCTAGAACACATTTACAAGGAGTACCTAGAACACATTTACAAGGTGTACCTAGAACACATTTACAAGGAGTACCTAGAACACATTTACAAGGTGTACCTAGAACACATTTACAAGGAGTACGTAGAACACATTTACAAGGTGTACCTAGAACACATTTACAAGGAGTACCTAGAACACATTTACAAGGAGTACCTAGAACACATTTACAAGGAGTACCTAGAACACATTTACAAGGTGTACCTAGAACACATTTACAAGGAGTACCTAGAACACATTTAAAAGGAGTACCTAGAACACATTTACAAGGTGTACCTAGAACACATTTACAAGGTGTACCTAGAACACATTTACAAGGTGTACCTAGAACACATTTACAAGGAGTACCTAGAACACATTAACAAGGTGTACCTAGAACACATTTACAAGGTGTACCTAGAACACATTTACAAGGAGTACCTAGAACACATTTACAAGGAGTACCTAGAACACATTTACAAGGTGTACCTAGAACACATTTACAAGGTGTACCTAGAACACATTTACAAGGCGTACCTAGAACACATTTACAAGACGTACCTAGAACACATTTACAAGGAGTACCTAGAACACATTTACAAGGTGTACCTAGAACACATTTACAAGGCGTATCTAGAACACATTTACAAGGCGTACCTAGAACACATCTACAAGGCCTGCCTAGAACATATTTACAGGGCGTACCTAGAACATTTACAAGGCGTACCTAGAACACATTTAGAAGGCGTACCTAGAACATTTACAAGGCGTACCTAGAACACATTTAGAAGGCGTACCTAGAACATTTACAAGGCGTACCTAGAACACATTTAGAAGGCGTACCTAGAACACATTTACAAGGCGTACCTAGAACACATTTAGAAGGCGTACCTAGAACATTTACAATGTGTACCTAGAACACATTTACAAGGCGTACCTAGAACATTTACAAGGCGTACCTAGAACACATTTACAAGGCGTACCTAGAACACATTTAGAAGGCGTACCTAAAACACATTTGCAAGGCGTACCTAGAACACATTTACAAGGCGTACCTAGAACACATTTACAAGGCGTACCTAAAACACATTTACAAGGCGTACCTAGAACACATTTACAAGGCGTACCTAGAACACATTTACAAGGCGTACCTAAAACACATTTATCAAAGGCGTACCTAGAACACATTTACAAGGCGTACCTAGAACACATTTACAAGGCGTACCTAGAACACATTTACAAAGAGTACCTAAAACACATTTACAAGGTGTACCTAGAACACATTTACAAGGAGTACATAGAACACATTTACAAGGCGTACCTAGAACACATTTACAAGGAGTACCTAGAACACATTAACAAGGCGTACCTAGAACACATTTATAAGGCGTACCTAGAACACATTTACAAGGTGTACCTAGAACACATTTACAAGGAGTACCTAGAACACATTTACAAGGAGTACCTAGAACACATTTACAAGGAGTACCTAGAACACATTTACAAGGCGTACCTAGAACACATTTACAAAGCGTACCTAGAACACATTTACAAGGCGTACCTAGAACACATTTACAAGGCGTACTTAGAACACATTTACAAGGCGTACCTAGAACACATTTAAAAGGAGTACCTAGAACACATTTACAAGGTGTACCTAGAACACATTTACAAGGAGTACCTAGAACACATTTACAAGGCGTACCCAGAACACATTTACAAGGCGTACCCAGAACACATTTACAAGGCGTACCTAGAACACATTTACAAGGCGTACCTAAAACACATTTACAAGGCGTACCTAAAACACATTTACAAGGCGTACCTAGAACACATTTACAAGGCGTACATAGAACACATTTACAAGGAGTACCTAGAACACATTTACAAGGCGTACCTAGAACACATTTACAAGGTGTGCCTAGAACACATTTACAAGGAGTACCTAGAACACATTTACAAGGAGTACCTAGAACACATTTACAAGGTGTACCTAGAACACATTTACAAGGAGTACCTAGAACACATTTACAAGGCGTACCTAGAACACATTTACAAGGCGTATCTAGAACACATTTACAAGGCGTACCTAGAACACATCTACAAGGCCTGCCTAGAACATATTTACAGGGCGTACCTAAAACACATTTACAAGGTGTACCTAGGACACATTTACAAGGTGTACCTAGGACACATTTACAAGGTATACCTAGAACACATTTACAAGGTGTACGTAGAACACATTTACAAGGTGTACGTAGAACACATTTACAAGGTTTACCTAGAACACATTTACAAGGTGTACCTAGAACATATTTACAAGGTGTACCTAGAACACATTTACAAGGTGTACCTAGAACACATTTACAAGGTGTACCTAGAACACATTTACAAGTTGTACCTAGAACACATTTACAAGGTGTACCTAGAACACATTTACAAGGTGTACCTAGAACACATTGACAAGGTGTACCTAGAACACATTTACAAGGTGTACCTAGAACACATTTACAAGGTGTACCTAGAACACATTTACAAGGTGTGCCTAGAACACATTTACAAGGCGTACCTAGAACACATTTACAAGGTGTACCTAGAACACATTTACAAGGTGTACCTAGAACATATTTACAAGGAGTACCTAGAACACATTTACAAGGTGTACCTAGAACACATTTACAAGGCGTACCTAGAACACATTTACAAGGTGTACCTAGAACACATTTACAAGGTGTACCTAGAACACATTTACAAGGTGTACCTAGAACACATTTACAAGGCGTACCTAAAACACATTTACAAGGCGTACCTAGAACACATTTACAAGGTGTACCTAGAACACATTTACAAGGTGTACCTAGAACACATTTACAAGGAGTAACCTAGAACACACTTACAAGGTGTACCTAGAACACATTACAAGGTGTACCTAAACACATTTACAAGGAGTACCTAGAACACATTTACAAGGTGTACCTAGAAACACATTTACAAGGTGTACCTAGAACACATTTACAAGGTGTACCTAGAACACATTTACAAGGTGTACCTAGAACACATTTACAAGGTGTACCTAGAACACGTTTACAAGGAGTACCTAGAACACATTTACAAGGTGTACCTAGAACACATTTACAAGGTGTACCTAGAACACATTTACAAGGTGTACCTAGAACACATTTACAAGGTGTACCTAGAACACATTTACAAGGTGTACCTAGAACACAGCTACAATATAACTTACATACAATATTTTCACTGCTGTTGTGACTTTCTCTGTTATAAGGTGGAACTAAATGTAATTAATTCTTGTGGTAAAGGAGGTTTCTGCAACGTATTATCAATGAAACTAAAATAATGTAAAAAAAAAAGGGCGCATTTTTTAATAAAACTTTACGAGTGACGAAAACAAACATTGTCTAAACAGAAAACTGATAACAAAATATATGTGATAAAAATGAAGAAACACAAGCAAATGAAGATTATATTGTTCAGAGGAAAAAAAACACTTTGATACTTATGTATTTATAAAATTTATGGCTCTGAAGATTGTTTGGCTCTGATTGATGACTGTATGACTGATCGATGATTATATGGCTCTGATCGATGATTGTATGGCTCTGATCGATGATTGTATGGCTCTGATCGATGATTGTATGGCTCTGATCGATGATTGTTTGGCTCTGATTGATGATTGTATGACTGATCGATGATTATATGGCTCTGATCGATGATTGTATGGCTCTGATCGATGATTGTATGGCTCTGATCGATGATTGTATGGCTCTGATCGATGATTGTTTGGCTCTCATTGATGATTGTATGACTGATCGATGATTATATGGCTCTTATCGATGATTGTATGGCTCTGATCGATGATTGTATGGCTCTGATCGATGATTGGATGGCTATAATCGATGATTGGATGGCTATAATCGATGATTGGATGGCTATAATCGATGATTGTATGGCCTTGATCGATGAATGTATGGCCTTGATCGATGATTGTATGGCTCTGATCGATGATTATATGGCTCTGATCGATGATTGTATGGCTCTGATCGATGATTGGATGGCTATAATCGATGATTGGATGGCTATGATCGATGATTGTATGGTACGACTTGACTCAAGAAATCGTAATGACACGATTGCAAACAAACCATACCTCCGGCTGGGATTGAACCCGCGGTCATAGAGTCTCAAAACTCCAGCCCGTCGCGTTAACCACTAGACCAGCTAGCCACTAGACCGGCTAGCTGGTCTAGTGGCTAACGCGACGGGCTGGAGTTTTAAGACTCTATGACCGCGGGTTCAATCCCAACCGGGGGTATGGTTTGTTTGCAATCGTGTCATTACGATTTCTTGAGTCATGTTGACGGCAGTGAAGGGACTTGAGCTAGAGTTCGTCACGGCTATGCTAGCTGGAGATTCGTCTGTAAAAACTTGCATTTGTGGTCACAGTGGTGCCTGTGCTAACCTTCCTATGGTGTAGAAATATACCTAGTTGGATGAATCTTATTGTGGCTAGCTGGTCTAGTGGCTAACGCGACGGGCTGGAGTTTTGAGACTCTATGACCGCGGGTTCAATCCCAGCCGAGGGTATGGTTTGTATGGTACTGCTGCAACAACATGCAAGGAACCCATAATGACATATAAAAACTGACGGTGACGACAACGAAATGGACTAAATATGACAAAAGAGGGACCGGTATTCAAGTACCAGATCTGCTGCCAGACGTGAACCAGACATGAGACGTTTTCCACTACAATGAAATAACTGACCTCCATATCAACTGCACCAGTGTTCAAAGGGAAGACAACATGGCAGAAAACCTGATCAACTAAATCTCCAAGGAAATGACAGGTCTGTAGGACTTTTTTCTTCAGTGTCAAACGAGGGAAAGAATTGAGCCTTTAAACATTTCTGACCGGCATCCAAACAGCAGCTACTGCCAGACGTACAACTAGCGAAGTGAAATTCTCATCTTTACTGACGTTCATCTGTTGACAGTAGCATCATATCTGTACCACCATCATATCACCTGTACCAGTGCTAACCAGAGGGAAAACACAGGAGACATCGTCAAATCAACAGTACAAAACTCAAAGGTTATAGGACGGTTATCCCTCAGTGCCAGTCGTGGGAAAGAAGTGAATAGTTAAACAGTCAAGGTTAATGTTTTCGTAGCTGACCTATATTCAGCTGACCAGTGTACAGTGAGAGAATCATAGCAGAAAACGCCAAATATATCTATAAACTCAAGGAAAATCAGGTTGTAGGTGGCGTTACTCCCCTCAGTGTTTTAAAAATGGCTGAGTCAGCAGAACAGGTCAGGAGACAACAACACGACACAACCCCCGATAAATGGAATTGAGGGGGATTTGGAAGGATAAAACCATTGATTAAACCTTTCTGGTCTACCAGAATGGAAAGGAGTTAGAAGTTAATTGGTGAAGCCAGACTGTGAAGTGAGGGTGGGAAAGGGAGTGTGTAACAAGGTGGTTAACTGTAAGGGTTTGTGAGAGTTAAGGGAAAAGTGAGCAGTGAAGAGGGTTTTGAAGAAGAAAATTTACTAGTAATTCAGTGGTGATTGCTAAAGCAGATAATAAGTGTACTAGGTGACTGGAAAAGAGAAATAAATATTATTGTATATGAGTAAAAGAGCGAAGAGTGAAAATGGCAGGCATTAGGGGGGTACATGCTGCCATAATTATATTTATCTTTCTTCTTCAATTCCATGAAGAAAGAAATCAGTCATGGGGGTTGGAAAAGGTGAATGGAGTAACAGCGCCCTGGAGGGTAAAAGCCCAACAGTTGCCATCCTACCAGAAAAGTAAATGTCACTATCGCCGTAAGGTATGGCAACACCGCATACCCAAACGAAAACAGTGGCACACAGCTCTTACTGTAGCGCTCTTAAGTGGTGATATCCAAATTAATCCAGGACCTCAAACTATTGTGCAGAGGCAATACAGACAGATAAATGACGGCGATAATGACGGTCTAGTAGCTAGGAATGATAACCTTAACTCCATATGTAATACATACATAGGTCAATGTGAGACAATACAGCCATTATCTCAAACACTATCAAACAGGTGCATACACCGTACTAAAGTACGCATGAAAAACAGAAAATGCACCTTATGTAAAATGTGTAAGGGGTGGGTGCATGATGGATGTATGTACAATTATAGTAACAGTGCCAGAATTCATTTTGTGTGCAACAAATGCACTTTGGCACAGTTACCCTTTAGCAGTGATGACATTGATTTACCTAATTTTAATACAAATGACCCATTGCCATATACTGATGATTATAATTGTTTTATGAAAACAGGCCTTCACTTTATTCATGTCAACACAAAATCACTTCTTCCTAAATTGGCAGAGATTAGGATTCTAGCTAACAAAATTAGGGCGGCAATTATAACCATCTCTGAATCTTGGTTGGACGATACGGTGACTGACGACGAGGTCAAAATAGAAGGTTACAATATAAAACGCTTAGATAGGAACAGAAAGGGTGGTGGAGTATGTGCCTACATTAGAAATGACTTACAACCCAAGACCTGATTTAAATAACAATAAACTGGAGATTCTATGGTTTGAAGTGCTGTTTCCCAAGACCAAACCCATCTTAGTAGGAACTAGTTACCGCCCTCCCACCCAGGACCAGTTCTTAGAAGACTTTTCCAGAGTATTGTCCGGACTTGAAAACAATTGCGAGACAATAATACTGGGAGACTTCAATATCTGTTTTCAGCAGCAAAATAACGTGCTGTGCAAAAGGTATAAGCAAATTCTAGGAATAAATAGTTACACTCAACTAATTAATTCACCAACCCTGATCACACAGTTCTCAACCACCCTCATTGACCACATACTTTGTAACCGCTCTGAGAACATTAGTCAGTCAGGCGTCATTACCATAGGTCTTAGTGATCATTTAATCATTTACTGCACCAGGAAAATCACTAGGGATAGGATAGGGCTACACAGGACAATAAAAATGAGGTCAACTAGAAACTACAGTAAAGAAACACTGGTAAATAGGCTACACAATTGTGACTGGACAGAGATAACAAGTTGCACGGACGTAAACGATGCCTGGGAAAAATTCAAAACAATGTTCACTACCATCCTTGATAATATTGCTCCAGTTAAAGAGGTTAGGATTAAACGAAGAACTGAGCCCTGGATGAATACTGAGATATTAGATAATATGAAATTCAGAGACCAGCTGCTAAAAAGAATTAAAGCAACAAACGGGATATTGCAGCACTAAATGAGTTCCAAAGGGTGAGGAACAGAGTACAGAGACTTATAAAAGAGAGCAAAGGCAAAGCACTATTGCTCAAAAATTGAAGAGTATAAGCATAACCCCAGAAAGCTCTGGCAACAACTAAAACAGTTGGGTATAGCCTTAAGCCAAGTAGATAGTCTAACATAGTACTCACTATCGATAATGAGGTACGCCACGAAACATCTAAGGTGGCAAATTGCTTTAATTCCTACTACACATCTGTTGCATTCAACACTAGTAAGTAAACTACCAGCTGCATCAAATACCTTTAACCACAGACTCTGATAAGTTTCCAAACATACTATACCAATAAAGGGGTAACCCCAAACAGTTGTCAACTAGTAAGTGTATCTCATGACTTTATTCAAAAAGAACTAAGCAGGTTAAACCCAACTAAGAGCACTGGCCCGGATAACATCCCGTCTAAGTTCCTAAAAGATGGTGCTTCTGAACTGTCAATCCCTATTGCTCACATAATAAATCTATCAATCACCACTAATACAGTACCGGAGGGTCTGATGTAAGCAACTATAGGCCTGTTAGTATACTCAGTATAATATCTAAAATTCTAGAGAGGGCGGTGTACTCTCAAGTAGTTAAGTACCTTAATGGCAACAACATTCTCCATAGCCATCAATCGGGCTTTAGAAGAACCTACTCAACCGACACCTCCCTTATTAATCTGATGGATTACCTGAGAACTGAAATGTCAAAGGGGAACCTCATAGGTATGGTAACCTTAGACCTGCAAAAGGCCTTCGATACTGTCAACCACAAAATATTATGTAAGAAACTTCAAGGTATGGGTATAGGTTCTGTAGACTAGTTTAAGTCCTACCTTAGCAACAGGAGACAAATAGTCAAAATCAACAAAACGGAATCAGAACCCCTGCTGATAACGTGGAGTTCCCCAAGGTAATATTCTGGGTCCCTTATTATTCTTATGTTATGTCAATGACATACCTATCAGTGTCAAGTGCAAACTCCTACTGTATGCAGATGACAGTGCTCTGTTAGTGTCAGGTAAAGACCCACAAGATATTGCTAATGTTTTAACACTGGAACTGGAGTCCTGCAGCAAGTGGTTAGTAGACAACAAACTATCATTACACCTCGGGAAAACTGAAGCCATTCTCTTTGGCACGAAACATAAATTGAGAAGGGTAAATAATTTTAATGTTCAGTGTAATGAGGAGCCCATCACTTTGGTTTCATCAGTAAAATATCTGGGAATCCCCTTTGACACATGCATGTCAGGAGAATTGATAGGGAACAATGTAGTAAAGAAAGCGAATGCCAGACTGAAGTTCCTGTATAGACAAGCACAGTGTCTACCTACTGAGGCATGCAGGACCCTATGTCTAGCCCTTATACAATGCCATATGGATTACGCTTGTTCTTCAGGGTACTCTGCCTTGACAAAAAAACTGAAAGATAGACAGCAAATCACCCAGAACAAAATCGTAAGATTCATCCAGGGGCTGGGACCAAGAGAACATGTAGGCCAGGATGAATTACAGCAGTTGGATATGCTGAATGTTGAAGACAGAGTAAAACAACTGAAGCTAAATCATGTTTATAAAATTGCTCACAGTGTCCAGAATATCTTGCAGTCAATTTTGTCAAGGTTGGGAACCAAAGCAATCATAGTACTAGGTGTGGAGAAATTTTCTCCAGGAGGGGGGTATCAGCCCCCTTCAGCCCTTTCAGCCCCTTCAGCCCCTTTCAGCCCTGAGTGGCCAAGCCCTCAGAAGGGGCGAGCGTCTTGTTTACTGCTAGAGTGAGTAATTGATCACAGATGCTATGCCACATAGTCAAGTGACCTCTGCTCCTTGCACCGGTGTTGCAAAGTGTATTTTTATAAGAGACAGTACATCTCTTACTTAGCAGGACAATTAAGGAAAATCCTGCTCCCACTTTATTACCATAGTAAAAATAGTGTACATTGTTGTCTATGCTTAAGACAGCAAGAAACAAACATTCTGCTTTGCTTCATCGAGGAGGTGACAAGGATGCAAGGTACTAGGACAGCGTTTTTTTTTTTGTGCTAGGGCAGTGACGGCTTGGGGCGGTGTGGCATCGCCAGACTATCTTTGACTCTAGGGAGAGTGACACTGACGCCAGGATACTGATCTGTGCGTTAGTGTGAACAAAGTGTCTCAAACACAAACACTTAAGAGAAGTGTGATCAGCTTCTCTTGTGATACATTGTGAACAATAAAGACAAATCTTGTGGAACATAGTGTACCAGTGTGCGTTTCCTAGACAATGGAAGACGTGGACATCCAAGGACACTTCAGCTTCTATCAAGTCACCGATACCTGTCGAAGGTGTTGAGAACACCATAGCTCACGTTACAAAGAGCAAGGTATGTTACGAATTTCTTGTAGATCGGGGGATTGCGCAATTCTTGAGTCACAAGGAGTTTGTAATCAACCTATAATCGGCAGTAAGGTGTGGACTTTTGACTCCAAACAAGTAGGTATTTCGTCAGCCATCATCGAATGAAATATGCTGACATAACACCCCCTAGGGGTAATTTATACTTACAAATTGTATCTCTTGACAGCCCAATGTTGTGATGGTTTCGACAGCTTCTAGACCTCGTCTGCAGGGGCGGCTGTGTAGACGATTTGCTGTCATTTATCAGCTAAGTGTTCATTATATATAGTTATAAATTATATCTTAGCTGGTTAGGCCAATATCTCCAACAGAATTTGGTCGTGCTCGAACCGGATAAAGACCACACTGTGGTCCAAATATGTTGTACTACAGTGTACAAATAACCTATGAGCCAAGGTCCTTCGAAAAAAGCTGTAAAACTAGTGTTTTACAATATAAATTAGTATGAGTCCCTCCAGACTCAATCACAGAGAATGGGCAGCCAAAAGAAAATGGGCGCTCACCCAGCGTTCACCCAAAAGAAAACAGGCGCTCACCCAGTGGACACCCAAAGAAAACGGGAGCTGGGTGACTCACCCACATCCTGCACCCACTGCTCCAATCTCGAGAAATTGCTGATTAAGACAATACCACCAAGTGATGTTGTTTGTCTGAGTGTATATATATACACAGTGTTTATAACAAATTCTGTTGGAGATATTGGCCTTACCAGCTAAGATAAAATTTATAACTATATATAATGAACACTTAGCTGATAAATGACAGCAAATCGTCTACACAGCCGCCCCTGCAGACGAGGTCTAGAAGCTGTCGAAACCATCACAACATTGGGCTGTCAAGAGATACAATTTGTAAGTATAAATTACCCCTAGGGGGTGTTATGTCAGCATATTTCATTCGATGATGGCTGACGAATACCTACTTGTTTGGACTCAAAAGTCCACACCTTACTGCCGATTATAGGTTGATTACAAACTCCTTGTGACTCAAGAATTGCGCAATCCCCCGATCTACAAGAAATTCGTAACATACCTTGCTCTTTGTAACGTGAGCTATGGTGTTCTCAACACCTTCGACAGGTATCGGTGACTTGATAGAAGCTGAAGTGTCCTTGGATGTCCACGTCTTCCATTGTCTAGGAAACGCACACTGGTACACTATGTTCCACAAGATTTGTCTTTATTGTTCACATGTATCACAATGAGAAGCTGATCACACTTCTCTTAAGTGTTTGTGTTTGAGACACTTTGTTCACACTAACGCACAGATCAGTATCCTGGCGTCAGTGTCACTCTCCCTAGAGTCAAAGATAGTCTGGCGATGCCACACCACCCCAAGCCGTCACTGCCCTAGCACAAAAAAAAAACGCTGTCCTAGTACCTTGCATCCTTGTCACCTCCTCGATGAAGCAAAGCAGAATGTTTGTTTCTTGCTGTCTTAAGCATAGACAACAATGTACACTATTTTTACTATGGTAATAAAGTGGGAGCAGGATTTTCCTTAATTGTCCTGCTAAGTAAGAGATGTACTGTCTCTTATAAAAATACACTTTGCAACACCGCTGCAAGGAGCAGAGGTCACTTGACTATGTGGCATAGCATCTGTGATCAATTACTCACTCTAGCAGTAAACAAGACGCTCGCCCCTTCTGAGGGCTTGGCCACTCAGGGCTGAAAGGGGCTGAAGGGGCTGAAAGGGGCTGAAGGGGGCTGATACCCCCCTCCTGGAGAAAATTTCTCCACACTGGGGGGGCGGCGGAGGTTCGCTGCAGGTGAACTATTCATCACTTAACATTAATTTAATTTTCTCACTCGCCACCACTGCTGCTTATCTTTTCTGAACAGCTTTAGTCTGTGTGGTTTCTGGAGAATCACTAATTTTGTTTTCAACACTGTGTAATTCTAACGGCACTAGTTTATTTACTGTCCGCTTATTCACTACACCTTTGCTCAAAACATCAACTGTCCTGATGATTCCATTTGCATCAGGATATATGGTCACAATTTTTCCAAGTGGCCATTGGGACCTCGGACCATCATTGTCGATAATCACTATGTCACCAGGTCTTAAGGACTTATGATTTTCAGGAACACCAGCTCCATAGAAGTGTTCTCTCAATGAGGTGAGATAGTCTTCTCGCCAAATTTTCTCCCAACGTTCAATCACTTTATTAAGGTGTTTGAATTTACGTCTGATTTGCTCAGGTTCGAAATAAGTAGGATCCTCTATGATTTCTTTATCATTCATGGGAGGAACAGGTTCGAGCCTTCTGCCATGGAGTAAATGAGATGGACTTAACACTTCTAAATTGTCCAGATCATCGGTAACATAAGTTAGAGGTCTGCTGTTGACTCTATTTTCTATTTCAGTCACAACTGTACGGAATTCTTCTAAGTCTATTCTCTGACGATGAAGAGTCTTCCTTAAACAACGCTTTACAATGCTGATCATTCTTTCATAAAATTTCCCCCGTGCCATGGAGATTTGGAGGAATGTATCTCCAACGACATCTGCGTTGATTCAGCATCTTTTTGTACTTCTGGTTGATCAAAGATCTTGCTTATATAAGCAGTACCAGCAACAAAGTTCGTTGCATTATCTGAAATCATCAGTCTGGGACATGCCCTTCTGGCTGCAAACCTTATGAATAATTTTGATAAAGGTTTCAGCAGACATGTCAGTGGCTACTTTCTAGATGTACTGCTCTAGTTGTAGCACAAGTGAACAAACAGATGTACACCTTGATGGGAACTTTGTCAACTGTTTTGGTTATAAATTATTGGTCCAGTGTAATCTACACCTGTCACCTCAATGGAGTGATATGACAAACTCTTTCAGAGGGATATGGAGGTGGACCTGGATACTGACATACTCGCATATCGTAGTGACGACAAGTAATGCAGTCCTTTATTTGTTTTTTCACACTTTGTCGACCTTGAGGTATCCAGTAGGATTGTCGTATATGACAAAGTGTGTCAGCTACCCCACCATGTAACACGTTACTGTGGGCGTTTTGCACAATCAGTTTTGTTATCCAATGATTCTTGGGGATCAATATTGGATGTATGGCTTCTTTAGGTAGGGAAGAATTATGAATTCTTCCTCGACATCTTATAATCTTTTCTGAGTCGAGATAAAGTCCTAAAGAATTAATCATGGCAGGTTTCTTTGGGGATTTATCTTGTGTTTCTAGAAATTTATATACTGTAGAGAAAACATCTTTCTGTATTAGTTTCACCCAGTATTTAATGGGTTCAAGACATTCATAATCAGGTTTAATTCCTTTAATGAATTTAAAGACAAGAGCTGTAACTCTTAAGAGTTTACCCAAAGATGAGTATTTAGATCCATCAATGACTATTTCTGTTGTGTCTGCAGTATTTACACAACTTATTTCTGCTGTGTTCAAGCAGACTGTTTCTTCTGGCATAATGTGAGCTTTTTGCTGAGGCCAGTTATTTTCATCAGAGAGCCAGTTCGGTCCGTGGAGCCATAATTTATTATCCACAAATTTCTTAAGTGGGACACCACGTGACAACATGTCAGCTGGATTCTCTTGGGTAGAGACGTGAAGAAAGAGATAATCTCTCTGCATCTCTTTTATTTCTGCTACTCTGTTCTGTACATAGACCAGCTTACTCTTATTATTTCTTAACCACTGGAGAACTGCTTCATTATCACTACAGATCACGGTTTTCTCAATAGTGAGATGATCAAGTACTTTGTTGAGATAGACAGCTAATTTTGTACCTACATAGAGTGCTGTCAGTTCCAATTGTGGTACTGTTCTGACCTTCACTTTTTGGGAACCAAAGCAATCATAGTACTAGGGGGAGAGAGCACAACTTTGTAGTATCCACAGTCATTGGCCAGGCGTCAAACACCTTTTATTGTACAGCAATAAAGGAATAGAACAGACTGCCTGCACATGTCAAAGCCAGTCTTAGCATGAGTCAGTTCAAGAAGACTGCCAAAAGGTGTCTGATGAATGTAGCTACAGAAAGGGAGGGGAATGATCTTCTATTTTTTTTTTTGTAAATACGGTAAAATTTTT
>NC_069407.1:63122644-63143189 GCF_026875155.1 Cherax quadricarinatus
GTATCAAAGAGTTCAGGAATAAATTCCAGTGGAAGGAGGAGAGAAACTCCTTCTCATCTGACGGTTCGTTCAATATTAACTCAACTTGATCATTCACTCTCGTTTTATAGGTCTTAAATTAGTACACATACAGTAGAACACTTGTCATTATATTGAATTAACCTTCTTTCTGATCAGCGAGCTTAATACTCACTTGATCAATTATCTTTTTATTAAGTGGTTTGTACATTGTGGGATCATAATTAGATCTTAATGTATTAATATCAACTACTCCCAAAAGAGATCCCAAAACTGATCGCCAAAATTAAGGGGGTCAATCAAATCGCTATATATTAACATATAATTAATACCTGATTCAGGATCGGGGGGGTTTACCGCCTTCACACCAGACTCGTTAAAAATAATTCTTTTTTATTGGTAAAGACATACAAAATTTCTTTTACCTGGAACCCTAGCATATCGCTTCCTTCTTTATCAAATTCCAACCCCACATAACCACTGGTAATATCAGAAGGTAGTATAATTTTTTTTTTCAAGTTAATAACCACTCTGTTTATCCTGGATGATATGTGAACACAATTGAGTTTTTGGGATGATAATACCCGTTATATGTTTAAATTTGCTATTAAGAGATTTGCATTAATATCCTCATTTATTGCCTCTAAAATCCTTGCATATCACCTCCAATAATTTTGCTCATATCAATTATGCATATATTTATTTACTGTAGATTTCTCATATGTAAATACATATCTTCAAATTCTTTTGCGGTATATAATGCGTCTTGGGGTAAATTATATTTTTCAGAGCAACCTCAAAATCAATTTTATTATCTAATATAATTGGGTCATAAATTTATTAATGAAAGCCGAAGGTGTATTGGCGGGAAATAAATCGAGAAATTGAATCGCTACAGACGTTAGAAACGTTCAGCCATCTCTACAACTCTTATAACACACACAAATAAAAAAAATAACATTTACAGAGTTTATATACTCACCTAATATGATATCCACGATGTTTTCTCCTTACACCGCCTCTTTATGTAATAATTGTTTTCTCACCTTTTTTTATTCCTCACAAAATCAAAATGTATACCTGATATATTTAATAAATGCTTTATTTCTGTTAAGTAATCAGAATCATTCTCTTTGCTGATTTCACATTATTTTCTGATAAAACATTTAATATTTCAATAATATTACTTTCCCGTAATGGGGGTAAAAAAGGTCACCATTCCCCATCCCAACTCACCAAGGATTTTCTTTGCAATAATACTAACTTTGAATTTCACATATTCTATATTTCTCGCACCACTCTTATGTGGCATGAATCTTGACAAATCTGGGTTTTCTGAGGTTTCAACGAGGTGAGAGCAGGGGGGTTGACCTGCCTAGCGGGAGTAAATCTTAAACTTGCGTTTAACAAACCCCGCTTCAAGCATGCACCACCACCACCTCCTTCTAAATTCTCATCACCCTCCGATTTTACTAACTCGAGAGGTTTTCCGATTCATAACTGAAGTTGGTACAAGATAAAATTCTTTCATGATTTATTAAACAATCTTGAAATAATATTAAATGCTAGAGGTAATATAATACTAAGAAAATTTCCACCTCTGATACCAGAAAATATTTCTTTTTACGCTGAAAACCAATTTTCTTACAAGCTAATGATTTAATCTCGTCTTGTACTTTTAAATATTTAGGGTCTAATGGTATTTTTCAAGATTTTTTTGGGAAAAATTTAAAAAAAAAATTTAAATTAACATTAATAAAAAAAAAAATGAAATTTTTTTAAACGTAAAAAGAGAAAATTTTCAAAAAGAAAATTAATTTTAAATGAGTTTCTTGCAAATTTGGGGCCAGTTTTACATATTTCGGCACCAAACTTTAATATATATAAGTAGTGAAGTTTTCTCCCGGGGGGTGTTTTCCGGGTTTTTGGGGCCCTTCCACTGAGCGGGGAAATTTTCCCCGTTTAGGGGGCCTTCCACGGGGCGGGGGTATCCGGTCTAGGACCAGCGGCGGGAGGGCCCCACCTTTTCCCCACCTAGGTTTTTTATTCCGGTTTTGACCATGCCCTTTCCCCCTCGAGACTACCTCACCCTTGCCCCCCCCAAACCCCAATACCCCCGCCCACGCCCCCCTTTCGCCCCCCCGCCGTCGGGGCCGGGGCCCCGCCCCCCCGCGCGCCCGCCCGCCGCCCCCCCGCGCGCCCCGTCCGCCGCCCCGCCCGCGGCCTTGGCTGGGGCCTTTCTGCAGCGTCTTTCCGGATCGCCCCCCGGCGCCTCGATTTTTTTTTTCTTATGATTCCTTGGTTTAAAGGTTTTTTTGGATTCCCCCCTATGGGGTTTTCAAAATTTCCCCAATTCCTCGGTCAAGTTTTTTGGGTCCCCCTCCTTTACCCCCCACCCCCCCAAAAATTTTCTAAATATCAAAGTTTTCCATTCCCTCGGCCCCCCCTTCCCACTTCACCCCCCATCTAAAAATTTTTTTCCGATAATAAAATTTTTTGGATTCCCCCCCCTTATGGGGGTTTCGAAATTTTTTATGATTCCTGGGATCAATTTTTTTTTTGGATCCCCCCTTTGGGGTTTTCAAAATTTCTTATGTCCCCTCGGATAAAGGGTTTTTTTGGTTTTCCCCCCCTAGGGGGTTTTTCAAAATTCCCTCGGATCAATTTTTTTGGAATCCCCCCTCTGGGGGGGAAAGCATGCTTACTACAGGTCAAAAAAAGGGTTGTTTACTCGGGGGGTCAGTGACGTCCACGTTTTTGACCCCCCAAAAAATGTTGAATCGGGGTCGCCCCAAATTCTTTGACGTCCCCGCGCACGGTTTGAATCATGTCAAACCCTTTTTAAAAGTTAAATTAAATTAATAAGGGGAATAGTCCCTTTCATCATGGGGAAAAAACATTTTCACTCTTTTAACCCAAAAATTTTTTCATCATCAAAAAAAAAAAAAGGACACATTTCAGGAAAAAATAATACAAAATTTTTTTTTTTTTCATTATTTATTATACACCCATTACATTTTGGGTAATCAAAAAAAATACAATTTCATTGAAAAAAGCTACAATTCATTGACAAAAAATCAACTTGGGAGAAATTTTTTTTTTTTTTTCTTCCTTGTAAAATTTTCTTTTGCATTTTTTTGGGGTCTTGTTTTCTTCCTCACTGTTATACAATAAACTTCGGGGGGGGAAGTTTGGCGGATAATTTAGGGGGGAACCTCACTAAACATAAATTAGGTTGGAATTGTCATAAAATTTTTCCCACCCTCGCCCCATACCATTTTATCGCAAAAACCCAACTACTAACACATTTCCACTCTTGGGAGACGGGGGAGAAGGCTCAAACTCGGCGTGGGAGGATTTACAATTCCTGGAAAAAAGCGTTAACATCAACCCCCTGAGTAGGAGGCACAGTCCCCAACATCCCACATAGGTCGGGGAGAAGTTCTTTGGGGTAGGGGGGGGAAAGCAACAGCTTTTTCCAAAATGGTTGGGAAAAGGGGGGCGGGGGGGATCTCGCTCCTAACAATCCCATCAACTCGACATCATTGCCCCCCTGTGGGATTTTTTTTTGGGCGCAAATTAATTTTCCAACAACCGCATTATATTGGGCATCTGGAAAAGAAAAAAATTTCTCGTTAGAAGAAGAAAAAGGGCATATCTTTAATTGTTTAAAAAGTTTTTTTGGGTTTAAATTTACATTACATTTCCCAAAAATGTATGTGAAAAAAAAAGTTTTTTTTAAAATTATTAGAAAAAGGGTTTCATTCAGAAAAAAAAACAAAAATCCTTCCCTTTTAACCGCGGGTTTGGTTTAAATTCCGACAATACACAGGGACCCAGTCTTCTCTCCTCCTCGCAGACACCTCCAACATACACAGGGATGCAGCCCTTCTCTCCTCCTCGCAGACAACCTCCAAGGGGGTTCTAAATTTGGGTTTTCACCCTTGCCCCCTATTTGGGAAGGACATTAGAGGGCAAAGATGACCCACCCCGGGCATTTATAGCGCGTTATGACCTTTCCCCCCCGCCTTTTAACCTTTCCCCCCGCCCTAAACGCCCTCTACCCCACCGTTTTAAAAATTTCCCAATATTTTACACAGTTTTTCAAAATTTCCCGGGGAAAATTTATTAGCAAAAAACATTTGAAAAGGGGGTATATTAAAAATGCTCAAAATCAATTTCATTATAAATTGGTCATTTTTTAATTTATTTTTTACCCAAATTTTTAAAAACAAATATGGTATTAATTTTTTACACTTAATTTGTTAACTTATAAAAACAAAATATATACCCTTAAAAAGACGCACAACAATGATTTTTCATGTTGAATCCTCTTTTTAATACCGTCAGGGAAATTTCTTTTGAATTTAAATTTTCTATATTATTTGTAAAAATTTTTAAAAATCCACCCCAAAAAATTTATCAAATTTTAAAAAAATTTGTTTTTTGTTACATATATAGTAATAAAATGAGTTTTTATTTTAAACCTTAAATCGTTAATATTTTAATGAGGGAAAATTTTACCGCTTATCTTTTATCCTCTAAAAATTTAAATTTATTTTAAATTTGCGGAAAAAAACATCCCAAAAACAGGCATATCTTCCCGTATGATGTTTCAAGGCAATATTTTTCTCTTCACAATTCATGGCAAACCCCCGGAAAGCACTATCACGTTCTATTTTATTTAATTTAAACTCGCTTAGTTTAAAACCCAAAACCCCAAAAAAAAAATTCTTTTCCCTCTTTTTTGGGTTTTAACCAAATGTCATTTCTTTTCAAAAAATTTTCCATTCTTCTCGCCCAGTTATGCATTCTTGACCTTTTCATTTCTCGGGTTCAACCCCAAAATTATAGCTCCCTTTTTGGAGAAAATTTATGTAATAATATCAGTCCCCCAAAACCCCAGAGTTTTTAAAGGTAGGGGTAATATAACCTACTCGCGTGTGTGGGGAAAATTCAGTCAAATATTTGAATCATTTCTAAATTTAAATTTTGAAACCCCCCGAAATGTTTCCCAAAATCTTCAGGGTTAAAAAATATAAGGGTTTAAAAAATTATATCCTCCTTAAAAATGTCTTCATTTTCAATTTTAATTTAAAAATTAAATATTTTTAAATGGGGTATGACTTTTTCCCCAAAAGGTTTATCGGGGATCAATTGGTTTTTGATTAGATGTCAAAAAATATTGATTTAAAAAAATGTTTCTTGAACAGAAATTCACACCCCCTGCGGGTTTGCCCTCATGCTTGAATTCAATGTTTTTAAAATCCCTTTTCCGTAAAAGGAATAACTTTATCGATCCAAAATTTTTAAGGGAAAATTTAATTTATTTTTTATATTTTTTTTTCCGCTTAATGGAGTATAATTCCCCATGGGGTGAATGCTTTTTCAAGTCTAAATCGACTTTCGCCCACATCCGGGATATATTCGGAAAACTACTAACACCACCCATAAAAGGGGAAACAAAGTTTTCACTTTTTTCGTTTAATTTCCCTTGCTTTTTTAAAATATCATCAAAATTCAGCTGTTGTAAAATTTACTATTGCTGTGTCTTTTTTACAAAAAGAATGCTATTCTTTCCCAATGTATCTAATTTTGATGGGGATAAATGTTTAAGTTTTTTAAATATAGCCCGCATAAAATTTAAAAATGGATTCGTTTAATAATTTTTTTTTCATTAAAATACAAACCCACAGATTTAATATTGTCCTAAACTTTAGAATTCACAATAGGCCCTTACCCTTATCCCCCAAAATCCCCCCCCAAATCCCCCCTTTTTGGGTATTTTTAAATTTTTTTTTTCCCAAGGCCGGGCCCTTGGGTTAAATCAAAAAAATGACCTTCTGAATTTGTTTTCCCAAAAAATTCGAGAAATTTTATCAGACCTTGTTTTTACTGGAAATTACTTACATGTGCGTCTAGTGCTATTGGGGACAATAAGGGGAAGGCCGGGAAAATTTTTTGGGAATCCATCGTTATGGAATGAAAAAAGTGGGGAAACGGGGGGGCCTTTTGAGCCCCCCTTTTTTGTAACGTAAAGGCACCAGCCGACATACTAAAATTGACATTTAAAAAATAAATTTAAAATTTAAAATTAAATTTTCCAGTTTCTTTTATTTTTTAAAAATTTTCAATCTTTTTCAAACCAATCTTTCTACTTCCTCCCGGATAAAAAACTTCTGCCGCACCTTCAATTTTTCTCCCCAACCCCAAAAATTTTTCTGCAAAATTTTTAAAAATTTCCCCAAATCCCCCATTTTTTAAAAGGGGGATTTTTTTTTGGGCCTAGGGTAAAAAACCCCCGGGAAAAAGGGTTTTATAAATTAAAAATTCCCCCCCTTTTACCCCTCCCCCCCGAAGAAAAAATTTGGAATAAAATTCCCCCCAAACCCAAAGGCTTTTTTTCTTAAATTTTCTTCTAAACCTCCCCTTTAAACCCCTCGATACCCAAAAAATTTAGGAATAAAAAAGGGGGTTTGGGAGGAGAGAAACTCCCTTCCCTTTTTTGACGGGCCCTTAATATTAACTTATAAATTAATCTTTTTAAAAAGGTTTAAATGGGGGGAACACGTAACCCAGAAAGAAAACGGTCTTTAATATTGAATTAAACCCCTTTTCCCCTTTCCTTGACCGGGGGCCCCAAACCCCCCACGAAAAATTTTCTTTTTATTAATTTTTACGGGGACCAAAAAATTTTAATTTTTTAATTCACAATCCCAAAAAAATCCAAACCCCTATCGGCAAAAAAGGGTGGCAAAAAATCGTAAAATTTTAAAACAATTAAGTAACCCAAACCAAACCTTATTTAAAAAACCCCTTTCCCAACAGACCCCTTTAAAAATTTTTTAAAAAATTTTTTATTGGTAAAACCCCCAAAAAAACAAAAAAATTTCTTTTACCTAGAACCCAGATATCGTTTCCCTTCTTTATCAAATTCCAACACCACAAAACCCACTGGAAAATATCAAAAGGGTAGTATAATTTTTTTTTTTAAAAGTTAATAACCACTCGGGTTTTTTCCCGGGATGATATGTGAACAAAATTGATTTTTTTGGGTTTTTGATAACCCCCGGGTTATATTTTTAACTGCTTTTTAAGGGAGATTTCATTAATACCTTTTTTTGCCCTAAAATCCTTGCCATATCCCCCAAAAAATTTTGCTCTATAAATTTTTTATTTTTTATTTTTTATTTCTGTAGTTTCTCAAATGAAATACAATCTTAAATTCTTTTGCGGTTTAAAAAAATGCTTTTGGGGAAAATTTATTTTCAAGCCCTCATTTCAATTTTTTTATCTAATATAAGGGGGTCAATAATTAAAAATGAAAACCGAAGGTGTATTGGGGGGAAAATTTTAAATCGGGACTTGAATCGCTCAGGAGGTTTTAGAAGACTTTCAGCCATCTCTTCCCTTTTATAAAAACACAAAAAATTAAAAACTTAACATCACAGAGTTTTTATACTCACCTAATATATATCCAGGGATTTTTCTCTCCTTACACCGCCCCCTTTTATGTAAAAATTGTTTTCCCCCATTTTTGTATTCCTAAAAAAAAACCCAAAATTTTATCCCTGATATTTTAAAAATTCTTTATTTCTTTTAAAAGAAACCCAAAAATTTCGATTCTTCCCCTGTTTTTAACTTTAAATTTTCTGAAAAAACATTTAATTTTTCTTTAATATTACGTCCAGTAATGGGGGTAAAAGGTCCCCATTTTTTCCCAACTCCCCAAAAGGGTTTCTTTGAAATAATCCCAACTTTGTTTTCCATTTTTCTAATTTCTCGCACTCATTTCTTATGTGCTTTAATCTTGAAAAATTTCGGGGGTTTTTCTGAGGTTTCCCCGGGGTTTTGAGAGCGGTGGGTTGCCCTGCCTAGCGGGAGTAGCCCTTAAACTTGCTTTTTAACACCACGCTTAAAGCATGCCCCAAACCAACCCCTCCTTCTAAATTCTCATAAACCCCTCCGTTTTTAAAACTAACCGGGGTTTTCCCGTTTCATAACTAAATTTTGGTAAAAGGGATAAAATTCTTTTCATGATTTTTAAACAATCTTAAAATAAAAATTAACTGCTAAGGAAATATAATCCCTAAAAAGTTTTCCACCTCTGATACCAGAAAATTTTTCTTTTTCCCGTTTAAAACCAATTTTCTTAAAAAGCTAATGTTTTTAATCTCTTTTCTTTACTTTTTAAATATTTTGGGGTTCAAATGGTTTTTTTAAATTCTTAAAAAAATTTCCCCTTTAAAAAATTCTTGATACAACTAATGGGGTTTTTTTTTTTAAAAAACTGTTGTAATAAACTCTTCCGATGATTGCTGGGAGATATTAAGAAATGTAAAAAAATTTTTTTAAAAATTTTTCTAATAATGATTTTTTATTGTACCTTCAAAAATCTCCTTTTTTGGACCCACGAATTAAAAGGGGAATCAAAACCCTTTTTTAAGTACCAAAAAAAAGTTTTTAATTCCCCCAAATTTTTTTTTTTTCTTTTCAATTACTCTGTCGAAAATTTGGAGTTGGTAGACGGGGGTAAAATTTCTTTGCGTTTAAAATAAATCCTTTAATCTTTTCACCTTTAAAAATTTTTTAAAATGAAAATGTTGTTATGGTTTTGAGAATTTTAATTCTATATTTTTTAAAATTTTTCCCCTCTGTTTTTTGTGGGGTGAAACCCTGGGTTAAACGCGGATGATCTGCAAAGAGCCCACTCTTGTTGTTCTCCAACACCCAATTTCTTACTAAATTCGTTTTTTTTTTGGATCTTCCATTTTTTTTTTACCCCGAAATGATTCCTTATATCATTCAATGTAGAAAATTTACCATGGACTTGCAAGGGGGTTTTACCGCCAACCCCCCGATGCGGAGATGAATTTTTTACGCATTATTTTTTTTCATTTAACATTTTTGGGAAAAATTAAATGTTTTTTTAATTGCCCATTTTAATTGTATAATTTACTTTTCATCGTTTAAAAGCCTTTTCTCTGCCAATGGAAGCTTTTGTTTTTTTTGGGAAAATTTCATGAATAACTTTATAGGTTTACTCTGGAGAAAATTTCTGTACCGTTTATTAGAAACTCCCTCCTTTACGTAAATAATCCGATAATTTTTTTCGCCTTTTCATTCCCCAAAATAGGGTTTTTGTAAGGGAATGAAAAGTGCTGGGCCCCTTTCTTTCTTTTCAGATATTTGCTTGAAAAATATCTTAAAAAAACCCCTCGATACAAAACGAAAAATGTATTTAATCCATCATTATTCTGGATTTTTAGACATATCCCCCAAAATTAAAGGGTTAAATATCACTCTGGGTTTGGGAGCAATTTTTTTCCCTACGGGGGAACTTCTTGGGTTTTTAAAAAGTAAAAAGTTAAATTTTTTCTAAAATTTAAAGAAATTTCTGCCCTTTTTTAAAGGTTATGGACGGATCAATCTTTTTACAGCTGTATTTTAAACGTTTACACCAAGAATGACCCCCAGTTTCCGGGGAATTTAAAAACTTTTCTTTAATTTTTGCTCGCCCCAAAATTTGGTTTATACAATTTCGTAGGAACCCTGCCGTAAAAAAATTGGGGTTCGAAAACGTAATGTTTTTGGGTATTTAATGAAAGGTCTATGAATAAAAAACCCAAAGGGGGGTTTTTTTTTAAAAGCAGATTTATATATTTAAAATTTTCCTTTTTTTTTCCGAAAAAATTGTCCCCCCAGAATCTTTTACTTGTCCAAGACCCCCTCATTTAAATAAAGAAAAATGCTTGGCTTTTTAAACCAGGGTAGGGACTATATCGTCCCCCGGAAATATATTTTGATAATCAAAAAATTGCTTATATTATAAAGTCAATTTTTAAAGTAAAATTTTCGAGAAAATTTCACTGTTACCTGTTTTTTAAAAATAAAATCATAAAACAAAAATTTTTGGGAAATTTTCACCCAGGTGATGCTTTGACTTTCTGCGGGTCGATAAATCTTTACTTAATGTTTTTTTTGAGAATCTCTGAATCTTTTTTTAAGGGATGTGATTCACCCCCCATTTTAATAATTTTATGAATTTTCCTCGTGGTTTTTAACTTTATTAATTTTGTTTGTGAAATAAGTTTCCCACTATTCGAAAAACCCGGGCAATGTAATTTGAAGGAAACAAATATATAAACGTCAGCAATGTGTATTTTGAAAATTTCAAATTTTCCCCCTTATTTTTTAAAATGTTTCAAAAAGTTTCCCTCTCTTTAAGTTGAATAAAACAAAAAAAGGGGGGTTTTACCATAGAAAAGGCGTTTTTTTTAAAAACTGAAAAGTTTTTTTAATGGGTTTTCAAAAAAAAAAAAAATACTTTTGTTCAATAAGGGGACACATTTTAAGGTGGAGAGGACTCCCCTCCCCAAAAATTTTTGTTGCTTTAGGGTGGCGATTGCCCCGGGGTTTTTCATGATTATCTTAAATCTACCCTTTGGGGGTGGGAAAACCCCTTAAATTGGGGCCTGTCCCGTCCCGAGTTGACGCAGGTGTTATGTTCAAATTGGGTGTGAAAACCCATTAAACAGGTGTTGGGGGGGGAAAGGGGGGGAACCCCCAAGGGGTCTCCAGAGCGAGGGGGAGTGCTTCCTCCATCATCCGTGCTGACCTAACTTCCCCCCATTATTTTAAAATGAACAAAAGTTTCCCTTCATTAATTAAAAGGACCTCATCTTCCCAAAGGGTGAAACCCCATATATGCCCGTCTGTCGACCTGTGTTGACCCCGGTGTTCGGTAAGGAGTTAATTTTTTAAATTACCCTTTTGTGAAAACCGGGATTATACAGTGGTGGGCGGGGGGGGGGGGGCGGGCCCATAAAGTCAAAGAGACACTCAAAAGCGAGGACAGTGCTTCCATTTCCCTATCCCTGATGACCTCATCTTTCCCCCCGTATTCCTCTCATTAAGGTTTAAAGGGCCTTTTTCTTCCAACCCCTGAACCCCACAAAATGGGAAAGGTTAAATTATACTTAGAAAATTCTTGTTTTTTTTTACTTTTTTTAATTTTTGTTTTAAGCATAGAGTGAAATGTTTACTGGGGTTTTGCGTTAATAATGGGAAAAATTTTTTTTTTGGGGGTTTGTGTGTTAAATAAGTGAAATTTGGGGAAAAGGAGTTTGTTAGAAAAAATTTTTGATAAGCGTTGGGAAAAAAAATTTTTACAAAGGGTTTTAATTTATTTGGGTTTTAAATTTTTTTTTGAAGATACGAGTGAAATTTTTTTCGGGGGTTGGGGTGTTAAATTAAATGAAAATTTTTAAAAGGGGGTTGCATAATTTGAAAAACTTGGAAGCATTGGGTTTAAAAGAAGATTATCGATTTAAAGCAGCGTTCGTTGGTAATCGAGGGAAAGGGGGTTTTTTTTTAAAAGCAATGAAGGTTTTTTGGGAATTGGATAAAAGAGTTTTAGTTTCTTTATGGAAAAAAGGCTATAGAAAAAAAGGTTTTGTAAACCCAAATTTTTGATCTTTTTTTTTGTTGTGAAAATGTTTCTAGTCACTCGAGAAAAGATTTTCCCCTGTTCATTTAAATTTTAAAATTTTGGGTTTTTTTTTTGAAATTTATGTGCTTTTTTTCCCCTGTTCATTGAAAAACTTAAAAAAGTTTTTATGTAAAAATTGGGGAAGGGTGAAATATTTTCCTTCTGTTCATTGAAATTCTTAATATTTTTTGGGTTTTTGAATTGGTTATACTTTTTTTTTTTTCCCTTTTGTTCATTGAAAATCTTAATAATTTTTTTGGGGTTTTGAATTTGGTATACTTTTTTCCTCTGCAGGGGGAAAAAACCCGGTAGTGTTGTCGAAAAGTTTTGGGGGTGAAGGCTTTGTGTTGGTAACCTTTACCCAATTTCGGAGGTGCGGGTACTTTTCCCCCTTTTAAAGATGTGGAGACAATACCCCGCATGAGTTTTCTGACACGCATAAAAAGGGGAAGATGGGCCCCGAAGTTAAACATATATCCAGAATTTTAGGGGGTAGGAAAATACGTTAGGAAATATAGTGTTCCCCTTTAACTTTAACAGAAGTTAAAAAATGTATTTTCATGTTTATAGGGATTAATTTTTTAGAAAAAAAAATGCAGATATGTAGGGTAGATCGCCTCTAAAAATGTGCCAGAATCCACCCCAAAATTTTAGTTATAAGGGCATTACGTCAAAACTATGGGGGGATGATCAAAAATGGACAATTTTATTTAAAATTTTGCGTTGAGTTAATTTAAGGGGAAAAGGAAATCTCTGAAGTATTTGGGTCGTTGGGGGGGAACGATATTAGAAAGAAACGAGTCAGAGTTGCAAGATCAGGAAAAGGGTCTGGGTTTGGGTTTTTAAAAGATCAAATCGGGAAACTTTCAGTATCAAAAATGTTAAAGTAGAATTCCCGAGTGGGAGTGGGATAAAATGTGGCATATCCCCAGAAACGCGAGGGGAAAAAATTTGTTAATTTTTAAACCAGAGGGTTAATGATGGGGTTTTTGTGTACTGCGTGCTTTTGGGGCCCCATCAATGGTTATAAAAAAAAAAGCCATGGTGTGATAATTTGCAAAGCAGTTACTACAAAAAGAGGTTGGCTTTTAAACATGCAAAATCTTCTTAGATTATTTCCCCAATTTCGCGGATAATTAGGGATATTAGAGAAGGAAAAAAAAAGTGTCCTTATATGTTTTTCAATTAAAAAGGGTCAAGATAGGACATTTAATTTTATGTGTCGTAAGGGGAATAAGAAAAATAAGGACCTTAAAGTGTGCGTTAATTTTTGAATGAAAGACATTTGGTTTTTTTTCCCAAAATTTTGACCCGGGTTTGGGTTTGAACGAAAATGAAAAGGTTTAAAAGGTTTTAAAGAAGCACTGTCTAGTTGTTTTTATGAAGTTGAATAACAGGGAAGATTAGAAATCCACGAAAAATGGGAATGAAAATCAATCCGATTCCGTATTCCTCCCGGAAGGAACAACAGGGACATTTGAAAATTTTAGTCTAAAAAGGGATTCCCAAAGAAAATTTTTGGTGTTTTTTGATTTTGAATGTGATTAGCACATCTCCCCGCTGGTAAAATTGAGTCTCGGGATAAAGCCCCCCTTTCCTATTGGGTTTTAAAATTTTATTTTATCGCAAAGGGAAATAGTTTTTTTATTAAAAAATTTTTAAGGGGGAGGAAAGCTGTTAACATTTCCCTTTTTAAATGTTATTTGGTTTAATGGAAAAAAATAAAGTTTTGAAGACAGTATCATGAAATCCAAAATGTCAGGGGGAGGATGAGTTAACTTTATTTTCAGAAAACTTTGTTTTTTGTTTGGGAACACCTTTTAAAAAAACCCCGGACAAACATAAACACCCTGACCATACTTTAAAATTTAATAATTAAAATTGGAGCCTATTGTGCACGTTTTAAAAAAATCAGTGTAAAAAACAAGAGAGAGAAAAATTATTCTTTTTTTTTCATAACAGGGCCCTAGATTTTTGGAATAATTTTTTTTAAAAGGGAAAGGGAAAAAGTTTAAAAAATATAACGTGAAATTCATTCGAAACAAGGATTCAAATTCTTGAAAGTAGACATAGGTAAGGGGTTTGGGTTTTTAAAATTCACTGTTTTATTGAATGGGGAAACTCTTTCCACGTTTGCAGATCAACATTTTCAAAGGGAGGGTTTAAAACCCGGAAAAATACAGGAATATTCTGAAAGATGTGCCCCCCGAATGTCTTCCCTTTTTTATGTAAAGGAAAAAAAAAATTTTTGTTTTGATTTATTTACGTTTTTAAAAAACTGATGAAACAAAAAAAACCGAGTTTAAAAACCTTTTTTTTAATTCTTTTAGAAAAACGCGCTATCAGCCCAAAAAGAATTTTGATCATTTCATTGAAAGTGTTTTTATTTGGGGGAAATTTTAAGAAAAATTTGGAATTTCTTTTTTTTTTAAAATTCAAGACAGATGTTGGTTTTTTTAGCCGAGTCTTATGGATTTTGGCGTAAAAAACTCAAAGAATTTAAAAGTTAACGTTAGTAATTATATAAGTTTAAAAAACATTCAGTTGGGGGTGCATTCCCCTTTTTAAAAATTTTAAAGGGAAGATTAGAATATATTTTTCCCACGAATTATATGGGCTTGATTTAAAAAGGGAAACTCAAGGGGGGTTTACGTGCGCCCAATTTAAACAGTATTTAAAAAACAGGGTAAAACCCCCAAAAAACCCTAATTTTTATTTGTGGGGGAATGGGCACTCATTTTCTAAAATTAGATTTTTAATTCCCCTTTTTATGCTAGTGCGATGGGTTTAAAAACTTTTTCCCAGAATTGGGAAAGAAAATTAAACAAAGAGAGGGGAAAAATTCTATCCCCCGATGTGGGATTAATTTAAAGTTTCCTGTGAAAGGCAAAAGGGATTTGGGGTAAATGTATACCCCGCCATATTCCCCCAGGGAGTAGAAATCACTGATGAACTTCCCTTTTAATTTTTATCACATATGGAAATAATCAGCAAAAAGGGGTTTTCCCTTATTGGAAATTTTTAAAATTGGGAAAAAAGAAAGGGAGAAAGATCCCCAAATCTAATGGGGAAAATTGGGGGGCAGTCATTTACCTCCGAAAATTTATTTAAAACAGTCAAAAATTGTTTTCGTTTTTAAATGGGAACCCCTTGGGTTAGAGGTGGAAAAAGGTTCCATACCATAAAAATTTTAATAACACAGACCAAAAAATTTTTAGGGAAACCCTTTTATACAACTAAAAATTGCACAGAGAAAAAGCTAAAAGATGTCCTAAACAAGTCAAAAGCCTTCCCAAAATTTAAATAATAACGCCATTTTATGGGAAAAACATTGCTGAAAATTACAAAGTAGCTTTAGAAATTAGATATATCAATAATAAAAACATTTATTAGAGCGAGTAAAAATCCTTTGTTAAAAAAAAATCACACATTTAAAACAAAATAGAGTTTAAAAATTTCCAAAATTCAATAAGATATATTAGAAGTTAAGCAACCCTTTTTTCTCGGTTTTCCCAAAATTTTTTGGGATAGCAAAAAGAAATTGTTCATTTTTGGGTTTTAAAGTTTTAAAACAACATTATGGTGAAAGATGAAAAACTTCTTTTTTACCGATTTCTGACTTTGTATATTTTTAGTTTGAAAAGTAAAGATTTGTACACCGAGTTTTAAAAAATGAAACCAAATTTTTAGGTTAAATTGGGTTTTTCAAAAATTTTAGGGCCCTGGGGCATTTCCCAAAAATGGAAAAAGTAGAAAAGGGGGGCTGGGGGGTTTTTGAAAACGAAATGTGGGGGATAACCAAATTTTTCGATTGGGTAGCCCCGAAAAATAAAAAGTATTCTGTCAAGATTGCTGGGGAAAATCAACTAAAGTCAGCAGACCAAAGGGATTCCTTCGGGAATTTATGCCCTTAAATTTAACCCCATGCAAGAAATAAGAATGTTTTAATTTAAATGTAGATTTGAGAATTATTCACGGAAAATCTAAAAGTAATGTAAAAGGGAAATATGTTCCCTTTAAAAAAATAAGGGAAAAGGGTTGTCAACCCTTTTATGATAAAAGATATCAATTTTAAAAACTAATTTTAAAAACCCTTTGGGTTAAAGGAAACCCCGATATTTTAAAAAATCTAAACGTTGGAGAATAGAGTGATTTTATTAAACCAAAAAAGTAATGGGGTTTTATAATAAAAAAATGAAAAAAATATTTTTGTATTAGTGGTTTTTCCTGGGAAAAGGTCTTTTTTATGATGAAAATGTTTTTCCCAAAGATTTTAGGTACTATGTCCCCTTATTAACTTGAATGAAGTAAAAGGATCGACAAGTTTCAATTTGGGCGCGGGAGTACTGTCAGTTTATTCAACCTGTTTGCTGGGTTTACCAAAGTTGACGTTTACTGACCGGGAGGTTTAAAAACCCTTCTTTGGGCATTTGACTTTTTTAGAAAGTTAAGCATTTTCCCCCCGAGGGGGGGGTTTTCCAAAAAAATTTTTTCCGAGGAATTGGGGGAATTTTGAAACCCTAGGGGGGGGAAAACCAAAAAACCCTTTATCCGAGGGGATGGAGGGAAATTTCCCAAAAACCCCCTAGGGGGGAATCCAAAAAAAATTGATAAAGGAATGGGGTCAAAGGTAAATTTTCGAAAAATTTTGGGGGGAAAAAGGGGGGGGTACCCCAAAAAAAAAACGAGGCGCGGGGGCGATCCCGGGCACCCTGCAGAAGGGGCAGCAGAAGGGCCCGCGGGCGGGGCGCGCGGGGCGGGCGGGGGCGGGCCCCGGGGGGCGGGGCGGGCGCGCGGGCAGGGGCGGGGGCGCGACGGTGGGGGGGCGCGAAGGGGGGTTTGCGAAGGGGGGGGGGTCGTGGGCGGGGGGGATTTTGGGTTTTTGGGGGGGCAAGGGGGGAGGTAGTCTCGGGGCGGGTCAAGGTCCCAAAACCCCGGGAATTAACACCTAAAGGGGTGAAAAAGGGGGTGCCTTTATCCCCGCTCTGTTTTGAAGGCCTTTTCCCGGGAAATTCCCCGCTCTGTAGAAGGGGCCTTTTTCCCCGGGTATTTCCCCCCGTAGAAAATTTTGAAATACTTAAAAATTTTATATATATATATTATATTTAAAAATATATTTTTTGTCGTGCCGAATAGGGAGAACTTTGGCCCATCTTTGGGTTTTAAAAACAACGCTTCCCTTTCCATTTAGGACAAGTGAAAATTTGTGTAAAGGTTTTTAATTTTGCCCCAAAAACATTTTGAAAACCCAAGAAAAAAAATTATTTCACTGTGTTTTTTTTAGTATTAAATTATTGTAAAATTTTTTAAAATTATTTAGTTGGATTGGGGGGGGAAAAAACAAATTTTTCTTTTTTTTAAAAAGGTTAGGTAATTTTCTAAGTTTCCCTTTTTGGGGCTATTTATAAAATTTTTTCCCTCAAAATTAAAGAAAAAAATATTTTTTTAAATGTAAAGATAAAATTTTTGAAAAAGGGCTTAATTTTTAAAAAATTTTTTTGCCAAAATTTACCCCGTTTTTTCATATTTTGCAACAAAATTTTATAAATATATATTTAATATATAATATATATATATATTTTGTCGTGGCCGAATAATTTTAAAATGGTCAATTAGCAAAAAACTCATTTAAAATTAAAATTTCCCTTTCCCGAAAATTTTCTCTTTTACGATTAAAAAAACATATTTTTTTCATTTTTGTTAATGAAAAAATTTTAATTTTTCACCAAAAAATCTTGAAAACTTACTAACCCTTTTTTTAACGAAACAATTTATTTTTGCCTAAACCAACTAAATATATTTTTAAAAATGTTTACAGTAATTTAAATCTAAAAAAAACCAAACAAATTATTTTTATCGTTAGGTTCAGAATGAAATTTTTTGGAGAAAATTTTTCATTTCACAAAAAATTTTACTTGTCCTATATGGCAAAATGAGCGTTTTCCCAAATTTTAAACCCAAAAACCGCAAGGTTTTTGTATTGGCACGACCATAAATATTTAAAAAAAATATATATAAAATATTATAAATATTATTTATATTATTTAAAAAATATATATATATTATAAAATATTAAAAATTATTAAATTTCCAAATAAAGAAAGCGATATTTGTGTATGCCCAAAAATTTTGCAAAAACCATTCTTTAACCCCAACGAAAAAAATATATTTCATTGCGTTTGTTTATTATTAAAGTATTGTAAGCTTATCTAAAATATATTTAGTTTGATTAGACTAAATTAAATTTCGCTTGTTATAATAAGGTTAGGTAAGTTTTCTAAGGTTCTTTTGGTACAAAATTATTAAATTTTACATAAACATAAATGAAAAAATATATATCTTCAAACATATAAGAGAAAATTTTATAAAGGACATAATTTGAAATGTGTTCTTGCTAACTGAACATTTTTACCTATTCGACACGACATAGTAAACACAGTAAACAGTGGTTGTTTTGCATATATATATGTATATATTTATATATATATATATATATATATATATATATATATATTATATATATATATATATATATATATATATATATAATAATATATATATATATATTGGGTCCACCTCTGGTGTAAATTGTGGGACCCATAGCCTCGGAGAAGTGGATAAAAAGGCTTCAAGGAAAAATATTTGGATTTCTTCCTGAAGCCGTTTGAATATTCCTTCCCCTACCACCCCATCTTTTCATATTTATTTTTTTTTACTGATAGGAATATTTTATTACATAATATGGTACAGAAGATTTAAGAGATACATTGTTGATATAAAGGTGGCATATACGGTACATGTTGTTACGTGTGTATCACCGATTATAAGGCGAAAATCTCATCCAGCTCCTCAGAGCTGGGGCGTGTGCCCAAAATACAGCAGGCATTACCCCTTTGAACAGCCGCACTGAGCCGCTGGAACAGAAAACTAGCTGCCCTGGGATCCCTAGTATTATAATATATAATATATATATATATATATAATATATATATATATATATATATATATATATATATATATAATATATATATATATATATATATATATATATAAGTAGTGTGTCAAAGCGGCTGAGTGGCTCCTACCTCTCAGCCGGTCTCCCTCCTGAAAGGGCTGCGGTCTGAGTGGCTCCCTTTCCTGAGGACTCCTCCCGCCCGACCGGAAACCCGCCCGTGCCGACCCGCGCCCGCCCTCACGCCCGCCCGCGGCTTCTGCAGCGTCGTCCGGATCGCCCCCCCGCTCCCCCGATTTTTTTCCGATTTTTTTCGATTTTTTTTTGAATTTCATTTTTCTTGTGCTCTCCATCTCCTCGGATCAAATTTTTGAGGTTCCCCCTCCCACTTTCACCCCATCCAAATTTTTTTCGAATTTTTTTTTTAATTTCATTTTCTTATGATCTCCATCTCCTAGGATCAAGTTTTTCTCGATATCAACTTTTTTGAGGGTCTCCTTCCCACTTTCACCCCCATCCCAAATTTTTTCGAATTTTCCTATGACCTCCACTTCCTTGGATCAAGTTTTTCTCGATATTAATAATACAAAGACTCCACTTCCTTGGATCAAGTTTTTTTGGATTCCCCCCTCTGGGGGTAAGCATTCAAAATGGACTCCCACTTGCATCCCAAATTCCCTGCTCCAATTCCTCGGATCAAGTTTTTCTCGATATCAATAATACAAAGATTTTCCCCCCACACCTCTCACCATCCACTTCTACCCTCTATGTCCAAGTATTTCTCAATAACAATAATACAAAGACTCCATCTCCTTGATCAAGTTTTGGATTTCTCCTCTGAGGGTAAGCTCATTCAAATGAACTCCCCCTATGGGCATAGTACTTTCTCTTACTACAGGTCTAAACAAGTGTGACGTCACCCCACCTGTGTTTACTCGGCGGTCAGTGACGTCACGTGATGACCTCTCACACACACAGGCTGAATCTTGTCGACTTCCCCCTATGTCAGTGACGTCACGTGATGACCACACACACAGGCTGAATCTTGTCGAGCAGACAAATAACTTAAAACGCAGGATAACACTATTTATTATACAACCAATGCTTTTCATATACATCCAACAAAAAAAAATCATTGAAAAAAGGTACAATTCATTGACTAAAATCAACATATTTTTTTCTTGAAGAAATTCTGTGCATTTTGTTCTGGATCTTCTTCGTCGTCACCATCTCAGTATTACACATTTCATATACAACTTAGGGAAAACATTTTCACTCTTAACCAAGAATAGCCCAAATAATTTCACATTTCAGGATAACACTAATACACAATATTTTCATTATTTATTTATTATACAACCAATACATTTCATATACATTTCTGGTAATACAACATGGGAATCACTCTATTCTCCTACGTTTAGATGGTGGAATATCAGGGTGTCCATAAGCCAAGGATTCATTAGTATTCAAATGATACCTTTTATCATCAAAGGCTGACAAGCCTCTCTTGTTAATTCTTACTGTACATATTTCACCTTTTACGTTACTTATAGCCTTACACGTGAATAATTCCCTATCTACATTTGTTAAAACATTCTTGTATCTTGCATGAGTTAATAATGGCATAAAATGTGAAGGGATACCCTTGGCTCTAC
Source organism: Cherax quadricarinatus (assembly GCF_026875155.1). Classification (NCBI taxonomy): domain Eukaryota; kingdom Metazoa; phylum Arthropoda; class Malacostraca; order Decapoda; family Parastacidae; genus Cherax; species Cherax quadricarinatus. Next base: position 63,142,764 of record NC_069407.1, read on the forward strand.
TGACAGTAGTTGATCTTCCAGCAATCTTGACAGAATACATTTTAGCTTCCAGTGCTATCAACTCGCTAATATGATTATCACACATTTCAGATTTCAATAACCCCAGCTTACCTTTTCTATTATCATATATAAGGGATGATCAGGACTGAATTTTGAAAAATCCATATATCCTAACAAAGGTTCACTTTTTAACTCGGTGTACAAATCTTTACATTTCAAGCTAAAAATATACGAGTCGGTATCGGTATAAAGAAGTCTTACATCATCACCATAATGTTGTTTTAAAACTTTATACCAAAAATGATACAATTTCTTTTTTAGCAATCTCAAGAATTTGAAAACCGAGATAAAGTGGTTTTTTTTTAACTTCTAATTTCTCTTTTGTTGTACAAATCACTTTGTCTTGATTCAAATGTGTGATATTTT
>NC_069407.1:63143689-63151189 GCF_026875155.1 Cherax quadricarinatus
TCCCTTATAAAAATTTTGGTATAAGTTAACAAATTATAGCGTAAAGAAAATTATACCATATTTGTTTAAAGATTTTGGTAGAAATAAATTAAAGAATGATCAATTTATATTGAAATATGCATATGGGCATTTCAATACACCCTCATGTTCAAGTGTATTTGCTAATAATTCAACGTCGAATTATGAAAATCTGTGTAAAATATTGGAATTATCGTACGGCGGGTAGAGCCTGAGGCGTTTAGAGGCGGAGCAAAGGTCACAACCCTGGTATAAATGACAGTGCTGGGTCACTGTTTGGATCTACTGTAATTCAAGAACAAGTAGGGTCAAGGATGAATCCAATTCAGTATCCCGTTGGAGGTGTCTGCGAGGAGGAGGGAAGACAGTATCCCTGTGTATGTTGGATTAATCAACATCATCCTCCTGCGGTAAATGGTAAGTGATTTTTGTCCATTAACCAAGTGAATCTTGTTGTAATAGTGAAAAAATCTTTTTCTTTTACACATAAATGATTTTTAGAAGTGTATGTATTAACCAGTAAAATACTTTTATACTTTAATGCAATTAAAGGTACACCTTATTCTTCTAATCGGGAATTTTTTTTTTCTTTGCCAGATGTGAATATAATACGGATGTTGGAACTTATTCGCGCAAATCAAATCCGACAGGAGCAAATGATTTGCGAGTTGATGGGTTTGTTAGGAGCGAGATCCACCCCGCCTCCTACCCATCCGTATGGAGATGCTGCTGCTGCCCCTCCTACCATCGCGTCTTCTCCCCGACCTCATGTGGATGTTGAGAATGTGCCTCCTACTCACGGAGTTGATGTTAACGCTTTTATCCAGGATATTGTAACTCCTACCCACGCCGAGATCGCACCTTCTCCCCAGTCTCATGTGGGTGCCGCTACGTGTAGCACTAATAATATGAATGAAGAGATTAATATGAGAGGAGAATGTGCCAGTAGTTGTTATTGTGATATATGTGTATGGAGTGAGATGGAATATTTCAGGACAAATTCCCAACCTAGTTCATGTATTGATGAGGATTCCCCGTCTTTCCCCATAAATTATCCACCGGCTTCCCCACCATCATCCTCCCCAGAAGTTTATTATATATCAGATGACGAGGAAGAAGAAGATCCAGAACAAAATGCACAGAATTTCTTCAAGAGAAGAAAAATTACTCTACGTTGATTTTAGTCAATGAATTGTACCTTTTTTCAATGAATTTGTATTTTTTTGTATTACCAGAAATGTATATGAAATGTAATGGTTGTATAATAAATAATGAAAATATTGTGTATTAGTGTTATCCTGAAATGTGAAATTATTTGGGTTATCCTGGGTTAAGAGTGAAAATGTTTTCCCTATGTTGTATATGAAATGTGTAATACTGAGATGGGGATGACGAAGAAGATCCAGAACAAAAAATGCATAGAATTTCTTCAAGAGAAAAATATGTTGATTTTAGTCAATGAATTGTACCTTTTTTCGATGAATTTTTTTTTGTTGGATGTATATGAAATGCATTGGTTGTATAATAAATAGTGTTATCCTGCATTTTAAGTTAATGTCTGCTCGACAAGATTCAGCCTGTGTGTGCGGTCATCACGTGACGTCACTGACATAGGGGGAAGTCGACAAGATTCAGCCTGTATGTGTGAGGTCATCACGTGACGTCACTGACCGCCGAGTAAACACAGGTGGGGTGACGTCACACTTGTTTAGACCTGTAGTAAGAGAAAGTACCATGCCCCATAGAAGGAGTTCATTTGAATGCTTACCCCCAGAGGGGAGAATCCAAAACTTGATCCAAGGAGATGGAGTCTTTGTATTATCGAGAAAAACCTTGATCCAAGGAGATCATAAGAATTTCGAAACCCCATAGGGGGGAAATCCAAAAACTTGATCCGAGGAATTGGAGCAGGGAAATTGAAATGCAAGTGGGAGTTCATTTGAATGCTTACCCCCAAAAGGGGGAACCCAAAAACCTTGATCCGAGGAGATGGAATCTTTGTATTATCGAGAAAACCTTGATCCAAGGAGATGGAGACTTGGTATTATTGATTTCGAGAAAAATTTGATCCGAGGAATTGGAACAGGGAATTTGGGGTGAAAGTGGGAGCCCATTTTGAATGCTTACCCCTAGAGAGGTGAATCCAAAAAACTTGATCCAAGGAAGTAGAGCAGGAATTTTTGGGGTGAAAGTGGGAATCCATTTTGAATGCTTACCCCCAGAGGGGGGAATCCAAAAAACTTGATCCGAGGAGTTCATAAGAAAATGAAATTCAAAAAAAAAATCGAAAAAAATTGGGATGGGGGTGAAAGTGGGAGGGGGAACCTCAAAAATTTGATCCGAGGAGATGGAGAGCACAAGAAAATGAAATTAAAAAAAAATCGAAAAAATTGGGATGGGGGTGAAAGTGTGAGGGGGAACCTCAAAAATTTGATCCGAGGAGATGGAGAGCACAAGAAAATGAAATTAAAAAAAAAATCGAAAAAATCGGAAAAAAATCGGGGAGCGGGGGCGATCCGGACGACGCTGCAGAAGGCGCTGCAGAAGGCGCTGCAGAAGGCGCGAGGGCGGGCGCGAGGGGCGTGGGCGAGTGCGAGGGCACGGCTTGCGGGTGGGGGCGCGGGTGGGGGGGGGCGGCGGGTTGGGGGGCATAGGGGGTTGAGGGCGAGGTGGACGGGGGCGAGGCGGTCGAGGGCGAGGCGGTCGAGGGCGAGGCGGTCGAGGGCGAGGCGGTCGAGGGCGAGGCGGTCGAGGGCGAGGCGGTCGAGGGCGAGGCGGTCGAGGGTGAGGTGGTCTCGAGGGCGAGGTCAAGGTCATTAGCATAAAGGTGTGAAAAGGAGACCGCCCAGAGGAGACCGTACAGTGGAGACCGTACCGTGGGAGCCACTCAGCCGCAGAGACCACTCAGGAAAAGGAGACCGCTCTGTAGAAGAGACCGCTCTGTAGAAATCACACCTACTATATATATATATATATATATATATATATATATATATATATATATATATATATATATATATATATATATATATATTAGGTGATGAAAGATTGGATATCAGATTGGAGGGAGAGTATGGAGGAGGTGAACGTATTCAGATATTTGGGAGTGGATGTGTCAGCGGATGGGTCTATGAAAGATGAGGTGAATCATAGAATTGATGAGGGAAAAAGAGTGAGTGGTGCACTTAGGAGTCTGAGGAGACAAAGAACTTTGTCCTTGGAGGCAAAGAGGGGAATGTATGAGAGTACAGTTTTACCAACGCTCTTACATGGGTGTGAAGCGTGGGTGATGAATGTTGCAGCGAGGAGAAGGCTGGAGGCAGTGGAGATGTCATGTGTGAGGGCAATGTGTGGTGTGAATATAATGCAGAGAATTCGTAGTTTGGAAGTTAGGAGGAGGTGCGGGATTACCAAAACTGTTGTCCAGAGGGCTGAGGAAGGGTTGTTGAGGTGGTTCGGACATATAGAGAGAATGGAGCGAAACAGAATGACTTCAAGAGTGTATCAGACTGTAGTGGAAGGAAGGCGGGGTAGGGGTCGGCCTAGGAAAGGTTGGAGGGAGGGGGTAAAGGAGGTTTTGTGTGCGAGGGGCTTGGACTTCCAGCAGGCATGCTTGAGCGTGTTTGATAGGAGTGAATGGAGACAAATGGTTTTTAATACTTGACGTGCTGTTGGAGTGTGAGCAAAGTAACATTTATGAAGGGATTCAGGGAAACCGGCAGGCCGGACTTGAGTCCTGGAGATGGGAAGTACAGTGCCTGCACTGTGAAATTGCAAAAGCCTTTTGTAACTTTGAAAAATTTTCTGATTTATCCTCTGATGAAATTAATTAGTAAAGGAATGGTATATAGCTCTATGTTAAAACCAAACATTCCCAATTGCCCTCAAAGATTCTTTAAGTCTTATGATACACTTAATAACAATAAAAATTTGCGCCTTACTAAAGCAGACAAAATAAATGCAATAGTAATTATGAAAGAAAATGATTACCAAGAAAAAATGAATAATCTCTTAGATACTGAAACCTATTCTAAACTTAGGAAAAATCCCCTAGAAACCGTTAACAGCAATTTCAATAAAACAATAAAACTTCTACTGAAAGGCAAAGATGAATTAGTCAAACAATTTACTTCCACTAATCCATCTTTGCCTTACATGTATGGACTAATAAAAACACACAAACCAGGGAATCCAGTCAGACCAATTATTAGCTCCATAGGGTCAGTTTCATAAAAATTATCCAAACGGCTGTTGATATTTTGAGCCCTATTGTTGGCAAAATTTCTAACTTTAATGTTAAAAACAACATAGATTTGGTTGATAAATTAAGCTCCTTGACTGACCTAATGATTTTAACATGGTTAGTTTTGATGTTACTTCCTTTTTTACGAAAGTTCCTGTTGATGATTTATTAAGTTTCTTATCTGAAGAACTCGTTAACTATGATTTACCATTGCCAGTTCCTACTATCATTAAACTTTTAACTTTGCATTGTTGAATGCAAAATTTGTATTTAATGATAAATTTTACACCAGAAGTTTGGTATGGCAAGGGGAAATCCTCTTTCACCTTTTCTTAGTAACCTATACATGGAATTTTTTGAAACAAGGTTATTTAAACACAATCCTCCCTAATAGAGCTAAATGGTTCAGATATGTTGATGATATTTTGTGTCTTATGCCAAAAATGTAGATATACACCATTTCCTTGGAAAATTAAATAGCTTAGCCCATTCAATAAACTTTACTGTTGAGTTTGAAGAAAAAAAACTCATTGCCTTTTCTAGATGTTTTAATTATTAAGGGTAATATGAATTCAAATTTAAAATTTACAGAATACCTACTAATAACTGTTCCTATGTCCACTATTATTCCTCGCATCAAGATAGAGTCAAAACTGTCTGTTTTCTCATCATGTTCTGAGAGCTTTACGAATTTGTAGTCCTGAGTTCATAGATGAGGAAATATCCAAAATTTATAAAATAGGTAATGATTTAAAATACCCAAGAAATGTATTGATAAATTTTTTTAAGTTGCTAGAAATACTTTTTACAATGCAAAAAGGGGCAACCAGCCTTATTCAAATAAAAATATGTTGGTTCTCCCTTACCATGAAAACTTGGTTGATATGCCTTCTCTTCTTAAGACTTTTAATATTAAAGTTGTATTCAAAATCTCGAACAGTAAAAAAACTTTTGATAAAAAATTTCCCCCCAAAATGCTAATGGATGTGTCTATAAGATTCCTTGTAAAATTTGCGATAAAGTTTATTACGGTCAAACTGGTAAAAATCTCGAACTAAGATTAAAACAACATAAATTAGCATTAGAACTGGACAAGATTCCAATGCTCTATTTTAATTTATGTAAGAGATTTTAACCATTCCAATTGATTTTAAAAATTGAGAAAGTAGTTATCAAGCAAGACCATGGTCGACAGGAATTAATTGAATCTTTTTTTCATAAAAACAGTTTTGACAATAATATGAATCTTTCCTTTGGTTTATATAAATTAGATCCATTTATAATTAATAGAATTTGGGAAGAATTTAATAATACACTGGACAAATAATCTTTAAAATTTCTTATTTCTTGGGTAGAATAGTTTGTGGGGTGAGTTGTGCCAAGGACCTTTCCAAGTTGGGTCGGCGCGCGTCAGGTGTTTAAACCGTTGTGGGATCTGATAGTGAGGTGCCGACCAGACCCCTTATTTAGCTTCCTTGGATGCTTTACTTTCATAGTTCCTTGATAATGTGAGTAGTCACGAAAGCGCTTGGAATTTCTCTATTCTTTCAGAGTGGTTGTTTTGCATATATATTTTTATTTTTTTTTTTTATTATCACACCGGCCGATTCCCACCAAGGCAGGGTGGCCCGAAAAAGAAAAACTTTCACCATCATTCACTCCATCACTGTCTTGCCAGAAGGGTGCTTTACACTACAGTTTTTAAAATGCAACATTAACACCCCTCCTTCAGAGTGCAGGCACTGTACTTCCCATCTCCAGGACTCAAGTCCGGCCTGCCGGTTTCCCTGAATCCCTTCATAAATGTTACTTTGCTCACACTCCAACAAGCACGTCAAGTATTAAAAACCATTTGTCTCCATTCACTCCTATCAAACACGCTCACGCATGCCTGCTGGAAGTCCAAGCCCCCCGCACACAAAACCTCCTTTACCCCCTCCCTTTTAACCCCTCCTAGGCCGACCCCCACCCCCCCTTCCTTCCACTACAGACTGATACACTCTTGAAGTCATTCTGTTTCGCTCCATTTTTCTCTACATGTCCGAAAACCACCTCAACAACCCTTCCTCAGCCCTCTGGACAACAGTTTTGGTAATCCCGCACCTCCTCCTAACTTCCAAACTACGAATTCTCTGCATTATATTCACACCACACATTGCCCTCAGACATGACATCTCCACTGCTCCAGCCTTCTCCTCGCTGCAACATTCATCACCCACGCTTCACACCCATATAAGAGCGTTGGTAAAACTATACTCTCATACATTCCCCTCTTTGCCTCCAAGGACAAGTTCTTTGTCTCCACAGACTCCTAAGTGCACCACTCACTCTTTTTCCCTCATCAATTCTATGGTTCACCTCATCTTTCATAGACCCATCCGCTGACACGTCCACTCCCAAATATCTGATACATTCACTCCTCCATACTCTCTCCCTCCAATCTGATATTCAATCTTTCATCACCTAATCTTTTTGTTATCCTCATAACCTTACTCTTTCCTGTATTCACCTTTAATTTTCTTCTTTTGCACACCCTACCAAATTCATCACCAATCTCTGCAACTTCTCTTCAGAATCTCCAAGAGCACAGTGTCATCAGCAAAGAGCAGCTGTGACAACTCCCACTTGTGTGTGATTCTTTATCTTTTAACTCCACGCCTCTTGCCAAGACCCTCGCATTTACTTCTCTTACAACCCCATCTATAAATATATTAAACAACCACGGTGACATCACACATCCTTGTCTAAGGCCTACTTTTACTGGGAAAAAATTTCCTTCTTTCCTACATACTCTAACTTGAGCCTCACTATCTCGTAAAAACTCTTCACTGCTTTCAGTAACCTACCTCCTACACCATACACTTGCAACATCTGCCACATTGCCCCCCTATCCACCCTGTCATATGCCTTTTCCAAATCCATAAAATGCCACAAAGACCTCTTTAGCCTTATCTAAATACTGTTCACTTATATGTTTCACTGTAAACACCTGGTCCACACACCCCCTACCTTTCTAAAGCCTCCTTGTTCATCTGCTATCCTATTCTCCGTCTTACTCTTAATTCTTTCAATTATAACTCTACCATACACTTTACCAGGTACACTCAACAGACTTATCCCCCTATAATTTTTGCACTCTCTTTTATCCCCTTTGCCTTTATACAAAGGAACTATGCATGCTCTCTCCCAAATCCCTAGGTACCTTACCCTCTTCCATACATTTATTAAATAATTGCACC
>NC_069407.1:63156189-63163718 GCF_026875155.1 Cherax quadricarinatus
TTCAGAGGCTGAAAAGGGGTTGTTGATTTGGTTTGGTCATTTAGAGAGAATAGATCAAAGTAGAATTGCACGGAGAGCGTATAAATCTGTAGGGGAAGGAAGGCGGGGTAGGGGTCGTCCTCGAGAATGTTGGAAGGAGGGGGTAAAGCAGGTTTTTGTGGGCGAGGGGCTTGGACTTCTAGTAAGCGTGCATGAGCGTGTTAGATAGGAGTGAATGAAGACGAACGGTTTTTGGGACCTGACTAGCTGTTGGAGTGTGAGCAAGGTAATATTTAGTGAAGGGATTCAGGGAAACCAGTTATTTTTATATAGCCAGACTTGAGTTCTGGGAATGGGAAGTACAATGCCTGCACTTTAAACGAGGGGTTTAAGATATTGGCAGTTTGGAGGGATGTGTAATAGGACGGTATATATATATAATTGGGGCCTTGATATTATATTCTATATGGAGTTTATTATATTATTTCAGGCCACTTTTTATATCTTTATAAATGTTTTTAAGCTGTTGTATCTGGGAGCCTCTGCAAAAACAGTGATTATGTATGAGTAAGGTGAAAGTGTTGAATGATAAAAGTATTTTAGTTCTAGGGATATTCTTTCTTTTCGGGTCACCTTGCCGTGGGAGACGGCCGACTTGTTAAATATATATATATATATATATATATATAAATATATATATATATATATATATATATATATATATATATATATATATATATACAGGCTTATAAGATGAGTAGAATATTGAATGACCACAGGGAATCAAGCAAATTGCTTTCATCATTTTGCTTAAATCGAATTAGAGAACTGACGTATAGCTTAACCAAAAAGTGAGAACATTCATAGTAGCAGTGCTCGTCATGGCCTGAAAGCGAGTGTTCGTTTTTGTAATCGAGTTTTATTTTTATGATGTGAAAACACATGAATATAAAGCGAAACGAAAGCAAGAAAAATTCTCCAGGGAGCCGTTGTCATGGAAACCAACTTAAGTGGGGACGAGAAACTGCAAATGAAAGATGCGTTACCTTGCGAGGCTTAGCAAAGTGAGCAACACATTTGATTCCAGTGATTAGACTTCCATTGTTTTTCATATATAATTCAACTCCTATTTGATGTTGATTATGGTATCTTAATCCAATAAAACGGGGCTATAACATTAGAACATAAGAAAGGAGGAACACTGCAGTAGCACTGTTGGCCCATACCAGGCAGGTCTCTCACAAATCCAACTAATAGAATAACCGCTACCCATACTATTTACTCCATACTCTATTTACTCATGTGCAAGTCCCACACAAATCCAGCCCCTCTCATTCATGTATTTATCGAACCTAAATTTAAAACTACCCAAGATTTCAACTTCAATAAACCTACTAGGCAGACTGTTCCACTCTTAAACTACGCTATTTCCAAACCAGTACCTTCCTATATCATTTCTAAATCTAGACATATCTAATTTGAATCTATTAATGCAGGTTCTCTCTTGGAGGGATATCCTCAAAACCTTATTTATATCTCATTTGTTAATACCCATCTTCCACTTGTACACTTCGATCATGTCGCCCCTCATTCATCGTTTTGCAAGTGAATATAATTTAGGGGACTTCAATTTTTCTTCATACGAAAGATTTCTTATGCTATGTATTAATTTATTCATTCTACGCTGAATGTTTTCTGACGAATTTATATCCATTGTGTGATGTGGAGACCAGAACTGTGCTGTGTAATCTAGGTGAGGCCTTACTAATGATGTATAAAGCTGTAGTATAACCGCTGGACTTCTGTTGTTTACATTTCTTCATATAAATCCCAGTAATGTGTTTGCCTTACTACGCACGCCTACGCACTGCTGTCGTGGTTTAAGGTTGCTGCTTGCCATAACCCCCATGTCCTTTTCGCATTCTGTATGGCTAAGTTCTACATTATTTAGCTTAAAAGTGCTAGGGTTAGGGACTTTCCAGAGCTTCAGAACTTAGAATTTATCTACGTTGAACTGCATCTGCCACTTTTCTGACTAGGAACTGAGCTTGTCCAAACCCTCCTGAAGTTTCGTGACATCTACGTTTGAATCACTTATCCTGCCTATCTTCGTGTCATTATAAACAACAACGGGCCTAAGACTGGTCTCTGTGTAACTCTACTTGTACAGATCCCCACTCAGATTTAACCTCATTTATGCACACTCTCTGCTTTCTGTTCGAGAGCTATGACTTGAGCAGTGACAGCACTTTTCCCCACAATGCCATGAGCTGCCACTTTCTTTAATAGTCTCTGGTTCGGTACTCTATCAAATGCCTTATTAAAATCTAAATAAACAATATCGAATTCTTTATCGTGATTAACAGCCTTAAAAGTTTTACCGAAGAAGGTTAATATATTAGTTAGGCAGGAACGGCCCCTCGTGAAACCATGCTGAGTATCATTAAATTATGCTTATCAATAAGGATTCTTATAATATCAGCTATAATTGACTAGTAATCTGCCTACAGTTGAGGTCAGGCTTATTGGGCGATAACATGACCGTAACTAACGATTTGTTCCCTGCATTAAAAATAGGAATAACATTGGCCATCTTCCACATATCAGACACTACACCTATATGAAGAGATATATTAAAAATATTAGTCAATAGTTCATAAAGTTCAATTATATTCTCCTTAAGAGCCCTTGAAAAAAGTTCATAAGGGCCCAGGGATTCATTTTGCTTCAATCGGTCTGATAACCATTTCGTTAGTGACCGTCATATTACAGAATTTTTCTTCTTTAGGCCCGCTATAAAACGTGACCTCTCAATGGCTACATTCTCTCTACTACTACTCTGCACCTCTTCTTCCGACAGTATATATGTCTCCACACTGTCGCCTGATCTTCAGATTAAACCATACCCCCGGCCGGGATTGAACCCGCGGTCATAGAGTCTCAAAACTCCAGATTGTTTTAGACATTGGAACAGAACTCTTCTCCAGGCTGAGGGACTGACAACTTTGAATCTACAACTTCAAGGGTGATGGACTAATTACATCGTCTTCACGTCTCTACTGCTCCTGCCTACTTTCTGTATTCGACTGAAGAAGCCTACTGTGTAGGCGAAACGTTTCGAAATAAAGTTGCCAAATTGTTGCCTATATGTCTTACCTCCCAACCTGTCGGTATTGTATACCATTTTGATATTCCTCTTTTCTCTTGTTCTTTGAATACCTTCACTATCACTTCTACTATCTCTTCACTAAATCCCCACCCTCTTACCTTTTCTTCAATACCTTCTTATTGCCGCCTCTACCATTGTTGCACTATTTTTCTACTGCTACTACTACTATTAGTACCACCACCGCTACAACAACTAACTACTACTTAAATATTATTCCTTCTTCGAGTTACACTACTCCCGCCTCCCCCCCCCCCCCGTCTCATATGTATTCTAGTTCCTTTTCCCCTGCACACACTTCCATACAGCCTCCTGAGTCATTCAGCTGTTCGGGCTGCCGCTCGAGCGCTCGAAATCGCAAAAAAATGTAAGAGTTGAGTTGAGTTTTCGAGAATCGAGAGCCTCATACCAGCACCTCTGCTACTCCCTATGAGCTCTGCATGAGTCGAGAAGATAACAGACGAGTTGAGACATAAGTAACTTACACAATCGTACACACCGGATGGAAGATACCACTTGAGCCGAAGATGTGCTGTCCCTCAGCTACAGGGAGTCTACGTCGATTGTACCGAACAGTTACACAGCTTGTGCTGACGAAGACTCACCGTGCCCTTGTCACAAAGCTGTCATAGAACTGTCCACGCCAGAGGGTTGTAAACGGTGCATCACTTGTGCAAGCACCGACTCTCCTTCGTGAGCCAGTCATTACTTACCATCTGGCAAAGCCCAGTGTCAGGACTTCGTTCTGGGTAAATATATTATCGTTTACCCTTCGTGCTTCTGTGTAACTAGTTAATGCTCCAAGTTGGACCGAAACATTATCATAAGTTTCAGCTTCCATTGTGCGGGTTATTTGTGAATTGTTCCAGTCACGGTATTGTGCCATTTTATGCTTTACTTAATTATTTACTTACTTAAATACTTTAAGGAAGGTAAACCTTTCTTAGAGATAAAACTTGATTGATTTTGTCCTTTAACATATCAATTTGTTTTTCTTGGGAGAAATTTGAACACTGAGACGAGTGTCTCTCTCAAAGTATATACACAGAGTTTACTGTAATCCTTACTTCAAAAAATAGGGTATTCTTGATGATAGTGTAAAAGGGAATATCGCCTTAATGTCCCAAATGTACTTGATAGATTTTAAATACGTCAAACTTTCTAACATTTATATGAAAGATAATGTGAATGTTAATAGGTTATACTTAACTATACTAACTTTACACTCAGGATCATTCTAATTTTCTAGTCGTCCCAGGCAGCATGTCCTAACATTCTTTTTTTAGATTTTGCTGCTAATGCTGCTAATTGATTGTAAACCTTGTATTCGTCCTCAGCAAGAGCAGACAAGAACACAACTGAACTAGGATTTAGGTATTAAATGAAAACTGAGAATAACTTTCCGTTATATACTATGTATGTATCTTTGATTTTATATGATAGAGTACAAGTAAATGCTACAAACTCATTATTATTGTTACTATAATCATGGAGGAGCGCTAAACCCGTAGGATTATACAGAGCATGTGGGGGGGGGGTGATGGAAGGTATTCAAGCTCAATTCAGGGAACCGGAGAGCAGATTCAATTCTCGAGATTAAAAGCCCCTCACCGGCGTCAAGGAACCTCCCTTAAGGGGTCTACTACATACTCGGTAATTCCTGTTTACATTAATGGGAGACTTGACATATGCTGTGTATATATTTCATTCCTCAAAACACAAATTATTAAACAAAATGACCTAAAAACTGACTGAACTTTTAGACTACATTTAGCTTATTCATCGCTTCGTAACATACATTAACATACATGTGCCTTGACTTTCATACATTAAATATCTTACCCAGGAAGTACTTTGCTAATGCATTTAATCTGATCATTGTCTCGTAGCATATCTGTGAAATCTTCCCAGTAACTCAACTTACGAACACATTTAGCTTGACAAAGATCCTGTAACATAAATAAAACACTTCACAGGAAGTGATTGCGACAATATAAAGATGTTCTGATCATCGAATCGTAATATATATAAGACATCTCTACAAAGAAGTATCCGTAGCAATGTCACCAGGTAAAGTCAGGTCCAGTAAACATTTAAGATATATTGTTAATGACATTTTCGGTCCTGAGACATTATTATAAACAAGACAGAAACATTTTCACAACTAAACGTAGTTTGCTAGAGATGCGATCCGAGAGATGTATTCCCCTTACTTCAATGCACGCAATAGATTAAATGCATTACCAAAGTACATATTAAAACTATTAGTGCAGAGTTGAAGACACAGATGAACCACAGAGATGTTAGGAAGTATTTCTTCAGTCACAGAGTCGTCAGGAAGTCGAAAAGTCTGGGAAGTGATGTAGTGGAGGCAGCATCCATACATAGCTTTAAGAAGAGGTATGATGAAGCTCATAAAGCGGGAAGTGAGACCAAGTAGCAGCCAGTGAAGTGGCAGGGCCAGGAGCTGTGAATCGAGCCCTGTAAACACAACTAGGTGAGGGTGTGACATAAGTTCCCAATGACTTTAAGTATTAGTGTTGGCGATTTGAGGCGAATCAGTTTTAGAATTCTGAGGTTATCACATCAACACAAATATTGTGATTTCTTCCAGAAAAAAAATGGAAAATTCGACACAAACAGCCATAAACTAAGTCAAGCTTTCCACCGCGAATCAGGAACTTTGAAGATAAAATGAAAAGAAATTCACGAATTATCTCAGGGAGAACAACATCTTAATAGCATACCAGCACATGAAATATGAAACCGCTCAAAATTTACATTATCAAGACAACAGTGTTGAAGATTGAATGGATCTGAATGAGATACAGACATGATCGCAAAATTAAAACTTTTCTCTGAGTATGATTTATCAGCATTTAAGGTTTAATAATTTTGTATGAATAAAAGAAAGTCATTTTTAAAACTTTAGTGAAACACTTGGTACATAAGTAACTTTTTACTATGGTCTTGAGGACACAGAAGTTAGTCACGTAAATTATTTAACCAAGGAAAAAACAGTAAACTCAATCTGTGTAATTTATTTCTGATCAGATGAGAAATTCTCCAGATTTTTCAGAGAGGTCAATATGATTAACAAAACTTGGCATATTAAAACTCAATAAGCCTAACATTAATGCGTCATTTTGGGTATTGCTAAATAACTGGAAACTTTTTCTTCTAATCAAAGAATATGTCAAAGTGTTTGACTTTATTGGGCTACCCAGGTTAAATCTTCAGTCGGTTCTTCTTTGTGACCTAAGATCAGTGTCAGTTCAAAACTATTATAAAAAAAAATTGTTTTATGCGATCAAAACTTAAAAAAAAAAACCTTAATTGCTTAAGTGGCTAGCGTCTGTTCCCAATTTGCATTTTTTTCACTGATGAAACTGGGGAAACTGAAATATTGGTTTTAGGTGATAATTTGAGTGTCTCATCAGAATAGCTTCATTCTTAAATTCTAATAACTTGATAATGCGATTTCTGAGTGACTTATGGCTTAAAATGCTGACGTTTATTATGATATTAGTGTCTTTGTGACAAAAAGAGAATAACTCCCCATGTTTGCTTCATAGATGATGTTTCTTAAGAGGATTATTTGAATTCGTTTTCGCTTACTATTCAATTATGCCATAACTTGATTATTTTCAAATCTTCTAACTACATTAAAAAATTATATCACAATTTGCACAATTTCTTTTGTCTTATTTGACATACAGGAAGCATTGAATACGCGGCACAGAGATACCTTCCTCGAATCGCGCAGCAACAGAAATATATCTAGTGGTGAGAGAGGTTGAAGCAGCAGAAAACATCCAAAAATAACAGTTCCTGAGCGAGCTGAGTTACCTGACGTGAGTGGTGAGAGCACTGGAGGGCTGTGTGACAAACATGTTTTGCGTTCTCAGGAGGTGTAAGATCGGCTTGGATAATGCCAACGACTTAAGATGATGGGAAGGTGCTTGTTAATGGTTGTTGAAACATGAAGAAGGGAAAGAAGTCTGGTGCGGCTGCACGAATACCACAGGGTGATGGCGGGTGTGTATTTATATACATTATATATATATATTATATATATATAAATATATATAAAATATATATATATATATATATATATATTATATATGTGTGTGTGTGTGTGTGTGTGTGTGTGTGTGTGTGTGTGTGTGTGTGTGTGTGTGTGTGTCGTGCCGAATAGGCAGAGCTTGCGATTTTGGCTTAAATAGCAACGCTCATCTTGCCATATAGGACAAGTGAAAATTTGTGTATGCAATAATTTCGCCAAAATCATTCTGAACCTAGCGAGAAAAATTTAGTTCACTGTGTTTGTTTAGATTAAATTATTTTAAAAAAAAATCTAAAAAACATTTAGAGGTTTGGGGTA
>NC_069407.1:63164218-63176718 GCF_026875155.1 Cherax quadricarinatus
AGGGGGTAAGCATTCAAATGGTTTTTCCCACTTTCCCCCCAAAAATTCCCGCTCAAATTTTCCTTGATCAATTTTTTGGATTCACCTCTCTGGGGGTAAGCTTTCAAAAGGGGCTCCCATTTCACCCCAATTTTTCCCCTGCCCAAATTCCCGATCAAATTTTCTCGAAATAAAAATACCAATCCCACCCTTTGGGAAAAGGTTTTCTCAAATAAAAAAGACCCCATCTCCTGGGATAAAGGGTTTTTGGGGTTTCCCCCCTTTTGGGGGTAACATTAAAAGAACTCCCATTTTGCTTTTCAATTTCCCTCCCCAAATTTCCTCGGATCAATTTTTTGATTTCCCCCCTAGGGGTTTCGAAATTCTTAGATCCCTTGGATAAAGGGTTTTTCCGATAATACAAAGACTCCATCCCCTTTGGGTCAATTTTTGGTTTTCCCCCCCCCGGGGGGGTAAGCATTCAAATGAACTCCTTCAAAAGGGGGCATGCTTCTCTTACTACGGGCAAACAATTGACGCACCCCACCGTTTTTTACCGGGGTCAGTGACGTCACGGATGACCTCACACTCGGGCTAATCTTGTCGATTTCCCCCCTATCAGGACGTCACGTGATACCGCCACACGGGCTGAATCTGTCGAGCAGACATTAACAAAAAATGAGGTAACACTATTTTTTATACCCATGCTTTTCATATACACCAACAAAAAAAATTAAATCAAAAAAAGGTACAATCATTGACTAAAATCAACATTTTTTTTCTCTTGAAGAAATAAAAGCATTTTTTGTTCGGGACTTTTTCGTCATCCCCATCCATATTACACATTTCATATACAACAAGGGAAAACATTTTCACCTTAACCCGGATAACCCAAAAAATTTTCACATTTCAGGTAACACAATCCCCCATATTTCTTTAATTAACAACCATTACTTTTCTATACATTTCTGGTAAACAAAAAAAAAAACATTGAAAAAAGGAAAATTTCATGACTAAAATCAACGAAAGGGAAATTTTTTTCTTCTTTTAAAAAATTCTGTGCTTTTTTTTGGAAACTTTTTCCCTTCCTCGCACTGATAATATAAACTCTGGGAGGAGAGGGGGGAACCGGTGGATAATTTAGGGAAAGACGGGAATCCTCATCAATACAGAACTATTGGGGAATTTGCCTAAAAAATTTTCCATCCACTCCTACCTATACCCAAAAATAACAACTACGCACATTCCCTCTCATATAACCTTCATTCATTTTATTAGTGCACAGTAGCGGCACCCCCTGAGACGGGGGAGAAGGTCGATCCGCGGGGTAGGAGTTAAAATATCCTGGATAAAAGCGTTAACATCAACTCCGTAGTAGGAGGCACTTTCCAACACCCAAGTGGGGGAGAAGACGCGATGGTAGGGGGGGCAGCAGCAGCATCCCCATACGGATGGTGGGAGGCGGGGTGGATCTCGCTCCTAAAAACCCATCAACTCGAAAATCTTTTGCCCCGTGGGATTTGATTTGCGCGAATAAGTTTCCAACTCCGTTTTAAAAATTACACTGGCAAAAAAAAAAAAAATTCCCGTTAGAAGAATAAGGTGTACCTTTAATTGCATTAAAGTAAAAAAGATTTTACTGTTAATACAACACTTCTAAAATCTTTTATGTGTAAAAGAAAAAGTTTTTCACTATTAAACAAGATTCATTTGGGGTTTAATACAAAAATCCTTACCATTTACCCAGGGGATGATTTTTTTAACCCAAAACCAGGATACTGTTTTCCCCTCCTCCTCGCGACACCCCAACGGGAACTGAATTGGTTTCACCTTGACCCAAAATTTTTTCTTGAATTACAGTAGATCCAAACAGTGACCCAGCACTGTCATTTTTAACCCGGGGTTTGACCTTCCCGCCTCAAAAAGCCCCCAGGCTCACCCGCCGTACAAATCAAAATTTTTTTCACAGATTTTTCATAATTTGACGTGAATTATTAGCAAATACACTGAACATGAGGGGTTTTTTGAAATCCCCTAAGCAATTTCATATAAATTGACATTTTTTAATTTTTTTCTACCAAAATCTTTAAACAATAGGTAAATTTTCTTTACGCTATAAATTAACTTTTACACAAATAATACATATAAGCCGCACAACAATGATTTTTATGTTGAATTCATTAATACCGACTGAATTTTTCTTGATATAAATTTTTTTCCCAAAATATTTGTATAAGTTTTAAATCCACCACAAAAATCTAAATATATAATATTGTTGTCACATATAATAATCCCAAAGACCCCCTATTTTTTTATCTTGATCGTTCAAATATTAAGATAAAATTACCGGCTTATCTTTTATGCCATAATAACTTCATTTTTTATATTTGCGGCAAAACATCCCCAAAAACAGGCGTATCTTCCCCTAAATTTAAGGCAATATTTATCTCTTCCAAAAATTCATGGCTATACCTGGTGCCTATCATTTTCTTTTTCATTTATATTTTTAAAATCGCATTAGTTTCACCAAAAACCCGACAAATTCTATTTTCACTTTCGGCTTACGAAAAAAAATTTATATCTTTCCAAATTTCCCTTTCTCGACGATATACATTCTTTACCTGTTACTCCAGGTCAACACCTAAATAGTTTTTTTCCTTGGAGAAAACTTTATAGAATCAGATGATAATTCCCAAAACCCCAAAATTTCAAGTTCGTAATAAAACCTACCCCATTGTAGGAACTTAGTCATTTAAGAATCATTTCTGAATAATTTAACCCCGAAATGAATCAAACTTCATTTTTTTTTTTCAACAAATCGGGCCCCTCCCCCCCGAGGAGGTGACCCAAAAAAAAGAAAAAAAATCCCAAAAAAAAACTTTCATCATTTCAACACTTTCACCACACCGCACATTACACTGCTTTTGCAGAGGTGCTCAAATACAACAATTTAGAAGCATATACGTATAAGATACAACATATCCCCCAAACTGCCAAATCCCAAACCCCTCCTTTAAATGCAGGCATTGTCTTCCCATTTCCAGGGCTCAAGTCCACTATATGAAAATAACCGTTTCCCTGAATCCCTTTACTAAATATTACCCTGCTCCACCCAACAATCGTCAGGGCCCAAGACCATTTATCCCATTCACTCCTAACACGCTCACCACGCTTGCTGGAATCCAAGCCCCTGCCCACAAAACCCCTTTACCCCCTCTCCCAACCCCTTTTGGACGACCCCCACCCCGCCTTCCTTTCCCCCAAAAGATTTAATGCTTTCCATTCATTCTACTTTGATCCATTCTCTCTAAATGACCAAATCACCTCAACAACCCCTCTTCTGCCCTCTGACTAATACTTTTATTAACTCCACACCCTTTCCTAATTTCCATCACTCCAAATTTTCTGCATAATTATTTACATCACACATTGCCCTTAAACAGGACATCTCCACTGCCTCCAACCGTCTCCTCGCTGCTGCATTTACCACCCAAGCTTCACACCCATATAAGAGTGTTGGTGCTACTATACTTTCATACATTCCTTCTTTGCCTCCATAGATAACGTTTTTTGACTCCACATATACCTCAATGCACCACTCACCTTTTTTTCCTCATCAATTCTATGATTAACCTCATCCTCATAAATCCATCCGCCGACACGTCAACTCCCAAATATCTTGAAAACATTCACTTCTTCCATACTCCTCCTCCCCAATTTGATATCCAATTTTTCTTTATCTAAATCATTTGACACCCTCATCACCTTACTCTTTTCTATATTCACTTTCAACTTTCTACCTTTACACACATTCCCAAACTCATCCACTAACCTTTGCAATTTTTCTTTAGAATCTCCCATAAGCACAGTATCATCAACAAAAATGTAACATGTGTCAATTCCCATTTTGAATTTGATTCCCCAAAATTTAATCCCACCCCTCTCCCGAACACCCTAGCATTTACTTCCTTTACAACCCCATCTATAAATACATTAAACAACCATGGTGACATTACACATCCCTGTCTAAGACCTACTTTTACAGGGAAGTAGTCTCCCTCTCTTCTACACACCCTAACCTGAGCCTCACTATCCTCATAAAAACTCTTTACAGCATTTAATAACTTACCACCTATTCCATATACTTGCAACATCTGCCACATTGCTCCTCTATCCACTCTATCATATGCCTTTTCTAAATCCATAAATGCAATAAAAACTTCCCTACCTTTATCTAAATACTGTTCACATATATG
Organism: Cherax quadricarinatus; assembly: GCF_026875155.1. Classification (NCBI taxonomy): domain Eukaryota; kingdom Metazoa; phylum Arthropoda; class Malacostraca; order Decapoda; family Parastacidae; genus Cherax; species Cherax quadricarinatus. Next base: position 63,168,454 of record NC_069407.1, read on the forward strand.
CTTCAATGTAAACACTTGATCTACACATCCCCTACCCACTCTGAAACCTCCTTGCTCATCCCAATCCTACATTCTGTCTTACCTTTAATTCTTTCAATTATAACCCTACCGTACACTTTTCCTGGTATACTCAGTAAACTTATCCCTCTATAATTTTTACAGTCTCTTTTGTCCCCTTTCCCTTTATATAAAGGGACTATACATGCTCTCCGCCAATCCCTAGGTACCTTCCCCTCTTTCATACATTTATTAAACAAAAGTACCAACCACTCCAACACTATATCCCCCCCTGCTTTTAACATTTCTGTCATGATCCCATCAGTTCCAGCTGCTTTACCCCCTTTCATTTTACCTAATGCCTCACGTACCTCCCCCACACTTACATTCTGCTCTTCTTCACTCCTAAAAGATGGTATACCTCCCTGACCAGTGCATGAAATTACTGACTCTGTTTCTTCCTTAACATTTAAAAGTTCTTCATGTTGAAAATATAATGGATTAAAATTATATCCTCCATCATATGTCTTCATATCAACTATTATAATAAATATCTTATCGGGTATGACTTATCCCCAAGGATTATCTGCGATCAATTGTGTTTGATTAGAAGCCAGAATATATGATTTAAATAATGTCTTCTTGAACAGATATTCACAGATAATGCGGGTTTGCCCTCATGCTTGAATTCAATGCAATTAATGCATTCGTATACGGAATAACTTTATCGATCCATAATTTAATGGAATTAATATTATATTTATATGTTTTTCCGCTTAATGGAGTCATAATTGCCCATGCGGGTGAATGCAGTTCAAGTCTCAATCGACATTCGACACTATCCAGGATATATTCGTGAAAATTACTCACATCCAGCATCAAAGGGAAACAAGTATTCACTTCATTCGATAATTTACCTTCGTCTTTCTTAATAACATCGAAATCAGCAGTTGTAATAGTACTACTTGTTGTCTCATTATTACGAACGAATGCTATTCTTCCCAATGTATCTAATTTTGATGGGGATAAATGCTTAAGCAGTTTAATATAACCCGCATATGAATAAAATGGATTCGATTCTATAAGTTGTTCATTGAGATACAAACACACAGATTTGAATATTGTCTGACTTATAGAATTCACAAATATCGCCTTATCTCCGTCTCCCAATGCACTCCCATCCTCCTTTGTTATATTTATGTTCATTTCCAAGGCCAGACTCGTTAAATCTAAAAAATGTTCTTCTGAACTTTGTATTCTAAATTCGAGAAATTTATCAGATCCCTGATTTACTGGTAATACTTCACAGGTGCGTCTAGCTGCTATTGAGGATTCAATAATGGCGTGTCCTGGTAATTTTGGGAATCCATCAGTTATGGAATGTGAATAACTGGAGACGGGGGCGTTGAGCCCCCCTGGTGTAACGTATAGAGCACCAGCCGACATACTAACAATATGATAGTTAACAATAAACTAAAGTTAATTAAATATTCCACTTTCTTTTATTATTAAATTTCAATCGTTTCAAACCAATCTTTCTACTTCCTCCGGATAATAACTTCTGTCCGACACCCTTCAATGATTCTACACCTCTATTTCTCGCAGAATTTTTCAATGCAATACCATTATTAACATCGTTCAACACATTTTGTCCGTATTGTAATACTCCCGGAGCAAAGGTATTCAATAAGAATGGTATTGCTTTTCTGGCCATCCCACCGAGAAATGACAATAATCCTCCGCCCCTCCCTCTAGCTTTATATAATATGATATCTAAACCTCCCCCTTTCACCCTCGAAGTATCAAAGAGTTTCAGGAATGATTCCACTGAAGGAGGGGAGAAACTCGTTCTCATCTTGACGGTTCGTTCAATATTAACTCAACTTGATCATTCACTCTCGTTTTATAGGTCTTAAATGTAATACACATACAGTAGAACACTTATCATTATATTGAATTAACCTTCCTTTCTGATCAGCGAGCTTAATACTCACTTGATCAATTATCTTTTTATTAAGTGGTTTGTAAATTGTGGGATCATAATTAGATCTTAATGTATTAATGTCAACTACTCCCAAAAGAGATACCAACTGATCACCAAAATTAATGGGATCAATCAAATCACTATACATTAACATATAATTAATACCTGATTCAGGGTCGGGCGGGTTTACCGCCTTTACACCAGACTCGTTAAAAATGATCTCTTTTTTATTGGTAAAGACATACAAAATTTCATTACCTGAGAACCCTAACATATCGCTTCCTTCTTTATCAAATTCCAACCCCACATAACCGCTAGTAATATCAGAAGGCAGTATAATTTTTTTTTCAAGTTAATAACCACTCTGTTTATTCCTGGATGATATGTGAACACAATTGAGTTTTTGGGGATGATAATACCCGTTATCTTTTTAACTGCTATTAGCAGATTTTCATTAATATCCTCATTTATTGCCTCTAAAATCCTTGCCATATCACCTCCAATAATTTTGCTCATATCAATTTTATGCATATATTTATTTACTGTAGATTTCTCATATGTAATACATATCTTCAAATTCTTTTGCGGTATATAATGCGTCTTGGGGTAAATTATATTTTTCAGAGCAACCTCATAATCAATTTTATTATCTAATATAATGGGGTCATATAATTTATTAATGAAAGCTGAAGGTGTATTGGCGGGAAATAAATCAAGACTGGAATCACTACAGACGTATAGAAGACGTTCAGCCATCTCCACACTCTTATAACACACTGAGTAAAAAACATATCATCACAGAGTTTATATACTCACCTAATATGTTATCCACGATGTTTCTTCTCGTCTTACACCGCCTCCTTTATGTAATAATTGTCTTCTCACTTTTGTATTCCTCACAAAATCAAAATGTATACCTGTTATATTTAATAAATGCTTTATTTCTGTTAAGTAATCAGAATCGATTCTTCTCGCTGATTTCACATTGTTTTCTGATAAAACATTTAATATTTCAATAATATTACGTCCAGTAATGGGAGTAAGAAGGTCACCATTCTCATCCCAACTCACCAAAGGATTTCTTTGCAATAATTCCAACATTGATTTCACATATTCTATATTTCTCGCACTCACTCTTATGTGCATGAATCTTGACAAATCTGGGGTTTTCTGAGGTTTCACCGAGGTGAGAGCAGGTGGGTTGACTTCCCTGACGGGACTGAGCTTAATCTTGCGTTTAACACCGCGCTTCAAGCATCCACCTCCTCCTTCTAAATTCTCATCACCTCCCGATTTTACTATCTCGAGAGGTTTGCGTTTCATAACTGAAGTTGGTACAAGATAAAATTCTTTCATGATTTATTAAACAATCATGAAATAATATCTACTGCTAGAGGTAATATAATACTAAGAAGATTTCCACCTCTGATACTCAGCAAATATTTCTTTTTACGCTGAAAACCAATTTTCTTACAATTATTATTATTATAATCAAGGGGGAAGCGCTAAACCTGGAGGATTATACAGCGCCTGTGGGGGGGGATGTGGAAGGCATTCAGGCTTAATTCGGGGAACTGGAGCACAGATCCAATTCCCTAAAATTTTCTTACAAGCTAATGCTCTAATCTCGTTCTTGAACTTTTTAAATATTTTAGGGTCTAATGGTATTTTATTCTTGATCAAATTCTTGAAAATCTCACTGATACAACTTATGTGTGTTTTCTTAAACTGTTGTAATAAACTCTTCCGTTGGTTGCGTGGGAGACTATTAAGTAATGTAATTAATTCTTTAAAATTTTCTAATAATGATTTTTTCATTGTACCTTCAACAAATCTCCTTCTTTGACCCACGAATTAAAAGTGGAATCATAACCTTTATAAGATACCAAATAATGCGTAATTCCACCAATTTTTTTCGTTTCAATACTCCGTCGATAATATATTCTGGAGGTGGTATGACTGGGGTCAATTCTTCGCGATAAAATGATCCTTTAATCTTTTCACCTTTCAAATCTTAAAAATGATATGTTGTTATAGGTTGAGAATTATTAATTCTATATATTTTAAATATTTCCTCTGTATTTTGTGTGTGAAACCCTCGGTTAAACGCGGATGATCTCCTGCTCAGAGTCACTCTTGTTGTGTCTCCAACAGCCAATTTCTTACTGATTCGTTTCTTATTGGATCTTCCATTTTTATAATTTATGAGAAACTGATTCCTTATATTATTCAATGTCGTAATACCATGGACTTGCAGTGGGGTTTTACCACCAATCCCCGAGTGTGGGGTTGAATTATACGCATCTACCAATTCATTTAACACTTTGGAATAATTAAATGTATTGGCACTTGTCATATACTTGTATAATTTACGTTTCAACGTTTGCAAGCCTTTCTCTGCAATGGAAGCTTTTGTTTCATTCGAAAATACATGATATAACTTTATATGCTTACTCTGGAGATAATTCTATACCTGTTTTTTAGAAACCCTGCCTTTATCTGTAAATAATCTCGATATATTCTTCGCCTTTTCATTCTCCAATATGTTTTGTAATGCGTGTAAAGTGCTCGGTCCGTCTTTCTTTTTCATGAGTACTGCTTGTAAATATTTTGAAAAAACATCGATACACACGAGAATGTATTTATATCCATAATTATATCTGGATAATTTAGACATATCACCCAAATCACAGGTAAATATCACTCTGGGTTTGGGTGCAATTATTTTCCTACGAGGAAACTTCTTAGGTTTAAGAACATGTAAAGTACATGATCTTTCTGAATTTAAGAAATTTCTGATCTCTTTCAAGGTTATGGACGATCAATCTTTTTTACAGCTGTATATAAATTGTTTACACCAGAGAATGATCCCACAGAACCAGGATCTCTATAAACCTTTTCAATTAATTTTGGTCGCTCCGTTGGTATGCAATTTCGTAGGAATCCTGGCGTAACACATTGGTTCGCAACTGTAATGCTTCTGGTGTATTTAATGCAAAGTCTATGAATAAATTACCAAAGGGTGATCGATTTATGGCAGATTTATATATATTTACGAATTCTTTATTTTTACCGAAAACTTGTCGCCCCAGAATCTCTACTTGTCCAAGATCTCTCATTTTAAATAAAGCAAAATGCGTGGTGTTTAAAGCCATGGTACGACTATATCGTCCTCCGTGAAATATATATTGAGTAATCAGAATAATGCTTATATTATGATGTCTACCTTTAGTAAAACATTCGAGAATAATTTCACTGTTACCAGCTTTTAAAAATAGATCATCAACAATAATTATTGTATTTTCATCGGGTGATGCAATGACATTCTGTGGGTCGATAATATCTTTACTTAATGTTAATTTATGAGATATATCTGAATCTTGTTCTAAGGGGTGTGATGTCACCCCGCATATTATAATGTTATGAAATTTCTGATGGTATAACTTTAATAATTTTGATGTGAAATAAGATTTGCCACTATTCGAATAACCGGCGATGATAATCCTTGATGGATAACGATATATATCAACGTCAGCAGATGTGTATGTTGTCAAGTTCATTGTACTGTCCAGAGAGATTATGTTTACCATAGAAAGGTGACTTGTACACTGTAAGTGTTAATGCGTTTTCAAGATATATAACAGCTAAGTTAATGAGGAGCAACCTCCTGTTGCGGAGCGGGACTACCTCACCAAAATTAGTTACTTTATGGTACAGATTGATACGGATGTTCGGTAAGGAGATACGTAATGACCGTGTGATTTTCTACCTTGGATGTGAACCGCATTTCATGGCGTCTGTCTGACCTGAGTTGCCGCAGGTGTTCAGTAAGGAGATGACTATGTGATTTTCTACCTTGGATGTGAACAGCATGGAGTCCGTCTGTCTGACCTGAGTTGACGCAGGTGTTCAGTAAGGTGATTATCGTTGGAGGGGGAGGGGGTGTACAAAAATCATGACGCAATACTTTGGGGTGACCCATATAAGGTCAAGGAGTCTCTCAGAGCGAGGAATGTGTTTCTATTCGGAAATCGAGTGAATATTTCTACCATTGAGTGTGTTTACCAACAAGAAAAATAATGTTCGATTTTAAGATAAAGTTTCCAAAACTAATTTGGAAATATCCAAAAATGGAGTCATTCAAAGTAATTCTGGAGTACTCTAATGTATTTTGGAAGTGTTCCAATATATTTTTGAATGTGCTCCAACGTAATTTGGAAATGTTCTAATGTTATCCCAATCATTTTGTTCATATTACCGAAATTGAGGGAATGTGGATAAAAATGTGATTTATATCATATCTTAGTTGGATGTGTTCGTGATATATTTATAAAAAATGAGTGTTTTCTAAAAATTTGTGACATGTTGTGAATATTACTGAGTCAAAATGCGGGTGACTTTTTTTTTGATGAAATAGTTGAACTGAGAAAAATTGTGGGGTTATGAGTATAATATTAAACTATGTGGAGTTGAGGAGATAGATTTTATTAGAAATTTAGTGTAGGGAGGAATGTGGGGATTTCTATAAAATGGGTATTAGCTGGTAGTGTTGATCTTAGTTTCTGGTGATTTTTAGTAGTGTTTGGGTAGTATTCAGTGGTGATTTGGGGGTGTTCGAATGATGTTTTTGGAGTATTCAAAGGTAATTGATGGTGTTTTTGGTAGTGTTCAAAGTAAAGTGAGTTGTCTGTGTGTGTGTGTTAGGTGGTCATAGAATTTTGTGAATATCTTGGTTACAGTGATTTTAGTGGATTTGAGATGGGTGATGAGATGCATTTATGGATGTGAAATGTGATTTTTGTGTTTGTTCTGAAGAGGTGTGTTGGGAGACGAGTGAGTGGGTGTGAAGAAATGTGGGTGAGATGGAGAGGGGTATGGGGAGGGTTGTATTAAAAATTTAATGAAATATGGGGGGATTTTACTGAAAATAAAGGTAGTGTGTGAATATTATAAAAGAAATTATAGAAGTGAAAAGTTATGATACACTGGAAAAGATTGGAGTGTGTAGAAACATGTCGCAGTATTTGGGTAGTGAGATTACTTGTTGTGAGTATAATATTAATTTATGTGGTTGCAAGGAGATGGGTATGGAGAGGATTTTATTAGAATTTTAGTAATGTAGGGAGGAATGTGTATTACATTTTAAGATTCAATAAAAGGAAGGGGAAAAATTTGTATCGAATAATTTGTGAATAAATTGGTAAGTGATGAGGGTTGCGGGTACTGTTGTCGAACTAGAGATATCGAAAAAGTGGTTATAAGTTGTGGGTTGTTGTTGTGACTTTTTCTGATGAAATTAGTTAAAACGAGAAAAAATTGTGGGTTGTGGGTGTTGTGGGTTGTGGGTGTTGTTGTCGAACTAGAGATGCCAAAAAGATGTTATAAGTGGGTTGTGGGTGTTGTGGGGTGTTGTGGGGTGTTGTGGGTGTTGTGGGTTGTGGGTGATGTTGTCGAACTAGAGATGTTGAAAAGTGGTTTTAAGTTGTGGGTTGTTGTTGTGGATGTTGTGGGGTGTGGGTGATGTTTGTTGTGGGATTTGGGTGATGTGGGTTGTGGGCGTTGATGTCGAACTAGAGATACCGAAAAAGAGGTGATTCTGTTGTAAGTGTTCGTGTGTGTTTGGTTTGTGTTCATGTTTTTTGCGCTCATGTTACATCTTAGTTGGAGGTGAGTGTACTCATAGAAATTGGTAATCGTCTTGGTTATAGCGATTTGAGAGGATTTGTGTGAAAATGGGTGTTAGTCTGTGATGTTGATCTTAGTTTATGGTGATTTTGGTGGTGTTTTGACCGTATTCAGTGGTGTTTTAGTAGTATTCAGTGGTGTATTTGGGAGTACTCAAAATGATATTTTGGAAGTGTTTCAGTGTTGTTTGGAAATGTTCAAAGGTATTTTTGTGAGTATTCAAATGATTTATGAGAGTGTTTTGAAGGTGTTCAAAGAAAAGTGAGGTGCGTGTGCGTATTAACTTCGTAATATGTAAAATTGTGACTAGTGAATTTATCGAAAGGTGGTTATAAGTTGTAAGTGTTGTGGTGACTTTTTCTGATGAAATAGTTAAAACGAGAAAAATGTCTAGACTTGTGTTGTATTTTGTAAAGAAATTGTGGATTGTTGTGGGTATTAACGAAAAAAATGTGAAATTATTTGGGTTATCCTGGGTTAAGAGTGAAAAATGTGTAGAGGGAAGTCGACAAGATTCAGCCTGTGTGTGTGGGGTCATCACGTGAAGTCACTGACATAGGGGGAAGTCGACAAGATTCAGCCTGTATGTGTGAGGTCAT
>NC_069407.1:63181718-63194218 GCF_026875155.1 Cherax quadricarinatus
TAGACCGATACCTAGAGCAGGAGTTGTGTTTTTATCTAATATTTCATCTGATAAGTTAATTACAAAATTGTTATTAACATGCATTCTCCAGTCACTGTTTTCAATTAAACTGTTTAATTTTCTTTGTAGTTTCTTTTTGAGTCCATTACAAATTTTTCTGAGTTTATTATAGCAATGATCTAACATATTGTTTCCATTCTGATGGAATGGACTGATTAAAGGAGCATTTTTTTGTTAATAATCTGAATGCCTCCTTCTCCCCTATTTTAGTTATTTCAATATGTTTTTGAAGAATTCTCAAAAATCAAAAGGGCGATCCCTCATATCAAGGACATGAGGGAAAACTTGCTCATTCATTTTTTTTTATAAATCAAGTCGAATTTTAAGTTTGTGTGACTTGATCACTGCAGAGGAAAACTGGGAAACAAAAGAAATATGATTAGGAAAGTTAACTTAGAACATTCTGAAGAGTCGTCTGGTATCCAATGATGCAATAAGTTCAAAGTAAATAGTTGATATCACAGTGGATATCCATTGTGATATCAACTGTTTACTGTGAACTTATTGCATCAATGGATAACTTTCCTAATCAATTTTTTTTTGTTTTCCACTTTCATTTTTAATTCCCTCTGTGTTGGTGTCCCATATCTTCGGCTTCCTTTCTGGAACTATATTCTGGAGGGTTGGATGGGTTGTTAACGGCTTTGGATGTGGTAGACAAGTCTGGATATCATGGAAGTTTGCTGCTTTATACCTACCGACAGGTTGGTAGGTGTAAAGTTGCCTAACTGTTGCCTGTGTGTCTTACCTATCAACCTCTCAGTATTGTGTACCATTTAGACATTCACCCTGTCAGACACTGCAGCACAAGATCATCTTGGTACAAAAGAGAAAACACCTTAGACAAGTTTTTCAAGTGAGAATGGATGGACCTGAGAGGGATGTGACCTCTCAGTGATTACAGTCTTTCTTTTACTACCCTGCACCTCTCCTTCCGACAGTATATAAGTGTCCATATTGTCGCTTTATCTTCATATTGTTTCAGACAATGAAACAGAACTCTTCTCCAGGCTGAGGGACTGACAACGTCAAATCAGTGATGGACTGATTACATCGTCTTCACATATCTACTGCTCCTGTCTAATTTCTATACTAGACTGAAGAAGCCTACTGTGTAGGCGAAACGTTTCGGAATAAAGTTACCTAACTGATGCCTATGTGTCTTACCTACCATCTCTACCTGGGTCCTGAGAGAGGGAGCAGATGCACTGTGTGCGCCACTAACAAGAATTTTCAATAAATCCATCGAAGTAAGGCAACTGCCTGTACTGTGGAAGACAGTGAATGTAGTTCCGATATTTAAGAAAAACAGATAGGATGTAGTAAATTACAGACTAGTGTTGCTGACATGTATACATAGTTATAGAGAAGATTATTAGGAAAAAAGTGGCGGAGTACCTAGAGAGGAACGAACTAATACATGACAACCAGCAAGGCTTCAGTGAGGGGAAATCTTACATCACGACCCTATTGGATAACAGAAGACAGGAGAGAGAGAGAGGGAGAGGGATGGGTAAGATGGCTTTCGACAAAGTACCACACAATAAATTGGTTGAAAAACTAGAGTAGTAGGCAGGAATATGTGCAAAATTACTGCAATGGATCAGAGAATACCTGACAGGAAGGAAACAGCACGTGTCCGTCCAAGGTCAGGTGTCAGAGTGGGTGAATGTGTCAAGTGGTACTCCAGAAGGGTCAATTCTAGGTCCGGTGCTGCTTCTTGTATTAGTGAATGATATGACAGAAGGGATAGATTTATAGGTGTCTCTGTTTGCAAGTGATGTTAAACTAATGAGGATACACACGGAAGAGGATAAATCTACTAGGGCATCTGGACAGGCTGCAAGCATCGTCCGACAAATAGCTTCTGGAGTTTAACCCCAGCAAGTGCAAAGTTATGAAATTTGGAGAAGAAGAAAGGAAACTGGAGACGGAGTACAAGCTTAGAGGTCAGAGGCTGTAAAACTTATGGAAAACGATCTCGGGGGAGGAGTGAGCATCATACTAAGCACATCTCCCAAGGTTCAAATCAACTAAATAACTGCTGCAGCATAAGCGCGCCTGGCAAACCTGAGAATAGCGTATCGACATCTAAGTAATGAGTCATTTACGACACAGTACACCGTGTACTTCAGACTCATATTGGAGTGTGCAGCCCCAGGATGGAGCCAACACCTGGTCAAACATGTCAAGAAATTAGAGAAAGTGCAAAGGTTTGCAATAAGATTAATCCCGAAGACTAGTTCCTGCGAGAAGAGTTAAGGAATTCAACATGACAACACTGGAAGACAGGAGGGATAGGAGGGACAAGATAACATATAAAATACTGAAAAAAAAACTGACATGGTGGATAGGGACAATGCTCCAGATATGTTACACAGCAACAAGGGGCCACAACTGGAAATTGCAGATTCAAATGAGTCATAAGGATATTGGGAAGTATCTCTTCAGCCATAGAGTTGTCAGGAAGTGGAACAGCCTGGAAAGTGGTGTAGTGGAGGTAGAATCCATACATAGCTTTAAAAAGAGATACGATTAAGCTCATGGAGTGGGGAGAGACTGGACCTAGTGAAGAGGTGGGGCCAGGAGCTATGAATTGACCCCTGCAACTACAATTTGATGAGTATATATATATATATATATATATATATATATATATATATATATATATATATATATATATATATATATACACACATAGAAACACACACACACACACATACACACGCAAAGTTTTGCAACAAGACTAGTTCCGGAGCTCAGGGGTATGTCCTATGAAGAAAGGTTGAGGGAAATCGGACTGATGACATTGGAGGACAGGAAGGTCAGGGGAGACATGATAACAACATACAAAATACTGCGTGGAAGAGATAAGGTTGACAGAGACAGGTGTTCCAGAGAGGGGACACAGAAACAAGGGGTCACAATTGGAAGCTGAAGACTCAGACGAGTCAGAGGGATGTTACTAAGTATTTCTTCAGTCAGCTGAAGCTGAAGACTCAGACGAGTCAGAGGGATGTTAGAAAATATTTCTTCAGTCATAGAGTGGTCAGGAAGTGGAATAGCCTAGTAAGTGATGTAGTGGAGGCAGGAACTATACATAGCTTTAAGACGAGGTATGACAAAGCTTAGGAAGCAGAGAGAGAGAGAGGACCTAGTAGCCATCAGTGAAGAGGCGGGGCCAGGAGCTGAGTCTCGACCTCTGCAACCACAATTAGGTGAGTACAATTAGGCGAGTACACATCCATGCACACAGCCTACTAGTGCTAGAGGCTTAAATAAACAGCCCACTGACCATTAGCACCTAAACAAACAGGAACCATCCTCACTCTCAGAAACACCTACCATATATACACTTATACACACACTTCCCTCTCTCCACCCCCCCAGATCCCCCTCTACCCTTCTCTACACTCTCTCACTCTCCATCTTTCTCCCCCTCTTCTCTCTCTCTCTCTTTCTCTCTCCCCATCTCGTTCTCTCTCTCACCCCCTCTAAATTACCCACCAATCTACCTCCCTCTCTCTTCCTCTCCACCTTCAATCCAACTTCCTTTCCTCCTTCTACTCCCCCTTGGCTTCCCCCTCTTCCCTCTCACCCCTAGCCTTGCCTTCCCCTCACTTCCCCCTCTTCCCTCTCATCCCTAACCTCTTCCCTCACCCCTCCCACACACACTCTGAAAATACATAAGCTTGTTTCTGGGGTAAAATACCTAAGCTCTATTCTGTGGTTAAAAAAATGGGTTACCCAAGAGGGCAGAGACCCAGGGTTATGGTGGACGAACCCGGGAGGGAAGAACCTGGGAGGGAAGATTGAGAGTTAGAGCTCAAGAAATGGAGGAAGAGTGGGGAAGGAAGGTAGCAGAGCTTGGCAAGAAAATGGAGAAGAGATAGATGAAGGGAGCAATAATAGGGGACTACAAGTCTTAGCAGCAGAAGATAATATACAGTGCTTAGAAGAGGAACTAAAAAACCTGAAGCAGATTAGGGAGACAAATGACAGTGCAGACATCAAATCAGGAACTTCTATACCAGTCACAACCCCAAAGCAACTGAACAATCTAAACCAAAAGCCACACACTGTTCCTTCTGCCCCCATGCCCCACATCACAAACCCCACCCCTGCAGAAGCCCCCTATTGACATTCTGCCCTCACCCACCGATCACAAACTCCATCTACACCACAAACCCCCATAGGCTCCCACTCCCCCAACCCAAATATTCTCCCAGGACCACCGTGATAGATAAGCTGAAGGTGTGGTACACGAACGCAGAATGAATAAATAAATATGAGGAGTAGCATTAAAGAATCAACGAGAAGTCCCCAGACATCATAGCAATCACAGAAACGAAACTCACTGAGACAATAACAGACACGATCTTCCCACCGGTATATCATATCCTGAGGAAAGATAGAAGGCGCAGAGGGGGAGGAGGGGTTGCACTGCTTATAAAAAAAGGTGGGGTTTTGAGGAAATGGAAGGCATGGAAGAGATTGGAGAAAGGGACTACATAGTAGGTACAATTTAGTCTGGGGAACATATGGTAGTCATTGCAGTGATGTATAACCCACCACAGAACTGCAGGAGGCCAAGAGAGGAATATGAAGAGAACAACAGAGCGATGGTGGATAAACTGGCTGAGGTTACATGAAGAGCTCAATCGTGCAGAGCAAGGTTACTGGTTATGGGCGATTTCAACCACAGGAATATTGATTGGGAAAATCTAGAGCCTCATGGGGGTCCCGAAATATGGAGAGCCAAGATGATGGATGATGGAAAACCTCATGCAGCAACATGTCAGGGACAATACCAGAGAGAGAGGGGAGGATTAACCAGCAAAACTGGACCTTGTGTTCACCCTGAGTAGTTTAGACATTGAGGACATCACGTATGAGAGGCCCCTTGGAAGTAGTGATCACATGGTTCTGAGTTTAGATTGTATAGTAGAGTAAGAAGTGGAGAGGATAACAGGAGTCGAATGGGAAAAGCCAAACTATAAAAGGGGGGACTACACAGGTATGAGGAAATGATCAAGAGGTATGCGAGGAGCTCAACACGAGACCTAAGGACTCTATGAAGACAGGACAGAGGGGGACACCAACAGGGAATACACCAACAAGTGCTGGATGACATATACGCAACTGAGGAGGTGACCAAGTGACCTTGATACTTCAATGTTAATGGGACCGGTCAACATCTACCCATGGGTCCTTAGAGAGGGAGCAGAAATGCTGTGTGTGCCATTAACAACAATCTTCAACACATCCCTTGAAACTGGGCAACTACCTGAGGTATGGAAGACGGCAAATGTAGTGCCCATTTTTAAAAAAGGAGACAGAAAAGAGGCTCTAAACGTGTATTGTATGCAAAGCAATGGAGAAGATTATCAGGAGTAGAGTGGTGGAGCACCTTCCAGGTGCTCCACCAGAAGAGTATAAATGACAACCAGCACTGCTTCATGGAAGGCAAGTCCTGTGTCACAAACCTTCTGAAGGCTTATGACAAGGTAACAAAAGTAAGACACGAGAGAGAGGGGAAAGGTTGAATTTATTTTCTTGGACTGCAAGTAGGCCTTCAACACAGTTCCTTACAAGAGAGTGCAGAAACTAGAGGCACGTATAATGGGACGGGCAGTTCAATGGATCAGAGAATACCTAACAGGGAGGCAACAACGAATCATGGTACATGATGAGGTGTCACAGTGGACACTTGTGATGAGCGGGGTCCCACAGGGCTCGGTCCTAAGACCAGTGCTATTTTTGGTATATGTGAATCACATTATGGAAGGGATAAACTCATAGGTGTCCCAGTTTGCAAATATGAAGTTGCAAACAGGGAATTAAATCAGGTGAGGATCAGGCAGGCCTTCAAAGAGACCTGGACAGGCTGGACATGTCGTCCAGCAACTGGCTGGACACGTGGTCCAGCAGCTGCCAAATGCAAAGTCATGAAGATCGTAGAAGGGCAAAGAAGACCGCAGAGTATAAGCTAGGGGGCCAACCTCGCTCAAGGAGAAAGATCTTAGGGTGAGTATAACGCCGAGCACGTCTCCGGAAGCACACATCAACCAGATAACTGCTGCAGCATAAGGGCGCCAGGCAAACCTAAGATTAGCATTCCGATACCTAAGTATGGAATCTTTCAAGACACTGTACACCGTGTACATCAGGCCCATACAGGAGTATGCAGCACCAGTTTGGAACCCGCACCCGGTCAAGCACATTAAGAAATTAGAGAAATTGCAAAGGTTTGCAACAAGGTTAGTTACAGAGATAAGGGGAATATCCTACGAAGAAAGGTTGAGGGAAATCGGCCTGACGACACTGGAGGACAGGAGGGTTAGGCGAGACATGATAACGGCATACAAAATACTGCCTGGAACAGACAAAGTGGACAGAGACAAGATGTTCCACAGAGGGGACACAGAAACAAGGGGTTACTCTTGGAAGTTGAAGACTCAGATGAGTCACAGGGATGTAAGGAATTATTTCTTCAGTCATAGAGTGGTCAGGAAGTGGAACAGTCTGACGAAGGATGAAGTTGAGGCAGGAACCATACATAGCTTTAAGACGAGGTATGATAAAGCTCATGAAGCAGGGAGAGGACCTAGTAGCATTCAGTGAAGAGGCGGGGCCAAGAGCTGAGTCTCGACCCCTGCAACTAAAATTAGGTGAGTACACACACACCAGGAGCCAGGCCAGGAGCTGAGTATCGACCCCTGCAATCTCAATTAGGTTAGTGTACACACACACACACACACGTACACATACACTAGCGGCCAGGAACTTGGACTCGACCCCTGCAACCTCAACTAGGTGAGTACTCCATCTCTTCTCACTCTCCAGCTCTCTCCAGCACTCATTCTCTGTCCTTATCCCTGGTCTTTCCCAGCACCCCTCAATAAAACACGAACCCACCCTCCCTTTCTACTCTCCCCATCTTCTTCCCCCTATCCCTCCCTCCCTGCTCTCTCTCTCTCTCTCTCTCTCTCTCTCTCTCTCTCTCTCTCTCTCTCTCTCTCTCTCTCTCTCTCTCTCTCTCTCTCTCTCTCTCTCTCTATCTCTCTCTATCTCTCTTTCTCTCTCTTTCTCTCTCTTTCTCTCTCTCTCCTCTCGTCCCACCTCTCTACCTTTTCTCCACTTTATCTTCACTTCTCCCTCTCTCACCACCTCTACAACTCTTGTCTCTCACACACATATACATACACAAACACACGCACACAAACATATACATACACACGAACACACAAGTGCACCCACACACACCCAGCACACACACGCACTACAAAACCTAACCCATTAAAAATAATGGTTTCTAAGAAGGGAAGTAGAAGGCTCAGTGGATCAGTGGAAGATATTCCTGGTAAGGAAGAATGGATGGAAGAGCAATGTAAAAGCATGGAATAAGAGTGACACAGCAAACTAGGTGAGCTTTCTATGAAAATGGAGAAGAGAATGGAGGCAGAGAAGAAGAAATGGGAGTCACAAGTTGAAGCTACAGAAGCCAGGATATGGGCCCTAGAATGTGAGGCAAATATGCTGAAATGAGTTACTGGGCTAGTGCCCAGAAAAGACATGGCAGAAAGGAAGGCGACAAGACTTATGTTAAGGCCTTATCAATCCATCAAGCAAGGCCAAGGAATGTAGGGTAGAGCTCTTAGGAGCAGGGATAGCAGTGAGGGGGGAAGGTAGTGAAGGTGATAGGTCCCATGCAGAGGCATGACCATGCCACCAAAGCCTACAGGAATAAAATAAGGGAGGCAATGGCAATGTATAAACAGGACCCAGAGACACAGAGGGAAGGCAATGGGAGGAGATGAGGGAGAAGTCAGCATTGATTCATGGGTTTCAGGAGAGTGAAGGGACTACACATAATGAGAGATGGCAGAGAGAAAAGCAGAAAATTGAAAACATCATCAAAGAAGTAGGCGAGGAGGACATGACTGAGATAATAAATTTTCAGAGAATAGGAGGGTACTTGAAGGGGAGAAATCGGATGGTTAAACTGATTTTCAAGACAGAAATCATGTGGAACAGGGTCCCAGAAAAGAATTCATGGCTTAAGTAATTATCGGCATACTAGGTGTTCCAAGCCAATGACAGAACATGAACAGAATGATAGCAGATGCCAGAGAAGACACAGAAACACAGGGGGCTAGGTAGAGAGTCAAGAACAAAGTCACCAGAGGACAACCAGAACTGAGTAGAGCAACAATCACAAGTACACACAAAACCACCCTCAGACCCTCACAGCCAAAGACGCTATCCAAACCCAAACCACAATCCACACAGTCCCCACCCCACATTATGCTATAGAATCCCACAGCACACTGCCAGGTCCCCCACCCACACAGACCCCCAAAAACAGTGTTGGGGAGGAAACTGGTGGTATACTACACCAACGCTGACAGAATAACGAATGAGAGGGAGAAGTGGCACAAAAGAATCTAAGAGGCGTCACCGTATATAGCTCTAACCAAAATGAAGCCACAGGAACGATAACAGATGTCATCTTTCCAACGGGATATCAGATCTTGAGGAAAGACAGAGGGAACAGAGGGGGTGGAGGAGTGGCACTGCTCATCAAAAAGCAATGGTATTTTGATAAACTGTAGAGAGGAGATCGATACCACATTATAGGAACACTTCAGTCTGGAGGCCCCATGGTGGTAATTTTAGTGATGTATAACCCACCACAGAGCAGAAGGTCAAGGCAAGATGATGATGAGAATAACACAGCGATCTTTGACACACTGCCTGAAGTGGCTGGAAGGGCTCATGTGAGCAGGGCAAAACTGCTGATTGTGGGTGACTTCAATCGCAAAGAAACGCATTGGGAGAACCTGGAACCACATGGGGGCCCAGAAACGTCGAGGGTTAAAATGATGGAGGTGGTACTGGAATCCACATGTACCAACACGTAAGGGGCACTACCAGAGAGAGAGAGGAGAGAATGAACCAGCGAGACTGGAACTAGTATTCTCCTTCAGTTGTGCATATGTTGAGGATATCACATGTGAAAGACCCCTCGGGGCCAGTGATTTTAAGCTCGAATACATAGAGTTATATATAAACATGCCACATATAAACTAAATAATGTAGATCTTAATATTAATGTTTGCAAAAAGGATTTGCGAGTTTAGGTTAGCAGTAATGTAAAACCAAGACAACATTGCATATGTGTTAGCGATAAAGTGAACAAAATCCTTGGTTTCATATCAAGAAGCATAAGTAATAGGAGTCCTCAGGTTCTTCAACTCAATATATCATTGGTTAGGCCTCATTTAGATTATACTGCACAGTTTTGGTCACCTTATTAACGTACAAAGGAGGATGACAAAGTTGATCCCATGTATCAGAAATCTTTCCTAAGAGGATACACTGAGGGCCCTGAATCTGCACTCTCTAGAAAGGCGTAGAATTTGGGGGGATATGACTGAGGTGTATAAATGGTAAACAGGAATAAATAAAGGGGCTGCAAACAGTGTGCTTAAAATGTCTAGCCAAGACAGGACTCGCAGCAATGGTTTTAAGTTGGAAAAATTTAGAATCAAGAAGGATATAGGAAAGCACTGGTTTGGTAATAGAGTTGTGGATGAGTGGAACAAACCCCTGAGTACCATCGTAGAAGCTAAAAGGTTATGTAGTGTTTAAAATAGGTTAGATAAATACATGAGTGGGTGTGGGTAGGTGTGAGTTGGACCTGACTATATTGTGCTACTAGGTCAGATGCCGTTCTCCTTCCTTAAGTAAATGCAACCTGACCTGACTTGGTTGGGGCATCGGCTTGGGCTGTTGAGGGACTTGGACTTGCCTCGCTGGACTTGACCTGCTGCAGTGTTCCTTCATTCTTATGTTCTTATGTTCGTAAATGGAGAGGGAAGTAGGAAGGGCAGGACAAATGAAGCCAAATTAGAAGAGAGGGTACTGCACAGGCATGAATAATTTCATGCTGGAGGTTCAGTGGGACAGGGCACTGGCAAGGAAGTCAGTAAATGAGATGATGGATATGTGACAACAGCATGAAAGGAAGCTGAGGAGAGGTAACAGAAATAATGACAAGGACAGAATGAGCCCTTAGTTCACTCAAAGGTGTAGAGAGGCCAAAACCAAGTGTGCTAGAGAATGGAAGAATTATAGAAGGTAAAGAATACAGGAGAATATGGAGAGCAGTCGTAGAGCCAGAAACGAATATGCACAGGTAAGAATGGAGGCCCAACGACAGTACGAGAATGACATCACAGTAAAAGCCAAATCTGACCCGAAGCTGTTGTAAAGCCACATCAGGAGGAAAAAAACAGACAAGGATCAGGTAATCAGGCTGAGGAAGGAAGGAGGGGAGATCACATGAAATGACTGAAGTATGTGAGGAGCTCAACATGAGATTCGAAGAGGTGTTTACAGAGGAGAAAGATTGGACCCCAGAAAGAGGGAGAAGTGGGGTTCACCAACAAATGTTGGACACAATTCATACAACCGAAGAAGTGGAGGAGGCTGCTAAGCGAGCTAAATACTTTAAAGGCGATGGGGCCGGATAACATCTCTCCGTGTGTCTTGAAAGAGGGAGCAGAGGCATGCGTGCCACTAAAGACAATCAACTCATCTATCGAAACAGGGTGACTACCTGAGATACGGAAGACTGAAAATGTAGTCCCAATTAAAAAAAAAAGAAACATACACAATGCATTAAACTACAGACCAATGTCACTGACATGTACAATATGCAAAATCATGGACAAGATTATTAGGAGAAGAGTGGTGGATCATCTAGAGGAATGAGCTTTTCAACGACAATCAGCATGGTTACAGGGATGGGAAATCCTGTGTCACAAACCTACTTGAGTTCAATGACAGGTTGACAGCAGTAAGACAAGAGAGAGATGAGTGGGTAGATTGCATTTTCTTGGACTCTAAGAAGGTGTTTGGCACAGTCCCACACAAGAGATTAATCCAGAAACTGGAGGACCAAGCAGGGATAACACTGAAGGCACTGCAATGGATCCGGGAATATCTGTCAGGAAAACAACAGCGAGTCATGGTACGTGGCGAGGTGGCAGAGTGGGCACCTGTGACGAGCGGGGTTCTACATGGTTCTCTCCCAGAACCGGTGTTGTTCCTGGTATTTGTGAACGACATGACGGGAAGAATAAATTCAGAGCGTTTCCCTTTTTTGCAATATGTGATGTTGACAAAGGTGGACAGGCTGCGGCCTAGTCCCGAAGCTGCTTCTGAGTTCACTTCACCAGTGCATATGGGGATTACAAAACCAAGAAGAGTATTTCGATTTCCTAAGAATCGTTCGACCTCTACACGTGGATGTCATGCCTGTAAATTGGATTGGGAGCACCAGTTTGGAACCCCACCCCATACCAAGCTGTAAGGAAATTAGGAAATTCAAAGGTTTGCACAAAAAATACCCCGGACTAAGGGGATTCCCCCGAAAAGAGGGTTGGGGAAAAAATTTTACCCCCAAAAAAAGGAGGGAAAGGGGAAAAAAGTTTAAAAAAAGGGGTGTAGTCGTTCCTTTGTTATCCTTACCTGGTCCTCCATATTTGGTCTAAACTCTTGTGTGCAACTATGTCTAACGCCTTATTACAGGCCAAGAAAATGCATTCCGAGCTACCCACCTCTCTCTCTCTTCTCCTTGGCCATACTTCTGTCAACCTGTCATAGACTCCGGTAGTTTGTGACACAGGATTTCCCACATTGAAACATGGTGGGCCTGTTGAATTGTTAACTCATATCTTTCTAGAGTTCCACACTATTCTACTGATAATTTTCCGCCAGTCTTTGCATACTATACATTATCAGTGACACTTGTCCTAAGTTTAGTGCTTCTTGTGTGTCTCCCTTTTTAAAAATTGGCACTACATTTGCTGTCTTCCATTCCACAGGTATCTCCCTGTTTCAATAATGTGCTGAATAATGTGTTACGTAAGAATAAAAACACATAGCGCCTAAGCACCCTGCTCTCAGGACCCTTGGAGAGATGATATCCGGCCCCATCGCCTTTGAGGTGTCTAGGTCGCTCAGCAGCCTCTTCACTTCTTCCTCGGTTGTATGTATTGTGTCCAAACTTGATGGAGTCCCCACCTCTTCCGTTTTTTCTGCAATCCCTTTCTGTCTCCTCGTGAACAACTTTTTGAATTTCAATGCTGATTCCTCACATCCTTCTCGGTGGTTTCTTGTGATCTCTCCTCCTTCCTTCCTTAGGCTGATTACCTGGTCCTTGACTGACGTTTTCCTTCTGATGTGGCTGTACAACAGCTTCGGGTCAGATTTAGCTTTCGCTGCTATGTCATTTTCTTTTGGTCGTTGGGCCTATCTTCTTACCTGTGCATATTTCATTTCTGGCTCTAACGAGTGGCTCTCCTTATTTCTCTCTGGTCCTTTGCCTTCTATACTTCTTCCATTCCTTAGCACACTTGGTTATGGCCTCC
>NC_069407.1:63199218-63204218 GCF_026875155.1 Cherax quadricarinatus
ATATATTCTAATATATATATTAAATAATTATATATATAAATATATATATAGATAATCTATCTATATATCAAAAACTTATATATAATATATATATTATATTTAACAAAAATATTAATATAAATAAATTATATATAGAAATATAAACTATATATAATATATATATAAATATATTAATATATAAAATATATATCTATAATCTCTAAATATATATATATATATAAATATATTATATTCTATCTTATAAATATTTAAATATATATATATAATATCTATATATAAATTATATATATATCTATATAAAAATATAAAACTCTAAATATACATATATCTATAGAAATATATATTATATAATATATATATCTTATATATTATATATATATATAATATATAATATATATTATATATATATATATATAATATTTATCTATATATAATAAATATATATATTAATATATATATATCTAAAATAAATAATATATCTATATAAATATATATAAATTATATCTATATTATTAGATCTCATATATATTATATATATATATATATATATATATCAATATATTATATAAATATTATTATTTATTAAATTAATATATAAATAAATTAAAACTACTTATAAAAATAAATTATAAATATAAAATATTTATAATAATAAATTTATAATTTAATTAAAAAATAAAAATATTTATATTATAACATAGTATAAATATATTTCATAATAATATATTTATAAAATTCACATAATTAAAAAAAAAAAATATAACTATATATTTATTTATATTATAAATATAATTTATATCACTTATTAAATATTATATTATATTATAATTTTTATAAATAATATATATTTAAATAATTTTATAAAATTAAAATTCCTATTAATTATAATTCATATATTTTTTTATAACTAATAATATTACTTAATATTCAAAAATTATAATATTACTACATTTAAATCTTAATTAAAATACTAATTATATAATATATAATATTAATAAATATATACTTTATAAATATAATATATCATTATTTAACTTATAATTTAATAATTTACAAAATATTTATTTAATAATACATATTATATTAATTTACTTATTAATATTAATATTTCATATATATTGTCTAAATTATATTGATTATAAATTAATATATATTTATAATAATTATTAATTAATTTATTTATTTTATATAAAGTCCTAAATTTAATTATATTATATTTTTATTTATTAATAAATATATTTTAAATAATAAATATAATTATTTTATATATATCATAATATTTAATTAATATTATTTAAAATAATTTATTACATATAAATTATACAAATAATATTATTATAAAAAATTTATTATAAAAACTATACTTAATTATTTATCATAATAATTTCTTTAATTCTTAATATCTCTTAAATAATTTTCTTTTCAATTATTATTCATATTATATTAATATTTATATTAATAATAATTAAATATAAAAATTTTTTAATTAAAATTTTCATTAAATATAATTAATCACCATATATATCCTATTAAAAATAATATTATACAAATTTTATTATACATTTTTAATACTTATATTATATAAATTTTATTACTAAATTTTATCAAAAATTATTAATAAAATTTAATTAATATAAAATAAAAATATCAAATAAATATCTATCTATATAAACAAATTTATAAAATATTCAATTCAATATACTATATAATGTATATTTTTACTAACACAGTACTAATAAAAATTATATTATAATAATAAACCTTCATCCACACATATTCTTATTATTACATCTTACTTACATAATTTTCTATACTACTCTATCCACTATCTTTTATTTGATCATAATAAACAAACCAATTAAACAAAATATTCATCCACAACTTACATAACAATAAAAACACATCCAAATATAATTATCTACTAATATAATATTACTAAATTTAACTAAAAATAATAAATAACATAATATTATTTAATTAATAAAAATATAAAATATTATAATATATTAATAATTATTAATATAATTAATTTATATTTTTTTTATATCTAAATTATATTATATATATATTATATTATATTTTTTATATAATAGTATATAATTATTAAATTTATAAAGTATATATATTAAATATAAAATATTAGTATTATTTTATAAAATATTATAAGTTTATATATTTATATAATAATTTTAATTTTATTATTTTTTTATATTATATATAATAATTTAATATTTTTATATAATTATAATATTTTATATTATAATATTTTTTAATCTTATATTTTATATTAAATTAAATATATAATTAATATATAAATATTAATATTATTATTATATTTATTAATATATTTATATATATTTATAAATAATATATTTAATTAAATATTATTAAAAATTATATTATAATTATATAATTTAAAATTTATTATAATTTATAATTAATTTATCAATAATTTATTTTATAATATTAATATTTAATTTAAAATTATTTATAATTATATATTAATTTTAATAATAAAATTTTAATAATTTATAAATATTATTAAAAATTATAAAATAAAAAAAGAATTATATAAATATTTAATAATTTTAACTAATTAAATTTTATTTTTTATATTAATTAAAAAATAAATATATAATATAAAAATATATTTTATTTTAATTAGAAAACAAAAATATTTTTAATCTATAAAATAATTTAATAAAAATAACATTTATAATTATCTCATCAAATACATATAATATTAAATTATTAATACTTTAAATATATGAAATATTATATATATAATTAATTTAATTATAAATACCTAATACAAATAAAACAAAGTTCTTAATTATATATAAATTATAAAATTAGTAAATTTTTTCTATTCTAATTTATTATTATACATTAAAAATTAACTTATATATTAAATTATATATCATATATAAATATTCTATATATAATATATAAATATTATATATATTAATATATATATATATAATATATAAATATCAATTATATATCTATATATACATATATAAATAAGGAAATAACTATAATATATAAAAATATATATATAAATAAAATATATATCAATTTATACAAATATCTATATATAAATCTATATATTCTAAACTATATCTATATATCTATATATCTTAAATATAATAAATAATATATATAGAATATAATATATAATATAATAAATAATATAAAGAATCAAAATAATATATAATATCATATATATATATATATATAAATTATAAATAAATCACTTATATTATATCTATCTAAAATAATATAAATAAAATAATATTCTTATATATATATATAATATTATATATATTATATATATATTTATATATATATCTATATTAACAAATATATATAAAATATATATCAATCAATATATTATAAATATCTATCAAATATTAACATATAATATATATGATATTAATATAAATATAATTATAATATAAATAAATATATATATATATTATATAAATATATAATATCTATATATAGATATTATCTAAATATAATATAAATATATAAATATATATATATATATCACTAAATATTATATATATATATATAAATATATATTATCTTATATACTAAAATATCTATATATCTATATATATAGTAATTATATTAAATATAGAATATAATATATATAATATATAAATTAAATTATATATATATATATATATATAAATATATTAGTATCTATATATCAACTATAAATATAATATAAATTATAAATTATTTTTATTTTATATATAATATTATATAAATATAAATATATATAAATTATATCTAAATCGCATATATTATAAAATATATATATA
The DNA here is from genome assembly GCF_026875155.1 of Cherax quadricarinatus. Lineage (NCBI taxonomy): Eukaryota > Metazoa > Arthropoda > Malacostraca > Decapoda > Parastacidae > Cherax > Cherax quadricarinatus. Next base: position 63,203,052 of record NC_069407.1, read on the forward strand.
TATATATATAAAATATATATATATAAATTATATATATATATATATATAATATATATTAAATATATAAATAAATATTATATATATAATATATATATATATCATATAATATAATATATATATATATAATGTATATTATATTATATATAAATAATATATATATAATATTATATCTGGAGATCAGTTTATATAACTATATATAGGTAAATTTAATATATATATTATTTAATGTATATATATATATATATATTATATATATAAATATCTATATATTAATATTATTTCTATATATATATATATATATATATATATATATAGATATATATATATATTATATATATATAATAAATATCTATATATATATATATATATATATAATATATATATATATATATATATATATATTTATATCTATATATATATAATATTAATATATATTAAATGAATATATATATTAATAATATATATTAAGATAATAAATATATATATAATATATATATATATATATATAATATATATTGATTTATTATCTAATATATTAAATATTAATATATATATAAATATCTATATATATATATATTAAAAATATATATACATATATCTATATTATATATATATATATATATATTATATATATATAATATATATATAGTTATAATATATATATTAAATATAAATATTATCATATAATATATATATTATATATATATATATATAATATATATATATTATATATATAATTATATATATCTAATATTATTTATATATATATATATATATAATAATATTTAAATAAATATATATATATAATATATAATATATAATATAAAATGTATAATATCAATTTATTTATATATAATATAAATATAATATCTATATATAATATATCTATATATACAATATATTAACTAATAAATCAATATATATATAATATATAAAAAACTCTAAATAGTATCTAAATATTATATCTAAATATATCTAAAAATATCTATCTCAATATCTATATATAACTATATTAAATATATATATAAATATATATAAAACTATATATATATATATAATATATCTAGAATAAATATATAACTAACTCTATATATATCATATATATTTAATATATACTATTATATAAAAAATTATAACTCACTAAATATAATATAATCTTATAAAAAT
>NC_069407.1:63209218-63301718 GCF_026875155.1 Cherax quadricarinatus
TGCAGGCAGTTATTTGGTTGATAGCGCTTCGGCAGATGGCCAGGTGTTATGCTCACCCCCAAAACTTTTCATAGTGATGTTTGTGTCTCTGACCACCTAGACTAACTTCCTATTCGGTCTTTTTGCCCTTCCCACAGGCTTCATTACTTTGCACTGGTGGGCTTGAACTCCAGGTGGCAATTGCCTGGACAAGTCTGCACCTGTCCAGATCCTTCGTAGCTCTCTGCCTGGTCCCGTCCTCCGATTTAAATTCTTCTCATCAGATGCACGATCATCTGGCAAACATGGACACTTCTGGAGTCTTTTCCTTCTTCCATTTCGTTCACAAATACCAAAACTGTCAACCGATCCTAGGACTGCCCCATGTGAGCCCCAAACTCATTTACAGGGCCCACTCTTACAACTCACCTCGTACCATGACTTCTCTGCTGACTTCCCTGATCCATTGTAGTCGTTCCTTTGTTATCCTTACCTGGTCCTCCATATTTGGTCTAAACTCTTGTGTGCAACTATGTCTAACGCCTTATTACAGGCCAAGAAAATGCATTCCGAGCTACCCACCTCTCTCTCTCTTCTCCTTGGCCATACTTCTGTCAACCTGTCATAGACTCCGGTAGTTTGTGACACAGGATTTCCCACATTGAAACATGGTGGGCCTGTTGAATTGTTAACTCATATCTTTCTAGAGTTCCACACTATTCTACTGATAATTTTCCGCCAGTCTTTGCATACTATACATTATCAGTGACACTTGTCCTAAGTTTAGTGCTTCTTGTGTGGTCTCCCTTTTTAAAAATTTATGGCACTACATTTGCTGTCTTCCCATTCCACAGGTATCTCCCTGTTTCAATAATGTGCTGAATAATGTGTTACGTAAGAATAAAAACACATAGCGCCTAAGCACCCTGCTCTCAGGACCCTTGGAGAGATGATATCCGGCCCCATCGCCTTTGAGGTGTCTAGGTCGATCAGCAGCCTCTTCCTTCTTCCTCGTTGTATGTATTGTGTCCAAAACTTGATGGAGTCCCCACCTCTTCCGTTTTTTCTGCAATCCCTTTCTGTCTCCTCGTGAACAACTTTTTGAATTTCAATGCTGATTCCTCACATCCTTTCTCGTGGTTGCTTGTGAACTCTCCTCTTCCTTCCTTAGTCTGATTACCTGGTCCTTGACTGACGTTTTTCCTTCTGATGTGGCTTTACAACAGCTTCAGCTTCGGGTCAGATTTAGCTTTCGCTGCTATGTCATTTTCTTTTGGTCGTTGGGCCTATCTTCTTACCTGTGCATATTTCATTTCTGGCTCTAACGAGTGGCTCTCCTTATTTCTCTCTGGTCCTTTGCCTTCTATACTTCTTCCATTCCTTAGCACACTTGGTTATGGCCTCCCCGTGGACCTTTGTTGAACCAAGGCTCATCCTGGCTTTTTCCATTTTCCTGGTACACTTTGGTAAACGAACCTCTCCTCAGCTTCCTTGCATATTGTTTGTCATGTACCCATCATCTCAGCGTATTGACTTTCCGGCCAGTTCTCTGTCCCCACTGAAGGCCCGTCAAAAGTTCCTCATTCCCGTGTAGTCCCCCCCTTCTGTTGTTTGGCTTTATTTGTCCTGCTCTTCTTGCAACCCTCTCCCACTTATAACTCTAAAAACCACATATCGTAGGCCCCAAGGGTCTTTCCATAGTCATGTGTCCCTCAACAATCTCACTACTCTAGATCAGTGTATTCATTGTGTGGGCTCGCCGAGCCGCGCAGCGGCCTCACGATGACTCATTCACGGCTCCTAAAATAATAAATTAATTAATAAAAAATTTATATAGAAAAAAAAAAGTTCAAGTAAGATATACGATTTTCATAGGTGATATGGAAGACGAAGTCCACAGAAAGAGATAACCTTCTAACTTCCCTACCCAAGTCGAACAGAAATCATGAGGACTGGCACTACGGAATGATCGGGACACACTGCTACCTCTAGGCGTTGGTGTTTTTGCCACGTGCCCTCCTGCCCCCCCCTCTTTTCCCTCTGTCTTTCCTCAGGATATGATATGCCGTTAGAAAGATGGTATCTGTTGTTATTCTTGTAAGCTTGGTTTCTGTGAGAGCTATGATGTCCAGTGATGCTTCTTTGACTCTTTTGTGCCACTCCTCCCACTTATTTGTTATTCCATCAGCGTTTGTGTACCATACCTTCAGTTTCCTCTCCAGCACTGTGTTTTGGGGCGTCTGTGAGGGTGGGGAACCTAGCAGTGTACTGTGGGATTCTATAGCTGAGTGTTGGGTGGGAGTTGTGAGTATGGATTGTAGTTTGTGTTGGGATGGTGTGGTAGGTTGTGGGGTTCTGGGGGATGGTTCTGTGTGTTCTTACCTAATTTTGGGTGCAGGGGGTCGAGACTCAGTTCCTGGCCCCTGTGTGTGTGTGTGTGTGTGTGTGTGTGTGTGTGTGTGTGTGTGTGTGCATGTGTGTGTTTGGACGTGTTTGTGTGTTTGTGTGTGTACTCACCTAATATATCTAATTGTAGTTGCAGGGGTCGAGACTTAGCTCCTAGCCCCGCCTCTTCACTGAACGCTACTAGGTCCTCTCTCTCCCTGCTCCATGAGCTTTATCATACCTCGTCTTAAAGCTATGCATTGTTCCTGCCTCCACTACATCACTCGCCAGAGTGTTCCACTACTCTATGACTGAAGAAATGCTTCCTAACTTCCCTTTGGCTCATCTGAGTCTTCAACTTCCAAGAGTGACCCTTTGTTTCTGTGTCCCCTCTCTGGAACATCTCGTCTCTATCCACCTTGTCTATTTCACGTAGTATTTTGTATGTTATCATGTCTCCCCTATCCCTCCTGTCTTCCAGTGTCGTCAGGCCGATTTCCCTTAACCTTTCTTCATAGTACATTTCCAATAGCTCTGAAACTAACCTTGTCGCAAACCTATGCACTTTCTCTAATTTCTTAACGTGCTTGACCCGGTGCGTGTTCCAAACTGGTGCTGCATACTCTGGTATGGGCCTGACGTACACTGTGTACAGTTGATAAATGGACTGAACACATCGACTCAAGGTTGAGGGACTGATTACCTCATTCTCCTCCTGTTCTTCAAGTTTCTCCTACGTATGGACTGATGAAGCCACTGTGTGGCGAAACGTTTCCTCAATAAAGATACCCATGAGTTGCACATGTGTCTAATTTATCAACATGTCGATTCTCTGAACCATTCATCTACAAACTGTGTACAGTGTCTTGAAAGGTTCCTTACTTAGGTATCGGAACGCTAATCTCAGGTTTGCCAGGCGACCATATGCTGCAGCAGTTATCTGGTTGATGTGTGCTTCCGGAGACGTGTTCGGTGTTATACTCACGCCAAGATCTTTCATCTTGAGCGAGGTTTGCAGTCGTTGGCCACCTAGCCTATACTCTGTCTGCGGTCTTCTCTGCCCTTCTCCGATCTAAATGACTTTGCATTTGGCAGGGTTGAATTCGAGAAGCCAGTTGCTGGACCACCTGTCCAGCCTGACCAGGTCTCTTTGAAGGCCTGCTTGATCCTCATCTGATTTAATTCTCCTTATTAACTTCACATCATCTGCGAACAGGGACACCTCTGAGTCTATCCCTTCCATCATGTCATTCACATATACGTGTGTGTGTGTGTGTGTGTGTGTGTGTGTGTGTGTGTGTGTGTGTGTGTGTGTGTGTGTGTGTGCGCTGAATTCATTATGAATAAAAATAGTTATTACAATAGCCAATTCAGGAAACCACTTAAACTTGGGATTTTGATGCTTGTCTGTTTGCACATGGAATCCAGCGATTCAAAGTATTGTTATTTATGTAATAAATTTAAAATATGATTGCAACAAACTAAAAAATCGAAATCCTCTTCTAAATAGAATATATCAGTGTTCAATGTTTTAAGTCAATTAAAACAGGCTTTCTGGGGGTGGATTATTTAATAATGTTAACTGGGCACCAGCACATGACAATTTGTAAGTTGAAGCCGATCAGATACGGCGATCTTAAAATGTAAACAAAAGATTACTTGTTAAAAAAATGGGAAAATCAGGTTAACACTTAAAATTACCTGCTAAAGGATGACTAATATTTATGTGAAATCTTTACTCTGTCATGTTATGCACAACACAAATATGATTTATAAATAACATTTATTACCAATTTGGAGATAATGTATATAACAGACTCATTAACAGTTGAGTTAGTGAGTGTTACAGCACAGGTTACAGATCACGACTCACCTCTTAATTAGCGCTAATTGGATGAGGCTAATTGGACGCGGCCTTGTGCGTTGCAAGGCAGTATATATTGTACTGAGAGTAGGGGAGATCGTGCACAGTTCTGAGAGTTGGGGAGAGAACACGGAGACGTGAGAGCAGCGAAGAGGGGTACATAGTCCCTACAGCACGGAAAAGAGTGCATGGTCCTAAGAGCAGGGGATAGAGCACATAATTCTGAGAACAGAGGAGACTACATTATCCTGCTAGCGGGAAGGAAACTATACGGTCTTGTGAGCAGGGAAGTGTGGAGAGTACACACACATGAGTGCAGGGAAGTGTGGAGAGTACACATACATGAGTGCAGGGAAGTGTGGAGAGTACACACACATGAGTGCAGGGAAGTGTGGAGAGTACACACACATGAGTGCAGGGAAGTGTGGAGAGTACACACACATGAGTGCAGGGAAGTGTGGAGAGTACACATACATGAGTGCAGGAAAGTGTGGAGAGTACACACACCTGAGTGTAGGGAAGTATGGAGAGTACACATACATGAGTGCAGGGAAGTGTGGAGAGTATACACACCTTATTGCAGGGAAGTGTGGAGAGTAGGCAAACATGAGTTCAGGAAAGTGTGGACAGTAGACACACTTGAGAGCAGGGAAGTGTTGAGCGAAGACACACGTGAGATTAGGAAAGTGTGGACAGTAGACACACCTGAGAGCAGGGAAGTGTGAAAAGTAGACACTCTTGAGAGCAGGAAAATGTGGAGAGTAGACACATCTGAGAGCAGGTAATTGTGGACAGAAGACACACCTGAGAGCAGGGAAGTGTGGAAAGTGTGAGTGAATGCAAGGTAGAGTGAAAGGTAGACACATGTGAGTGCAGAGTACAGTAAAGCGTAGATACACGTGAGTGTAGCGTAGAGTGAAGGGTAAACATATGTGAATGCAACGTAGAGTGAAGGGTAGGCACACCTAAGTGCAGGGTAGAGTAAAGGGCAGACACACGTGAGTGTAGGGAAGAGTGAAGGGTAGACACATGTGAGTGCAGGGTAAAGTGAGGGGTAGACACTTGTGAATGCAGGGTAGAGTGCAGGGTAGACACACGTGAGTGCAGGATAGAATGAAGGGTAGACACATGTGAGTGCAGGGTAGAGTGGAGAGTAGAAACACGTAATGGAAGGGTAGAGTGAATGGCACTCACAAGAGTGAACATCAAAATGGTATACAATACCGACAGGTTGTTAGGTAAGACACATATGCAACAGTTAGACAACTTTATTCCGAAACGTTTCGCCTACACAGTAGGCTTCTTCAGTCGAATACAGAAAGTAGGCAGGAACAGTAGAGATGTGAAGACGATGTAATCAGTCCATCACCCTTGAAGTCGTAGAATTTGAGGTTGTCAGTCCCTCATCCTGGAGCAGTTCAGTTCCATAGTCAGGAACTATCTGAAGATCAAGCGACAGTGCAGAGACTTAAATACTGTCGGAAGGAGAGGTGCAGAGAGGTAGTAGTAGTGAAAATGTAGCCAGTGAGAGGTCATGTCCCTCTCAGATCCAACCCTTTTCACTTGAAAAGCTTGTCCAAGGTGTTTTCTGTACCAAGATGCCATGTGTTGCAGTGTCTGACAGGATGAACATCAAAATGGTATACAATACCGACAGGTTGTTAGGTAAGACACATATGCAACAGTTAGACAACTTTATTCCGAAACGTTTCGCCTACACAGTAGGCTTCTTCAGTCGAATACAGAAAGTAGGCAGGAACAGTAGAGATGTGAAGACGATGTAATCAGTCCATCACCTTTGAAGTCGTAGAATTTGAGGTTGTCAGTCCCTCAGCCTGGAGCAGTTCAGTTCCATAGTCAGGAACTATCTGAAGATCAAGCGACAGTGCAGAGACTTAAATACTGTCGGAAGGAGAGGTGCAGAGAGGTAGTAGTAGTGAAAATGTAGCCAGTTAGAGGTCATGTCCCTCTCAGATCCAACCCTTTTCACTTGAAAAGCTTGTCCAAGGTGTTTTCTGTACCAAGATGCCATGTGTTGCAGTGTCTGACAGGATGAACACCAAAATGGTATACAATACCGACAGGTTGTTAGGTAAGACACATATGCAACAGTTAGACAACTTTATTCCGAAACGTTTCGCCTACACAGTAGGCTTCTTCAGTCGAATACAGAAAGTAGGCAGGAACAGTAGAGATGTGAAGTCGATGTAATCAGTCCATCACCCTTGAAGTCGTAGAATTTGAGGTTGTCAGTCCCTCAGCCTGGAGCAGTTCAGTTCCATAGTCAGGAACTATCTGAAGATCAAGCGACAGTGCAGAGACTTAAATACTGTCGGAAGGAGAGGTGCAGAGAGGTAGTAGTAGTGGCTACATTTTCACTACTACTACCTCTCTGCACCTCTCCTTCCGACAGTATTTAAGTCTCTGCACTGTCGCTTGATCTTCAGATAGTTCCTGACTATGGAACTGAACTGCTCCAGGCTGAGGGACTGACAACCTCAAATTCTACGACTTCAAGGGTGATGGACTGATTACATCGTCTTCACATCCTACTGTTCCTACCTACTTTCTGTATTCGACGAGAAGGCCTATGTGTAGGCGAAACGATTGGAAAAGTTGTTAACTGTTGCATATGTGTCTTACCTAACAACCTTCGGATGTATACCATTTTGATGTTCATCCTGTCAGCACTGCAACACATGGCATATTGGTACAGAAAACACCTTGGACAAGCTGTTTCAAGTGAAAAAGGGTTGGATATGAGAGGGACATGAACTCTAAATTTATCCAACTTAAATTTTCACTACTACTACCTCTCTGCACCTCTCCTTCCGACAGTATTTAAGTCTCTGCACTGTCGCTTGATCTTCAGATAGTTCCTGACTATGGAACTGAACTGCTCCAGGCTGAGGGACTGACAACCTCAAATTCTACGACTTCAAGGGTGATGGACTGATTACATCGTCTTCACATCTCTACTGTTCCTGCCTACTTTCTGTATTCAACTGAAGAAGCCTACTGTGTAGGCGAAACGTTTCGGAATAAAGTTGTCTAACTGTTGCATATGTGTCTTACCTAACAACCTGTGGGTATTGTATACCATTTTGATGTTCATCCTGTCAGCCACTGCAACACATGGCATCTTGGTACAGAAAACACCTTGGACAAGCTTTTCAAGTGAAAAGGGGTGGATCTGAGAGGGACATGACCTCTCACTGGCTACATTTTCACTACTTCTACCTCTCTGCACCTCTCCTTCCGACAGTATTTAAGTCTCTGCACTGTCGCTTGATCTTCAGATAGTTCCAGACTATGGAACTGAACTGCTCCAGGCTGAGGGACTGACAACCTCAAATTCTACGACTTCAAGGGTGATGGACTGATTACATCGTCTTCACATCTCTACTGTTCCTGCCTACTTTCTGTATTCGACTGAAGAAGCCTACTGTGTAGGCGAAACGTTTCGGAATAAAGTTGTCTAACTGTTGCATATGTGTCTTACCTAACAACCTGTCGGTATTGTATACCATTTTGATGTTCATCCTGTCAGACACTGCAACACATGGCATCTTGGTACAGAAAACACCTTGGACAAGCTTTTCAAGTGAAAAAGGGTTGGATCTGAGAGGGACATGACCTCTCACTGGCTACATTTTCACTACTACTACCTCTCTGCACCTCTCCTTCCGACAGTATTTAAGTCTCTGCACTGTCGCTTGATCTTCAGATAGTTCCTGACTATGGAACTGAACTGCTCCAGGCTAAGGGACTGACAACCTCAAATTCTACGACTTCAAGGGTGATGGACTGATTACATCGTCTTCACATCTCTACTGTTCCTGCCTACTTTCTGTATTCGACTGAAGAAGCCTACTGTGTAGGCGAAACGTTTCGGAATAAAGTTGTCTAACTGTTGCATATGTGTCTTACCTAACAACCTGTCGGTATTGTATACCATTTTGATGTTCATCCTGTCAGACACTGCAACACATGGCATCTTGGTACAGAAAACACCTTGGACAAGCTTTTCAAGTGAAAAGGGTTGGATCTGAGAGGGACATGACCTCTCACTGGCTACATTTTCACTACTACTACCTCTCTGCACCTCTCCTTCCGACAGTATTTAAGTCTCTGCACTGTCGCTTGATCTTCAAATAGTTCCTGACTATGGAACTGAACTGCTCCAGGCTGAGGGACTGACAACCTCAAATTCTACGACTTCAAGGGTGATGGACTGATTACATCGTCTTCACATCTCTACTGTTCCTGCCTACTTTCTGTATTCGACTGAAGAAGCCTACTGTGTAGGCGAAACGTTTCGGAATAAAGTTGTCTAACTGTTGCATATGTGTCTTACCTAACAACTCACAAGAGTGCAGGGTAGAGTGAAGGGTAGACACATGTGAGTGCAGGGTAGAGTGAAGAGAAGACACAAATGAGTGCAGAGTAGAGAGAAGGTCAGACTCACATGAGTGCAGGGTAGAGTGAAAGGTAGACACATGTGAGTGTAGGGTCGAGTGAAGGGAAGACTTAGGTAAGTACAGGGTATAGTAAAAGATAGACACATGTGAGCGCAGAGTAGACCGATGCTGAGACACACGTGAGTGCAGGCTAGAGTGAAGGGGTAGACGCATGTCAGTGCAGGGAAGAGTGAAGGGTAGACACATGTGAGTGCAAGGTAGAGTAAAGGGTAGACACATGTGAGTGCAGGGTAGACACATGTAAGTGCAAGGTAGAGTAAAGGGTAGACACATGTGAGTGCAGGGTAGAGTGAAGGGTAGACACATGTGAGTGCAGAGTAGACTGAAAAGTAGACACATGTGAGTGCAGCGTAAAGCGATGGGAAGACATATGTGAGTGCAAGGTAGAGTAAAGGGTAGACACATGTGAGTGAAGGGTAGACACATGTGAGTGCAGGGTAGAGTGAAGGGTAGACACATGTGAGTGCAAGGTAGAGTAAAGGGTAGACACATATGAGTGCAGGGTAGAGTGAAGGGTAGACACATGTGAGTGCAGGGTAGAGTGAAGGGTAGACACATGTGAGTGCAAGGTAGAGTAAAGGGTAGACACATGTGAGTGCAGGGTAGAGTGAAGGGTAGACACATGTGAGTGCAAGGTAGAGTAAAGGGTAGACACATGTGAGTGCAGGGTAGAGTGAAGGGTAGACACATGTGAGTGCAGGGTAGAGTGAAGGGTAGACACATGTGAGTGCAGGGTAGAGTGAAGGGTAGACACATGTGAGTGCAGGGTAGAGTGAAGGGTAGACACATGTGAGTGCAGGGAAGAGTGGAGGGTAGACACACGCGAGTGCAGGGTAGAGTGGAGGGTAGACACATGCGAGTGCAGGGTAGAGTGGAGGGTAGACACATGTGAGTGCAGGGTAGAGTGGAGGGTAGACACATGTGAGTGCAGGGTAGAGTGAAGGGTAGACACATGTGAGTGCAGGGTAGAGTGAAGGGTAGACACATGTGAGTGCAGGGTAGAGTGGAGGGTAGACACATGTGAGTGCAGGGTAGAGTGGAGGGTAGACACATGTAAGTGCAGGGTAGAGTGAAGGGTAGACACATGTAAGTGCAGGGTAGAGTGAAGGGTAGACACATGTGAGTGCAGGGTAGAGTGAAGGGTAGACGCATGTGAGTGCAGGGTAGAGTGAAGGGTAGACACATGTGAGTGCAGGGTAGAGTGAAGGGTAGACACATGTGAGTGCAGGGTAGAGTGAAAGGTAAACACATGTGAGTGCAGGGTAGAGTGAAAAGTAGACACATGTGAGTGCAGGGTAGAGTGAAGGGTAGACACATGTGAGTGCAGGGTAGAGTGAAGGGTAGACACATGTGAGTGCAGGGTAGAGTGAAGGGTAGACACATGTGAGTGCAGGGTAGAGTGAAGGGTAGACACATGTGAGTGCAAGGAAGAGTGAAGGGTAGACACATGTGAGTGCAGGGTAGAGTGAAGGGTAGACACATGTGAGTGCAGGGTAGAGTGAAGGGTAGACATGTGAGTGCAGGGTAGAGTGAAGGGTAGACACATGTGAGTGCAGGGTAGAGTGATGGGTAGACATGTGAGTGCAGGGTAGAGTGATGGGTAGACATGTGAGTGCAGGGTAGAGTGAAGGGTAGACATGTGAGTGCAGGGTAGAGTGAAGGGTAGACACATGTGAGTGCAGGGTAGACATGTGAGTGCAGGGTAGAGTGAAGGGTAGACATGTGAGTGCAGGGTAGAGTGCAGGGTAGAGTGCAGGGTAGAGTGAAGGGTAGACATGTGAGTGCAGGGTAGAGTGAAGGGTAGACATGTGAGTGCAGGGTAGAGTGAAGGGTAGACACATGTGAGTGCAGGGTAGAGTGAAGGGTAGACACATGTGAGTGCAGGGTAGAGTGAAGGGTAGACACGTGAGTGCAGGGTAGAGTGAAGGGTAGACATGTGAGTGCAGGGTAGAGTGAAGGGTAGACACATGTGAGTGCAGGGTAGAGTGAAGGGTAGACGCATGTGAGTGCAGGGTAGAGTGAAGGGTAGACACATGTGAGTGCAGGGTAGAGTGAAGGGTAGACACATGTGAGTGCAGGGTAGAGTGAAGGGTATACACATGTGAGTGAAGGGTAGAGTGAAGGGTAGACACATGTGAGTGCAGGGTAGAGTGAAGGGTAGACACATGCGAGTGCAGGGTAGAGTGAAGGATAGACACATGTGAGTGCAGGGTAGAGTGAAGGGTAGACACATGTGAGTGCAGGGTAGAGTGAAGGGTAGACACATGTGAGTGCAGGGTAGAGTGAAGGGTAGACACATGTGAGTGCAGGTAGAGTGAAGGATAGACACATGTGAGTGCAGGGTAGAGTGAAGGGTAGACACATGTGAGTGCAGGGTAGAGTGAAGGGTAGACACATGTGAGTGCAAGGTAGAGTGAAGGGTAGACACATGTGAGTGCAGGGTAGAGTGTAAAGGAAGTCTGACAGACATTAATTCTTATTTTGTGAATCATCTAATGTGTGTGTGTGTGCGCGTGTGTACTCACCTAATTGAGGTTAGTACACACAAACACACACACACACGCATGTCTGTGTGTGTGTATGTGTGTGTGTGTTATTTATATTTTGATCTATATATTACTATAAATTTGCATGTTAAATATAATGCAAACTATTCACTTTTTACATAACGTCATAAAACTTAGATATTGTTTTCCTCATTAGGATTGTAACATCGATCACTAGCCCACTCATCTCACACACTGACCTACCTCGATCACTAGCCCACTCATCTCACACACTGAGCTACCTCGATCACTAGCCACTCATCTCACACACTGAGCTACCTCGATCACTAGCCCACTCATCTCACACACTGAGCTACCTCGATCACTAGCCCACTCATCTCACACACTGAGCTACCTCGATCACTAGCCCACTCATCTCACACACTGAGCTACCTCGATCACTAGCCCACTCATCTCACACACTGAGCTACCTCGATCACTAGCCCACTCATCTCACACACTGAGCTACCTCGATCACTAGCCCACTCATCTCACACATGAGCTACCTCGATCACTAGCCCACTCATCTTACACACTGAGCTACCTCGATCACTAGCCCACTCATCTCACACACTGAGCTACCTCGATCACTAGCCCACTCATCTCCACACATGAGCTACCTCGATCACTAGCCCACTCATCTCACAACTGAACTACCTCGATCACTAGCCCACTCATCTCACACACTGAGCTACCTCGATCACTAGCCCACTCATCTCACACACTGAGCTACCTCGATCACTAGCCCACTCATCTCACACACTGAGCTACTCGATCACTAGCCCACTCATCTCACACACTGAGCTACCTCGATCACTAGCCCACTCATCTCACAAACTGAGCTACCTCGATCACTAGCCCACTCATCTCACACAGTGAGCTACCTCGATCACTAGCCCACTCATCTCACACACTGAGCTACCTCGATCACTAGAAAACTCATCTCACACACTGAGCTACCTCGATCACTAGCCCACTCATCTCACACACTGAGCTACCTCGATCACTTGCCCACTCATCTCACACACTGAGCTACCTCGATCACTAGCCCACTCATCTCACACACTGAGCTACCTCGATCAATAGCCCACTCATCTCACACAGTGAGCTACCTCGATCACTAGCCCACTCATCTCACACACTGAGCTACCTCGATCACTAGCCCACTCATCTACACACTGAGCTACCTCGATCACTAGCCCACTCATCTCACACACTGAGCTACCTCGATCACTAGCCCACTCATCTCACACACTGACCTACCTCGATCACTAGCCCATTCATCTCACACACTGAGCTACCTCGATCACTAGCCCATTCATCTCACACACTGAGCTACCTCGATCACTAGCCCACTCATCTCACACACTGAGCTACCTCGATCACTAGCCCACTCATCTCACACACTGAGCTACCTCGATCACTAGCCCACTCATCTCACACACTGAGCTACCTCGATCACTAGCCCACTCATCTCACACACTGAGCTACCTCGATCACTAGCCCACTCATCTCACACACTGAGCTACCTCGATCACTAGCCCACTCATCTCACACACTGAGCTACCTCGATCACTAGCCCACTCATCTTACACACTGAGCTACTCGATCACTAGCCCACTCATCTCACACACTGAGCTACCTCGATCACTAGCCCACTCATCTCACACACTGAGCTACCTCGATCACTAGCCCACTCATCTCACACACTGAGCTACCTCGATCACTAGCCCACTCATCTCACACTGAGCTACCTCGATCACTAGCCCACTCATCTCACACACTGAACTACCTCGATCACTAGCCCACTCATCTCACACACTGAGCTACCTCGATCACTAGCCCACTCATCTCACACACTGAGCTACCTCGATCACTAGCCCACTCATCTCACACACTGAGCTACCTCGATCACTAGCCCACTCATCTCACACACTGAGCTACCTCGATCACTAGCCCACTCATCTCACAAACTGAGCTACCTCGATCACTAGCCCACTCATCTCACACAGTGAGCTACCTCGATCACTAGCCCACTCATCTCACACACTGAGCTACCTCGATCACTAGCCCACTCATCTCACACAGTGAGCTACCTCGATCACTAGCCCACTCATCTCACACACTGAGCTACCTCGATCACTTGCCCACTCATCTCACACACTGAGCTACCTCGATCACTAGCCCACTCATCTCACACACTGAGCTACCTCGATCACTAGCCCACTCATCTCACACACTGAACTACCTCGATCACTAGCCCACTCATCTCACACACTGAGCTACCTCGATCACTAGCCCACTCATTCACACACTGAGCTACCTCGATCACTAGCCCACTCATCTCACACACTGAGCTACCTCGATCACTAGCCCACTCATCTCACACACTGAGCTACCTCGATCACTAGCCCTCATCTCACAAACTGAGCTACCTCGATCACTAGCCCACTCATCTCACACAGTGAGCTACCTCGATCACTACCCACTCATCTCACACCTGAGCTACCTCGATCACTAGCCCACTCATCTCACACACTGAGCTACCTCGATCACTAGCCCATCATCTCACACACTGAGCTACCTCGATCACTTGCCCACTCATCTCACACACTGAGCTACCTCGATCACTAGCCCACTCATCTCACACACTGAGCTACCTCGATCAATAGCCACTCATCTCACACAGTGAGCTACCTCGATCACTAGCCCACTCATCTCACACACTGAGCTACCTCGATCACTAGCCCACTCATCTCACACACTGAGCTACCTCGATCACTAGCCCACTCATCTCACACACTGAGCTACCTCGATCACTAGCCCACTCATCTCACACACTGACCTACCTCGATCACTAGCCCATTTCATCTCACACACTGAGCTACCTCGATCACTAGCCACTCATCTCACACACTGAGCTACCTCGATCACTAGCCCACTCATCTCACACACTGAGTACCTCGATCACTAGCCCACTCATCTCACACACTGAGCTACCTCGATCACTAGCCCACTCATCTCACACACTGAGCTACCTCGATCACTAGCCCACTCATCTCACACACTGAGCTACCTCGATCACTAGCCCACTCATCTCACACACTGAGCTACCTCGATCACTAGCCCACTCATCTTACACACTGAGCTACCTCGATCACTAGCCCACTCATCTCACACACTGAGCTACCTCGATCACTAGCCACTCATCTCACACACTGAGCTACCTCGATCACTAGCCCACTCATCTCACACACTGAGCTACCTCGATCACTAGCCCACTCATCTCACACACTGAGCAACCTCGATCACTAGCCCACTCATCTCACACACTGAGCTACCTCGATCACTAGCCCACTCATCTCACACACTGAGCTACCTCGATCACTAGCCCACTCATCTCACACACTGAGCTACCTCGATCACTAGCCCACTCATCTCACACACTGAGCTACCTCGAACACTAGCCCACTCATCTCACCACTGAGCTACCTCGATCACTAGCCCACTCATCTCACACATGAGCTACCTCGATCACTAGCCCACTCATCTCACACACTGAGCTACCTCGATCACTAGCCCACTCATCTCACACACTGAGCTACCTCGATCACTAGCCCACTCATCTCACACACTGAGCTACCTCGATCACTAGCCCACTCATCTCACACACTGAGGCTACCTCGATCACTAGCCCACTCATCTCACACACTGAGCTACCTCGATCACTAGCCCACTCATCTCACACACTGAGCTACCTCGATCACTAGCCCACTCATCTCACACAGTGAGCTACCTCGATCACTAGCCCACTCATCTCACACACTGAGCTACCTCGATCACTAGCCCACTCATCTCACACACTGAGCTACCTCGATCACTAGCCCACTCATCTCACACACTGAGCTACCTCGATCACTAGCCCACTCATTCTCACACACTGAGCTACCTCGATCACTAGCCCACTCATCTCACACACTGAGCTACCTCGATCACTAGCCCACTCATCTCACACACTGAGCTACCTCGATCACTAGCCCACTCATCTCACACACTGAGCTACCTCGATCATAGCCCACTCATCTCACACAGTGAGCTACCTCGATCACTAGCCACTCATCTCACACACTGAGCTACCTCGATCACTAGCCCACTCATCTCACACACTGAGCTACCTCGATCACTAGCCCACTCATCTCACACACTGAGCTACCTCGATCACTTGCCACTCATCTCACACACTGAGCTACCTCGATCACTAGCCCACTCATCTCACACACTGAGCTACCTCGATCACTAGCCATCTCATCTCACACAGTGAGCTACCTCGATCACTAGCCCACTCATCTCACACACTGAGCTACCTCGATCACTAGCCCACTCATCTCACACACTGACCTACCTCGATCACTAGCCCACTCATCTCACACACTGAGCTACCTCGATCATAGCCCACTCATCTCACACACTGACCTACCTCGATCACTAGCCCACTCATCTCACACACTGAGCTACCTCGATCACTAGCCCACTCATCTCACACACTGAGCTACCTCGATCACTAGCCCACTCATCTCACACACTGAGCTACCTCGATCACTAGCCCACTCATCTCACACACTGAGCTACCTCGATAACTAGCCCACTCATCTCACACACTGAGCTACCTCGATCACTAGCCCACTCATCTCACACACTGAGCTACCTCGATCACTAGCCCACTCATCTCACACACTGAGCTACCTCGATCACTAGCCCACTCATCTCACACACTGAGCTACCTCGATCACTAGCCCACTCATCTCACACACTGAGCTACCTCGATCACTAGCCCACTCATCTCACACACTGAGCTACCTCGATCACTAGCCCACTCATCTCACACACTGAGCTACCTCGATCACTAGCCCACTCATCTCACACACTGAGCTACCTCGATCACTAGCCCACTCATCTCACACACTAAGCTACCTCGATCACTAGCCCACTCATCTCACGCACTGAGCTACCTCGATCACTAGCCCACTCATCTCACACACTGAGCTACCTCGATCACTAGCCCACTCATCTCACACACTGAGCTACCTCGATCACTAGCCCATCATCTCACACACTGAGCTACTCGATCACTAGCCCACTCATCTCACACACTGAGCTTACCTCGATCACTAGCCCACTCATCTCACACACTGAGCTACCTCGATCACTAGCCCACTCATCTCACACACTGAGCTACCTCGATCACTAGCCCACTCATCTCACACACTGAGCTCCGGAGTTTGAATGTCCTCCAGTACGGCTGGAAAACATTAGGGACGTGTTTGCATAAGACACCTGCTGTCCCTGGTAACCCATCAGTATAAAATTGGTACCTGGGTGTTAGTCGACTGGTGTGGGTCGCAACCAGGGACAAAAGTGATCTAATTTGCCCGAAATACTCATCATAACAAGCGGCTTCATTATAGTAGTATGTCATTGATGTCAGCTAGGTTTGTATACCTTGTACATGTACATGTAATAAATATAGAAATTATTATTATTATTATTATTATTATTATTATCGTTTTTATCAAAGTGAACACTCCAGTTGCTACCAGAACACTACAGCATTCACGAGAACAATTCAGTTGCCAGAAGAACGCTATAGGCTCCAATAGAACATTCTTGCTGCCACCTGAACACACCAGCTGCTACCGTATTATTATAGCTTCCACCAGAACTTTCTAATAGAACGGTCTACCAGAACACACTAGCGAAACCACAACACTTTAGATACTACTAGAACTCACCAGCTGTAACTTAAGCATCCACCTGCCACCAGAACACTCCAGTTGCCATCAGAACTCTGTAGCTATTAACAGAATACTATAGCTTCAAGCAGAACACTTTACCTGCTACCACAACATTCTACCTTCTACTAGAACACTCTGTCTTCGACTAGAACAATCTTGCTTCCAACAGAACATTCTAGCTTCCAGAACACTCTAGCTTCCACCAGAACACTCTAGCTTCCACCAGAACACACTAGCTTCCACCAGAGCACAGTAGCTTCCTCCAGAAGACACTAGCTTCCACCAGAACACTCTAGCTTACACCAGAACACACTAGCTTCCACCAGAACACTCTAGCTTCCACCAGAACACACTAGCTTCTACCAGAACACTCTAGCTTCCACCAGAACACTCTAGCTTCCACCAGAAGACACTAGCTTACACCAGAACACACTAGCTTCCACCAGAAGACACTAGCTTCCACCAGAACACTCTAGCTTACACCAGAACACTCTAGCTTCCACCAGCTTCCACCAGCTTCCACCAGAACACTCAGCTTCCACCAGAAGACACTAGCTTACACCAGAACACTCTAGCTTCCACCAGAACACTCTAGCTTCCAGCAGAACACTCTAGCTTCCACCAGAGCACACTAGCTTCCACCAGAACACACTAGCTTCCACCAGAACATAGTAGCTTCCACCAGAACACACTAGCTTCCACCAGAACACTCTAGCTTCCACCAGAACACAGTAGCTTCCACCAGAACACACTAGCTTCCACCAGAACACAATAGCTTCCACCAGAACACATTAGCTTCCATCAGAACACACTAGGTTCCACCAGAACACTCTAGCTTCCACCGGAACACACTAGCTTCCACCAGAAAACACTAGCTTCAACCAAAACGCACTAGCGTCCACCAGAACACACTGGCTTCCACCAAAACACACTGGTTTCCACCAGAACACACTAGCTTACACCAGAACACACTAGCTTACACCAGAACACTCTAGCTTCCACCAGAAGACACTAGCTTTCACCAGAACACTCAGCTTCCACCAGAAGACACTAGCTTACACCAGAACACTCTAGCTTCCACCAGAACACTCTAGCTTCCAGCAGAACACTCTAGCTTCCACCAGAACACACTAGCTTCCACCAGAACACTCTATCTTTCACCAGAACACAGTAGCTTCCACCAGAACACACTAGCTTCCACCAGAACACCCTAGCTTCCACCAGAACACAGTAGCTTCCACCAGAACACACTAGCTTCCACCAGAACACATTAGCTTCCACCAGAAGACACTAGCTTCCACCAGAACACTCTAGCTTACACCGGAACACTCTAGCTTCCACCAGAAGACACTAGCTTCCACCAGAACACTCAGCTTCCACCAGAAGACACTAGCTTACACCAGAACACTCTAGCTTCCACCAGAACACTCTAGCTTCCAGCAGAACACTTTAGCTTCCACCAGAACACTCTAGCTTCCACCAGAACACTCTAGCTTCCACCAGAACACAGTAGCTTCCACCAGAACACACTAGCTTCCACCAGAACACTCTATCTTCCACCAGAACACAGTAGCTTCCACCAGAACACACTAGCTTCCACCAGAACACTCTAGCTTCCACCAGAACACAGTAGCTTCCACCAGAACACACTAGCTTCCACCAGAACACACTAGCTTCCACCAGAACACATTAGCTTCCATCAGAACACACTAGGTTCCACCAGAACACTCTAGCTTCCACCGGAACACACTAGCTTCCACCAGAAAACACTAGCTTCAACCAAAACGCACTAGCGTCCACCAGAACACACTGGCTTCCACCAAAACACACTGGTTTCCACCAGAACACACTAGCTTCCACCAGAACACACTAGCTTCCACCAGAACACACTAGCTTCCACCAGAACACTCTAGCTTCCACCAGAACACACTAGCTTCAATCAAAACACACTAGCTTCCACCAGAACACACTAGCTTCCACCAGAACTCACTAGCTTCCACCAGAACACACTAGCTTCCACCAGAACACACTAGCTTCCACTAGATCACTCTAGTTGCCGCTGCAACTCTCCAGATTCCACTAAAGGACATATATATATATCATCAAATATTAGCTAATGTCGAATAATTTTCTTACAGTAGTGAGCGTATTAATTGGAACAGTGATTGAATATGACATTTATTTTGAAAATTAATGCTCATTTGAAAAATACATGGTAATGATATGACAGATGATTTAATAAGAAATTGATAACCTTCTGTTTCCATAAGCATTGCTTCACTCTTCGCAGTGACCATTTTGGCAAGTTTATCGCCGTATTTAGTCTCCTCAGTTAAAAACAACTCTTGTTTGGCACTTGGTTATTGTCCATAGATTCTCAATTGAATCAAGGCCAGGAGAGTTTCTAGGCAGTTTAGAATGCTTAGCCCACTCATTAAGAAGAATGTCACCATTTTTTGGGAGTGTGGCATAGAGCAAGTTCCTGCTGGAAAATTCCTTCACCATCAGGCAAATCTCTATCTACATTGGAAGCAAGTGAGTTGCCAGGATTGCCTTGTATTTGTCAAATTTTAGATTTTGCCACCGAAGTGACTAGTTTATTGTGCACCGCATATCCATCCTGTGGACGGTAGCGCGAGAGCATATGGATACACAAAAGGCCCAGGAACTAGACCCCAAAAGGGTTAACAGGAGTACATTTAGATTTATATCTACAGTTCACTTATCTGTTATAAGCAAATTTAGGAAATCTTATTTTCATTAGTAAGATATCTTGACATGTCATATAACTTATTATACTGTCTATCTCTATGTTCCTCAATAAGTGGACAATTAAGCACATAGTGTTCAAAACAGTGACCATAGGCCTGACCACATATTTTTGCATTTGGTTTGATCATCTGTGTGTCTCCCAAACTGCGAGAATTACTTGTAACCAAGCCTAAGCCTGGCCACTACATCATTAGTCAGTCTGTTCACATTGCAACTTGTTCCAATAGCATACTTATCTACGTTCATGTTAACATAGTGGGTTACAGATCTACTCATACTTCTAATTGCAATCCTATAACAATCATTTTCATTATTTACTTCTCTCCTAATATTATTTATAATCCTAGATACAGATATAGAAAAGTAATATTTTACATTCTCTTTCAGGGGATTTCTCTTGGCTAACATATCAACATCATGGAGTAATCCAACGCGTGATGGGATCCATAGCAATTGTACATTAATTCTTTTCTCCCCCCTTCATTGTTTCCTCATTAATAACAAGTCGTCCAGGACTTTTTGTAGTAAAACTACCCTAAAACATCTTAGCTGGGTATTTTGGTGCTTGTTGAAAGTGTCCATTCCGAACAGGTTCGCCTTGTCTCCATCACACTATGACTGATCTGCACCCATTTACCTCAAAAATACCTCATCTGAAAATATAAGAACATAAGAAAGAAAGAACACTGCAGCAGGCCTACTGGCC
Source organism: Cherax quadricarinatus (assembly GCF_026875155.1). Lineage (NCBI taxonomy): Eukaryota > Metazoa > Arthropoda > Malacostraca > Decapoda > Parastacidae > Cherax > Cherax quadricarinatus. The sequence continues at coordinate 63,229,744 of NC_069407.1, forward strand.
CATGCGAGGCATGTCCAGTTCTTATACCGGCCAATGCCTTGACTTAGTCAGGTCAGTCACATTCACTTAAGGAAGGAGCACGACATCTGAGCTAGTAGCACAAGCTAGTCAAGTCTAACTCACACGCACCCACACCCACTCATGTATTTATCCAATCTATTTTTAAAACTACACAACGTCTTAGCTTTTATGACGGTACTCGGGAGTTTGTTCCACTCATCCACAACTCTATTACCAAACCAGTGCTTTCTTATATCCTTCCTGAATCTGAAGTTTTCCATTTTAAAACCATTGCTGCGAGTCCTGTCTCTGTTAGATATTTATAGCACGCTATTTACATCTCCTATATTAATTTCTGCTTTCCATTTATACACCTCAATCATAAACCCCCTAATTCTACGCCTTTCTAGAGAGTGCAGATTCAGGGTCCTCAGTCTATCCTCATAGGGAAGATTTCTGATACATGGGATCAACTTTGTCATCCTCCTTTGTACGTTTTCCAGTTCATTTATATCCATTCTGCAATACGGTGACCAAAACTGTGCAGCATAATCTAAAAGAGGCCTAATCAAAGATAAATAGAGTTGAAGCCAAGGATTCTGTCAGCTTTATTGCTAGCACTTATGCACTGTTGTTTTGGTTTTAGGTTACTGCTAACCAGAACTCCTAAATCCTTTTTGCAATCTGTAGTATTAAGATCTACATTATTTAGTTTATATATGACATGGTTATTTTCCTGTCCAACATTCAGAACTTTGCATTTGTCTATGGAAACATAAACACATACGCAGTTTAATGTGATCCTTTATTGACAACGTTTCGCCCACACAGTGGGCTTTTTCAAGTCGAACATCAAGTCACAAACAGATCTACATGAGCTGGAAGGTACTGGAGTATTTATAGTCATCTGGCATCTGCCACTTCTCTGACCACTGCATCAGTCTATTTGAATCATCCTTGAGTGCTCTAATGTTCTCTTTAGAATGAATTGGACGGCCTATTTTGGTATCAGTAAATTGCTTATGTCGCTATTTATCCCCTCAACAATGTCGTTTGTGAAAATTGCGAACAACAACGGGCCCAACACTGATCCCTGTGAAACACCCGCTTGTTACGCGCCCTCATTCTGATTTCTCCCCTTTTATGCTAACTCTCTGCTGCCTATTTATCAACTATGCCTCTACCCAGGAAAAAAATTCTCCTCCTATTCGGTGTCTTTAGTTTTCCCAACAGACTGTGATGTGGAACTCTATCGAAAGCCTTACTGAAGTCCATATACACAATATCAAATTCAATATCATGATCTACCTCCTCAAATACCTCAGTGAAAAAAGTTAGTAAATTCGTAAGACAGGAACGCCCCTTTGTAAAACCGTGTTGAGATTCATTAATCAATTTATACCTTTCTAGATGGCTACGAATTGCTTTGGCAATTATTGATTCCATAAATTTACCAACTATTTTTGAGGTAAGGCTTATTGGTCTACAGTTCGAAGTTAAGGACCTGTCACCTGCCTTGTAAACTGGCATTACAATTGTCATTTTCCACTTGTCTGGCACTATGCCAGTTTGTAATATGTTGAAAATATTAGCCAAAGATATGTTAAGTTCCTCTTTACATTCCTTCAAAACCCTTGCAAACAGTTTATCAGGGCCTGGGGATTTGTTAAGTTTTAATTTCTCTATTTGTCTGAGGACCATGTCACTAGTTACCCTAACAGTGCATAGTTTATTATCGTCCTGTTCGACATATTTTATTATTGCTGGAATTCCGCTAGTATCTTCCCGAGAAAAAACTGAGAAGTAGGTATCGAAAAGTTCACAGATTTCCTTATCCCTGTCAGTGATCTGATTTGAGTTACTCTTAAGTGAGTCAATCTTGTCCGTAGTCTGACTTCTGTATACCTGAAAAATCCTTTTGGGTTAGTCTTCGAATCCCTTGCGACTTTTGCCTCATAATCCCTTTTCTTCTTTTTTTTTTCTTTTTCTTATTTCTCTCTTTAATTGAATATATTGATTTCTTAACTGCCCATCCCCTCTTTTCATTCGCCTATATCTGCCTCTCTCTTGACCAATGAGATGTTTTAATCTATTGTTTATCCGTTTGGAATCATTTTTGTTAGATTTAATTTCCCTACTCGTAACAAAAGTTGTCTGGGCAGTTAGCACTATTTTCTGAAAAACGTCATATTGGAAACCAACCCTACCTACCTGTCCCATAGTAAGGTTATCCCAATTTAGCCCACCAAGGTAATTTCTCAATCTCATGAAGTCGGCCAATCGGAAATCAGGGACATAGACTTGATAGCGGTTATCTGAGTAATTCCATGAAATATTGAAATAAAGTGATTCGTTATCGCTTTCCCTAAGCTCACCATTAACCTCAAGATTATTAACTAGTGATTATTTGTCCGCAAGAACCAAATCAATCAGGTTGTTTCCTCTAGTTAATTATGTCACAAACTTTTTAAAAAAGCAGTCTTGAACCGTATCAAGAAAGTCACTACGCACAAGATTTTCTCTCACATTGTTCCAGTCAATTTGTCTATAGTTAAAATCTCCCATTAACACAACATTTTCATATCTAGACACTTTAAGAATTTCGTCCCATACCAGCCTACCACGCTCGCTATCAAGGTTTGCGGGCCTATTAATCATCCAAAATTTATTTTTCACGACCTTCGAGAAACTGTAGCCAAACAGATTCTGTGTCCGATATTTCTAATCATATATCTTGTCTAACACTATAATTTAAATTATCTCTGACTACATTGCCACTCCACCAACATTCCTGTTGACCCTATCAGTGTGGAATAGTTTATAACCCTGTATGTTGCCTTCAGAAGGCATTTCTCTATCTTTTAGGTTGAGCCAGGTCTCTGTTATACCAATAATATCTATATTACCTGCACTTACAAGTAATCTTAGCTCATCTATCGTATTTCTTAGACTCCTACTATTTGTATAGTAAACCTTAAGGGAACTAGTCACTCGCTGCCCTCTATCCCTCTTTGTTGAGTAATTGCTTTGCATTTACTAGCAACGTTATTTTGAATATTGTCTTTTAAACATATTCCTGCAGTATCGTGATAATATCTACTGTTTTTAACCCTAATACTGCAGCCTGATTGTTTTCCTCAAACACCCATACCTGTATAATCTGTCAGTTTAAATTCCTTGACAAGTCATCAATGACCCCCTCAATCAAACTAGCTAATGCAACCACTCCAACCCAAAAGAGATGAACCCCATCCCATGCATACATATCATGCTTGCTATAGAATTTGTCCCAGTTATCAATGTATGGGATTGCAAGTTAGTTACAGTACCTGTCTAGCCAGCAATTTATACCAATTTATACCTAGACATCCATTCATTGCCCACTCCCCTTCTAGGCAAGATGCTACACATGATTGGGATCCCTTCCTTAGACCTGACTACTTTTATGACTGACCTGTACTTATCCAGCAGCTCTTGTCTCCTGCCCTTGCCGATGTCATTACCCCCAGCACTAAGACAAATAATGGGCTTGTTCCCATTACCAGACATAATATTATCCAACCTGCTGACTATATCACCAACACCAGCTACTGGTAGGCACACCCTCTGTCTGACCTTCCTATATCTGTTACAAAAAGCACACTCCATATATCTTACGTGAGAGTCTCCCACAATTAGAATATTCTTACCTTGATTAGCAGGGGAGTCAGTGGTACCCTTCACCTCACTAACCACTGAAGTACACTCATCCTGGAGAACAGAGAATCGATTTCCTACCTTCACTTCCTACCTTCACTTTTCCTACCTTATCTTCCTTCTTCCTGAGCTGTGAACCACTTGCCACTTAAAGCAGCTGCAACTCTTTAGCTCACTGCTGGTATCCTTTCCTCACCAGCTCCAACCATCTCACACTCCGAAATCCATCTAGGAAAAGCTTCAGCCTCCTATTTTCCTCCTGAAGAAGTAGAACTTATTTCTTTAACACTTTAACCTGACATTCCAAAACACTACAACAGGCTATGGTGCTCAGTAACACCTCACGCTAATTCCCAGACAGCTTAGGACAGTGACCTCATGTCTCTTTTTTATGAATGAGTACCCACCGCAGCAATTTTTTCTTCATTACAGCAGTCAATAATTGTTTCATTACCGGCTTTCTGACAGTTCTGTCAACTTCAAGGAGCCTTCGTTGAACAGTTGAAGAATCTACATTTATGCCAAATGAAGCCAAATCTCTGCATATCTTTTAATGGCTTTCTTGGGATTCTTCACACTATTTCTTACAGTAATCTTTTCATCGTGAGGTACTGTTTTGCGTTTTCTTCCACATTTTTCTTGATGCTGCCCTTCACAACCACTAGTGTCGTCAGTTCTTTTCAAAATCCGAATAACTGTTGACTTTTCTATGCTCAGATTTTCAGTGAATTGTCTGATACTCAAATCAGCATGTATTCTAAGAGATACAATACTTGTATCGTGTAATATTCAACACGAACTTCAGCAGTAATCATGAACTGAAGTGAAGAATTTGACGAAACCACAATTACTCACGGAACATGCTTGCAGGAATATCCTCACAGAACAACAGCTCTTGTAGCATTGACGAGAGTCGCAGGGTAATACCACAGTTAGATGGTTGCCAGAAATCGGTAGCAAACTCTTTTGAAAAGATTAGAACCCAAACTACATTAAAAAGTCGGAGACTGAGATATTTATGAGGTAAACCCAAAATTTTCGCCTGTCCCAGTTAGTTTTCACATTTCTGTATTCATTATATTTTGAATTTGAAATTCAAAAAATTAAAATAATAAAAATTATGAATTATTATAAATTTGTTTATTAAAACCATCTTTTAAAAATAAATGTATGCCCAAAAATCATTATAGATCCAAAAGAAACATAAACACATACGCAGTTTAATGTGATCCTTTATTGACAACGTTTCGCCCACACAGTGGACTTTTTCAAGTCACAAACAGATCTGTTTGTGACTTGAAAAAGCCCACTGTGTGGGCGAAACGTTGTCAATAAAGGATCACATTAAACTGCATATGTGTTCATATTTCCATTGTGTCGGTATTTTATACCATTTATTTTCATAGATCCAAAATTTGAGATACTCAAATTTTGGATCGATAGTTGCCATAACGTGTGCTTGCTGCCTCGGAGTTCTTCAGCTCTGCAGGACTAAATCATCTTTTCACTAATAGGATCTCATTATTTTCTATATCTCTCTTATTAAATACTGAGTACACTATAACGTCAAACTGAAAATAATCTTACCTGTTTTCATTGGATAATAAAATTTTTTTTGCCATTTTAATGTAAAACAATAAGAAAATATTTTCGTGAACCATACAGGTCCAGTTATATAACTTCACCTTAGCTTCCGCTCGAACGCCTTTCTAACCGGATAATCTAGCAACCTATCGAACAGTTTCTCTACCAACCGAACACTAATTTCAAAACAATCACTGTCGATTCCTATTGTACATTGCAGCTTCCAAAAGAACACCCTATCTTCCACCAGATCACTGTAACTACCACCTGCAAACTATGGCTGCCACCAGATCACTCTGTCTTCCGCCAGAACAATTTAACTGCCACCAAAGCACTCTAGCCTCCTTCAGAGCACTGTAGCTGCCACCTAAATATTTTACGTTAAACTCGAAAACTCTGGCTGCCACCAAAACACACTAGAAGCCATTAGAAAAATCCAGCTCAAATCCAAACACTCCAGCTTTCAGTCGAAGTATCCAACGTTCGACTAAACACTTGAAAATAGTCAGCCTTGGACCATTTACAAGTCACGTTGGTGGACGAATTTGGAAGAGCATGCAAACTAAATTAAAAGTAAACATTAGAAAGAACGAGGTGATAAGGGTAGCACAAAATTTAGGTATACAATGAGGCAAAAGGGGGGATGTGTGAAAGTACAGTGGAACCAACACTCTTATATGGATGTGAAGCATGTGTTGTGTATGTTGCAACAAGGAGGAGGCAAGAGGCAGTGGAAATGTCATGTCTGAGAGTAATGTTGCAACAAGAAGGAGGCAAGAGGCAGTGGAAATGTCATGTCTAAGAGCAATGTCTGGCGTGAATATTATGCAGAGAATTCGAAGTTTGGAGATTAGAACGGTTAAGGAGAGAGTGTTGAGATGGTATGCACATTTAGCGAGGATGGAGCAAATTGGGATACCATGGAGGGGTTATAAAGCTGTAGTGGAGGAAAGGCGGGGTAGCGGTCATCCTAGGAAAGGTTGAAGAGAGAGGGCAAAGGAAATTTTGTAAGCAAGGGTCTTGAACATCCCACAAGCGTGTGTGAGCGTGTGAGATAGGAGTTAGTGGAATAAAGTGGATTTTATGATTTGGCGTGTTGTTGGAGTGTGAGCAATGTAACATTTATGACGAGATTCAGGGAAAGTAGATTGACGGGTTTGAGTCCTGGAGGTGGGAAGTACAGTGCCTGCACTCTGAAAGATGGGTAGGGATACTGCAGTTTGGTGGGGTATCTGAACTGTAATTTAGGTGTGCCTTTGGCAAGACAGTGACTGAGTGACCGGTATGCTAAAAATGTATTATTATTTATTATTATTATTATTAGTATTATTATTATTATTATTATTATTATTAATATTATTATATTTATTTAACGATATGAATCACACTCAGAGCATTGTGTGCCTGACGTTATAACTGAGTTATTAAGTATGGTAACTCTTTTGTATATTATATTAGGATTTTTTCTATCTTATCAGCATGTCTTTCTTTAGAATACCTTTAGAGTACCTCTTTCTTCATGTTTTTCTTCTTGACCTTAGATACGCAGTAAATATTCACTATGTTATTGCCACATCAATTTATTATAATAATATTTAAGCTCACTGGTGAATCATTTACCTTTTTCCACTAATTGATATATTCAGTCTTCTTGTATCATTCTTTTGCTAGTATCAACTCCTAAATATCTTACCAAATTCGTAGGTGTTTACTGCTTGAATGTCCAGTATCTGAGGAAATTGTCAATTGAGAATATCCAAAAGCAACTGATGAACTGATATTATTTCTCAAAATTGGAGAGGTAAGTCTTGTTCCTTGTACTAGTAAGTTTTCCGTGAATGGTTACACAGTGGATGGAAGATGAAGCCTCAGCCACTACTTGTGCTGAATGATCAACATAGATTAAAAAATTAAAATAGATACGAGAGAGCTCAGTTCTCTCGCCCCTCAGGAACCTAGGCTGAAGTACCTTCCACCTCGGGACTTTTAATAAGATCGGTAATATATTAGCATATAAACGACTTAGTTTAAATCGTTTTCTTTGTCCAACAGATGCGTTGATGAAGGTCTCAGAATACTTGTTCTCTGATAAACTAAGAGAAGGACGGAATCGTCTCTGCACGGCAGCAGTTTTCCCAGCACAAAACGACAGTTTGAATACAATAATATTTAAAACCTTAAACAGTTCTTTTTACACATTTTAAAGGAACACAAGTAATAACTAGATCTTCTTCCCATTAGTCTGCTGTTAGATGTCTGCATTATTAACTTCAACTAAATAATTGTAGTCATACACTCACTTTTTTCTGCGTGTTCTTGACTTAATTGCGTGTTGTCTAATAAAAGCAATAGACAAATAGGTGACACCATAGCTTTTCTAAAACTTTGTCTCTATCAAATTCAAAACAGTTTGAACAAACGCAATTCTTGGAAAAGACGACATTGTTATCTGCAGTTGATAAACTGATGTTGATACATTCCTTCATACGTACCAGGTCAGTGGCCTGAGAAGTGGTTTTATAACCAGTCCTGCCACCCTCATAGTTTTCATTAAGATACTCTTGACGCAGTCTATCACATCATTGAAATGTCTGATCAAGTCAAGAGTGTTCTGAAGATTACAGTATTTGACAATATATTGAGAGAGGCAGACATCTAATGAAACAAGGCCTAGAATAAGATTATTAATAAGAATGTTGATAATAAACTATGATTGACAAGTCAGCGTCCATGAAGGCTAGAAAAATGGTACATATTCATTTACTGGAAGCCCATTAGCACGATTGTCATCTTTATGTTATAGGCAACAGCAACTGGTTTTACTGAGGTACTGGAAAGAACAGGAGCAGCAGAAAACGTAAGATATCGACAGAGTCTTGCCATAGCAGAAGGGAAAATATGATTTACATCAATGAGAAGGGAGGGTGTTACGACTACTTTAGTGAATGGAAATGAAAGTAGAGCAAAGAGGATTTCTCACAGAATTGAGTTTGTCAGAAAAGATGGTCCGTTTAGCTTGATAGTAGACAACGTTCATGAAATTAGTGGAGAAGCCAAGACGGGAGAATGAGCTACGAAGAAATAAAATTTTCTTGTCAAGAAAATGAAGGTTCACGGATGAGAAAGAGAAAAACAAAATACTTTCTTAACGGTAAACGTAAAAGAAAAAAAAATGTCACAGAACGGTGGACATGTACATCAGAGAAGGGAAGCAAAGAGTTAGATTCCCATTCAGCTTTGAAGTTGATAGAGGGAGCAAGGTTGTTAAGGGCGTCGAGGAAAAAATTGGAAGAGACTAGACACTGCCAAAGAGCAATGACGTCACTGACACAACGAAGCCAGAGAGACGGATGTATAAAGTCGAACAACATCGAAATACTCCATATGAAGGCAAGTATGAAAAAATGTGGAAAAAATACACTTATGTACAGTTCAGGGCATTTATTATAAGAAACATATTGCCACGAGTGATTTCTTCAGTCCTAATACAGAGGTAACTAAGAAACGAGTTTATATAGTGGCAAGAGTTGAGTGGAAATCCGCAAGGGTAGTGGTAGTAGTAGCAGTAGTAGTAGTAGTCGTAGAAATAGTGGCAGTAATAGTAATAGTAGTTCAACTGTGGTGAGATGGGTTGGGTTTAAGAAGTTCATCATGTTCATGTAGGTTTGGCAGGACTGGTCTTGGCCCGGGTCTTCTCCATGTGGTGACCCGGCAGTGGCTCCCGATGGAGTGTAGGAATTTGTACACGTGATGTACCGTTTACAACCCTATGACAAGAGAACGGTGCGCGCTCGTGTCACGTATAGGACCGTTTTACAGCCCTATGGCCGAGGCAACCCCATGACAAGGCCACATTGAGTCTTCAGGTCGAGTACCGCTTATAACAATATGGCAAAGGCAGGGACACATTCAATTGGTGTAGCAGTTACCTGTAATTGTCGTGGATGCCCTGTAGCTGGGATACAACACATCTTGGGTTCAAGTGGAGTCGGATTAGTGTTCTCGCTGATATGAGGGTTTCAACTCTCAAAAGTTCTGCTCTATTCGAACCATTCCTGGCTCTCATGCGGCAGGCTGAGTGCCAGAGCGACTCAGGAGAATCTCTGGAGGTGTGTTGAACACCTGACGTCTGCGAGGACTGTGGTGGGTTTGAGAAGGACATGTCAGCATCAAACCAAACTCATCTCACCATAGTTATTCTACTACTACTACCACCACCACCACCATTACTACTACTACTACTACCCTCACGGCTTTCCATCTGACTCCTGCCATTATATAAACTCGTTTCTTAGTTACCTCTGTATTAGGACTGAAGAAGTGACTCGTGGCGAAACTTTTCCAATACTAAATGTCCTCAACTGTACATAATTGTCTTTTTCCACATCTTGTTGGTATCACCATACTAGTTCTCAAGTACGAAAGAGTCCATAACATCACCAAATGTGTTTATGGGCTTTGGTAGTCTAAACATGAATGCTGATCTATGATTGCTTGAGATGTGCCGAGAGAGTCTCTTGTGTTCTGTGCGCTTCAGAAATTGTTAATACATCTAGATGGGTGATGTGTAGACGCTCGCATGTTCTCTGTATGCTGACAGCATCAGGCATTTTAGCATCATAATCTGCGAGGTCCAAAATGAAAACTTATTTTGCCTTGAAGGTAGTGGAAACCATGGTACCCATTTCGTTAGTAAGGTTCTGCAGGGTGTCACCGTAACAACATGGTATTCAGAGAAATACTGGCTACGTACTAGTCTCAATGATTAGCCCTGGTTCAACATTTAGAAATGCAAATGGATTCCTGACTTGATTTCAAAACTAGCCACAAATAAATGCATACCAGTTCCAGATTTAAACTTTCAAAGACTTGATCACACTGATACAACCAAAACAGTAGTACTGAAAGCGGCTGTATGGCTCGGAAGTAACACCTTGGTGTTACTTCCGGTTTCCTACTTCCGGTCTCTCCTTCACCTCTACATAGGTGTGAAATTTCACACCTTTATGCTAATGACCCTGACCTCACCCTCGACCACATCACCCTCGAGCCCCCCCGCGCCCCCTGTGCCCCCGCCCGAGCCCCCACCCGTGCGCCCGCCCGCCCGCCCGCGCACCCGTACGCACGCGCGCCCACCCGCGCCCGCGCCGCCCCTGCAGCGTCCGCCGGATCGCCCACGCTCCCCAAATTTTTTTCCGATTTTTTTCGAATTTTTTTTGAAATTCATTTTCTTGTGCTCTCCATCTCCTCGGATCAACACCCTTCCCCCACACGTCCCACCATCCACTTATTTCCTCTATTGTAGACTGCCTGTACTGTCTGCACAGACAGCCCATGCTGTCTGCCAGCTTATTCATATTTTGCGCCATGCTGGTGCTGCCACCTATAGGCCTTGCCACTTCAGTATGCCCGGACTTGCCTCTCTCTCACACACACAGCGGCCTAGCAGCAAGACACAAGGCCTCCCAGCTCTCTCTCGTGGGATGGCCCTGCCCGGGCCATGGGCACAAACACACAAGCCTGCGTACCCACCATGACTTAACAATAAAGAAGCCTCCGAAGACGTATCATTTACTCCCCGCTACCAGAATACTAAACAATCCCCGTTATAAATGGTGAAAAGTGGTGGTCGCAGCAGTTGTTTGCCCAGAGAGAGGAAGGAAGAGGTATGAAGTCATCTTCACTTCATCACTCTATACAAGAAGCATCCGTCTCTCAACGAGTTATCCTGATGCCGTGTCTGCACTTTTGAGCATCCAGACACAGGTACAAGCAGGATCCAGCCGAAATTTGCCGAAATTCTCCGAGAATTGTAAGTGACCCCACGCTACAGCATCCCACGCTGTTTCTCAAGTCACATGTTCAGTGTCACTTGTATGTTGCTGTTGTTGTTCAGCTCAGCACAGCTGTTTCAGCAAGACAGAGGTGAGTTTTGTGGTGATTTCTGCGGCCAGTGTGAGCTTCTCCACGTGTTTGTGGGTGGGGGAGGAGGAGAGGAAGTGGCTGTTCCTCACCTTGCCCATGCTCGCCCTACTCACGCTCACCCATCTACCATACACTCACCACTGCCCACTCCATCTGCTGTGTTTTCTGCTGTTTTTCGTGTGATTCATTGCCAGAGCTGTGTATCCGAGTGCCCGAGGCCACTCGAAGCTACGTGGATCAGCATGCCACGTAGATCAGCATGCCACGTAGATCAGCAAGCCACATAGACCAAGCCACGTAGATCAGCATGCCACGTAGATCACGACGCCACATGGATCACGATGCCACTTGGGTGTGGGCGATGTCACGTAGATCTACCAGCCACGTGAGTTACCAGATGTCCCAGGCCACATGCTGTGGTCTGCTGCCTGCATCACATTGACGTCACCGACGATGCTGCCCGACTTCATGACGTCATGATGTCTGCTGACGTCACCTCACGATGTCTGCCTGACGTCACCTCGAGATGTCTGCTGACGTCACAGTGCTGCTGACGTCACCTCGCGACATCACGCCTGACATCACATGATGTCACCATCGAGTGTTCAGTAATTATTTTAGTATTGTCGAGAAGACTAAGAGAAGATGTATGTCGTGTATTAATTCCTCTCAGTCAGTGTTCTCACATGTTAGTGTACCGTATGTACCGTGGTGTGTTTAAAGTTCCATGTGTCTAGTGAGGTCTGAGCCAGACCTGAGTAGCACCACTATGTTAAGTCACCCGTGTGACCAGTGTGTTTGACAGCTATCAGACAGCCCCGAGTGACCGAGCCCTCTTGTACAGAAAGCTTTTATGCTCGTCGCTCGTGATGTTCTGCAGAATCGTGCCTGCTACGATTCCCGTCGAGATTTGTTTCACTTCACCTCCAGAGCTTCAGAATGCAGTTATATGTAGAGAAACAAGTCTGGGGACGCTTAGACTAACCTCTGCTATAACTCCAACTGTCGAGAGAATGACACACTGTGTCAGCCTCGTTTCACAAGCTTCAGTGAGCAGCCTGCACAAAGAAGATGTCACTTTGACTGCTAGCTCTCTCACTGCAGTCTGGTGTATGATGTTATGACTCCCAGATGTTTCGCCAAGTCGTCTCTGCCACGACTCGCTCCACAACTCGCTCCATGCTCGCTGGCAGTGACAGTCCAGCGACAGTACCAGTCGAGAAGTGTCCTCCTGAGTCGCTTGCTAGAAGTCCTGCCCAGTTGCCGAGTTTTGTCGACACCTCACTCGAGGGCACCAGCATGTTCCCCAGGTTGAGTGAAAACCTGCAGCGACTCCTACGATTACTGCTTCACCGTTCCAGAGGAGACCGTACCTTGTTACGTCACAGCTCAGCCACAGCGATGTCTCCCGTGTTGCAGTATCTGTCCAGACGCAGGAAGGCGTGCAGTGATGCCCATCGACGCTCACTGCCTATGACCACGATGTTTAGCACACCCATCGACGCTCACTGCCTATGACCACGATGTTTAGCACACCCACATCTTTTTTTCTTCCCTCCCTGTAGGAAGTTTTTTATCCATGTCCATATGTATATATATATGTTTTTATTTTGTGTTCTGTGCCCTGTTCTTACGAGAGAGAGACCGAGTTCCTTTTACCGCCAGTATCGTCGCGTCGGGACAACGCGCGGTAGGTGGCTGAGCGTTTGTAGACTGCCTGTGCTTAGTTCATATTTCGCGCCATGCTGGTGCTGCCACCTATAGGCCTTGCCACTTCAGTATGCCCAGACTTGCCTCTCTCTCACACACACAGCGGCCTAGCAGCAAGACACAAGGCCTCCCAGCTCTATCTCGTGGGATGGCCCTGCACGGGCCATTGGCACAAACACACAAGCCTGTGTACCCACCATGACTCAACAATAAAGAAAGAAGCCTACGAAGACGTATCATTTACTCCCCGCTACCTGAATACTAAACAATTCTTTTTATACTATGTCCAAATATTCCAGCTCTACTTCCTTGGATCAAGACCTCCCTCTCCATCTGCCCCTCCAAAAAAAAAAATAAAATTTTCTTTTTCTTGTAATCTTTAACTCCTCGGATCAACACCTCTCTCACCCACACCTCCCACTTGCACTCTCATCCAAAAATCCCTGCTCCACTTCCTCGGATCAACATCACCATCACCCTCTCAATCCCAATTTCCCTGCTCCAACTCCTCGGATCAAAAACACCCTCTCCATTCCCCCCCTCATAAAAAAATCCATCTCCTCTAATCAGCTTTTTCTCGTTATCAATAATACAAAGATTTTCCCTCCACTTCCTTGGATCAAATTTTTGGGTCTATGCAGGTCTAAACAAGTAATTTCCTCGCATACATGATGTCACCCCACCTGTATTTACTCAGCGGTCAGTGACGTCACGTGACGACCTCACACACACAAGCCAACAGGCCGAATCAGGTCTGTCACCATAACAACCTCAACAACCCACAACTTATAACCTTTTTTTTCGGCATCTTTAGTTCAACAATACCCACAACAACCCGCAATTTTTTACAAAATACAACAAAAGATTCACTCTCCTCAAGTCTAGACATCTGCACAAATATGTCGAGTGAGAACTGCTTGGCGGGTCTTATCTGATTTACCTTCAGATTAAAATCTCAGGTCAGACCCACCAAGTAACTCTTCTCTCTCTACCTCAACACCAATACTCAGTTCTACCATAGAGAGAATTTAAGCCTAGATACACTTACTCAATCCATTCTTTTAAAATATATTCACACAATACCTTTAATTTCAGTAAAATTCCCATATTTCATTAAAATTCTAATACAAATTTCTTACCCTTTCTCACCACCCCCCAAACCTTACTCTTCACATCCACCCACCCATCTCCCAACACTTCACTCTTCCCCCAGCATCTCACAACAAGGCACAATTTTCACTCATTAAACACAATTTTTCTCGTTTTATCTATTTCATCAGAAAAAGTCACCAAAACACAACTTATATCCACTTTTCGATAAATTCACTAGTCACAATTTTACATATTACGAAGTTAATACCTCCCCCCCAACACACACATGCACGCGCACACATACTTTTACTCAATAACTCTTAAGAAATATTCTCTCATCAACATCCTTTAACTCACTACAGAGCAACCCCAAATTACTTTGAGCACCATCAAAACACACTCATACATTATTTGAAAACCGCCAAATCACCACTGAATACTCCCAGAACACCTTCAAAAATACTCTTGCACATCATTTGAACACCTTTGAATAGTCTCAAACACCATTTGAGTACTCCTAAATACACCACTGAATACTACCAGAACACCATCAAAATCGCCATAAATTAAGATCAATATCACCAACTAACACCCATTTTCACACAAATCCCCTCAAATCACTATAACCAAGACGATTACCAATTTCCATGATTACACTCATCTCCAACTAAGATATAACATGTGCGAAAAAAAAAACATGAACACAAACCAAACAGAAACACAACAGAATCACCTCTTTTTCGGCATCTCTAGTTCGACAACAACACCCACAACACCATATCATACAAAAATAGGCATGCACTTATGACATATGAATCCATAATTTTTACATCATAATTTTTTTTTCCAAATCACAAAACTATCATTTGATCACAAAAAAATGACTTACAATCACATAATACAATACGAAATCATATACATAAGACATATGAAGACAAAATTTGCGTAAATTGCATGAGCATTATATCAACTCCACTAAATCATGACATTTATACCATAACAACCAACTATCTATAACAGTACTCAGTCATGAACAGTAAATCTGTTCACGATCACTTAATCATACATCAACTAAAAATGCTAATACAATTTACCCACCAAATTTAAGTTATAATCGCCAAAACATGAAACTGATTTACACACTTTCTCAAACTAAATATTCATACCACTCGGATTTAACCCCATTTATGGACACTCTTTGCTTCCTGTCTGTGAGCCATGATTCGATCCACGAGAGCACCCTTCCCCCAATGCCATGAGCTGCTACTTTCTTCAACAGTCTTTGGAACTCTATCAAATGCCTTACTAAAATCTAAGTAAATAATATCAAATTCTTTATCGTGGTCAACAGCCTCAAAAGCTTTACTGAAGAAAGTTAATAAATTAGTTAGACAAGACCGGCCTCTTGTGAATCCATGCTGAGTATCATTAATCAAGCTATGCTTATCGAGATGGCTTCTTATAATCTGAGCTATAATTGACTCTAGTAATTTGCCTACAATTGAGGTCAGGCTTATTGGGCGGTAATTTGACGGATGTGAAATGTGATTTTTTTTTTTTGTGTGTGTGTGTGTGTGTTCTGAAGATGTGTGTTGGGAGATGGGTGAGTGGATGTGAATAAATGTGGGTGAGATGGAGAGGGGTATGGGGACGGTTGTATTAGAAATTTAATGAAATATGGGGGATTTTACTGAAAATAAAGGTAATGTGTGAATATTGTAAAAGAAATTATAGAAGTGAAAAGTTATGATATATTGGAAAAGAATGGAGAGTGAATCCCCAATACCTGGGACTTGGAGGTTTTAGAAACATGCCGCAGTAGTTGGGTAGTGAGATGATTAGTTGTTGTAAGTATAATATTAATCTATGTGGATACAAGGAGATGGGTATGGAGAGGATTTTATTAGGATTTTAGTGCCTGTAGGGAGGAATGTGCGTTACATTTAAGATTTAGTAAAAATAAGGGGAAAAATTTGTATCGCAAGAGGAAAAATTGTGAATAAAATGGTAAGTGATGAAGGTTGTGGGTATTGTTGTCGAACTAGAGATACCAAATAAGAGGTTATTAGTTGTGGGTTGTTGTTGTGGGTGTTGTGGGTTGTGGGGTGTTGTGGGTGTTGTTGTCGAACTACAAATTCCGAAAAAGAGATGATTCTGTTGTAAGTGTTTGTGTGTTTGGTTTGTGTTCATGTTTTTTTTCTTTGCGGGGGGGGGGGGACGCGCACATGTTATATCATAGTTGGAGGTGAGTGTAATCATAGAAATTGGTAATCGTCTTGGTTATAGTGATTTGAGGAGATTTGTGTGAAAATGGGTGTTAGTTGGTGATGATCTTAATTTATGGTGATTTTGGTGGTGTTCTGGTAGTATTCAGTGGTGTATTTGGGAGTACTCAAATGGTGTTTGAGACTATTCAAAGGTGTTCAAATGATGTGCAAGAGTATTTTTGAAGGTGTTCTTGGAGTATTCAGTGGTGATTTGGCGGCTTTCAAATGATGTATGAGAGTGTTTTGATGGTGCTCAAAGTAACCTGGGGTTGTTCTGTAGTGAGTTAAAGGATGTTGATAAGAGAATAATTCTTAACAGTTATTGAGAAAAAGTATGTTTGCGCGTGCATGTGTGTGTGGGGGGGGAGGTATTAACTTCGTAATATGTAAAATTGTGACTAGTGAATTTATCGGAAAGTGGATATAAGTTGTAAGTGTTATGGTGACTTTTTCTGATGAAATAGATAAAACGAGAAAAATTGTGTTTAATGAGAGAAAATTGTGCCTTGTTGTGAGATGCTGGGGGAAGAGTGAAGTGTTGGGAGATGGGTGGGTGGATGTGAAGAGTAAGGTTTGGGGGGTGGGGGGAAAGGGTAAGAAAATTGTATTAGAATTTTAACGAAATATGGGAATTATACTGAAATTAAAGGTATTGTGTGAATATATTTTAAAAGAATGGATTGAGTAAGTATATCTAGGCTTAAATTCTCTCTATGGTAGAACTGAGTGTTGGTGTTGAGGTAGAGAGAGAAGAGTTACTTGGTGGGTCTGACCTGAGATTTTAATCTGAAGGTAAATCAGATAAGACCCGCCAAGCAGTTCTCACTCGACATATTTGTGCAGATGTCTAGACTTGAGGAGAGTGAATCTTTTGTTGTATTTTGTAAAAAATTGCGGATTGTTGTGGGTATTGTTGAACTATAGATGCCGAAAAAAAGGTTATAAGTTGTGGGTTGTTGAGGTTGTTATGGTGACAGACCTGATTCGGCCTGTTGGCTTGTGTGTGTGAGGTCGTCACGTGACGTCACTGACCGCTGAGTAAATACAGGTGGGGTGACATCATGTATGTGAGGAAGTTACTTGTTTAGACCTGCATAGACCCAAAAATTTGATCCAAGGAAGTGGAGGGAAAATCTTTGCATTATTGATAACGAGAAAAAGTTGATTCAAGGAGATGGATTTTTTATGAGGGGGGAATGGAGAAGGTGTTCTTGATCTGAGTCGTTGGAGCAGGGAAATTGGGATTGAGAGGGTGATGGTGGTGATGTTGATCCGAGGAAGTGGAGCAGGGATTTTTGGATGGGGGTGCAAGTGGGAGGTGTGGGTGAGAGAGGTGATGATCCGAGGAGTTAGAGATTACAAGAAAATGGAATTTTTTTTTTGGGGGGGGGAGATGGAGAGGGAGGTCTTGATCCAAGGAAGTAGATCAGGAATATTTGGACATAGAGGAAAGAAGTGGATGGTGGGAGGTGCGGGGGGAGGGTGTTGATCCGAGGAGATGGAGAGCACAAGAAAATGAAATTAAAAAAAAAAATCGAAAAAATCGGAAAAAAAATCGAGGAGCGGGGGCGATCTGGCGGACGCTGCAGAAAGTGCTGCAGGGGCGGCGTGGGCGCGGGTGGGCGCGAGGGCGTGCGGGCGTGCTGGCGTGCGGGCGGGCGCACGGGTGGGGGGGCTCGGGCGGGCTCGAGGGTGATGTGGTCGAGGGTGAGGTCAGGGTCATTAGCATAAAAGTGTGAAATTTCACACCAATGTAGAGATGAAGGAGATACCGAAAGTAACACCTAGACCGGAAGTAACATCTAGGTGTTACTTCCAAGCCATACAGCCGATTTCATTTCTACTAAGAACACACTCCCGCTGGTCAATACTTTGCAGAATGGAATTAATTAGGACCTACCGGATATAAATTAGTAGATTTCTTGAAAATGATAAATTGGTTAGCATGATGAACAGATTAAACAAATATGTAAGTGATATGTTGCATTGGAGATGGTCTTGTCAAGTTTGGGACATTAGCTCATGTTTTGTTCTTAAAATTACCCAACCCGGAACCAAGCTACTCTCCACATTACATAAAGTTTAGTCGCCAACCCCTTACAAATGGCTACTAGAGTTTATCCCCAGCAAGTGCAAAATTATACAATTTGGAGAAGGGCAAAGAAGATCACAGATGGAGTACAGGCTCTGGGGGCAAAGGTTGCAAACCTCACTCAAGGAGGACCTTGCAGTGAGTATTTACTAAGCACACATAAACCAAATAATTATTGCAGCAATGCACGTATGGAAAATCTAAGACTAGCTTTTACACAACTAAGTAAGGAGTCATTCACGACATAGCATACAATGTAGGTCAAACCCATACTTTAGTATGCAGCACCAGTATGGAAGCTATACCTGGTCAAGGCCGTAAATAGATTGGAAAAAGTGCCCAGTTTTGCAACGAGACTTGTGGAAAGTTTAAGAGAATTCCGCCTGACGACACTGTAAAATATACAGACTATGGGTGATATGAAATAAAAAGCATTCAAAATGCTTAGAAGAATTAATTTGGTGAATAGGGACAAACTGTTTGAGAGATTGATACAAGAACACGAGGGAACAGCAAGTAGTTGAATAATCATTGAGTCACAGCGATGTTAGGAAGATTTCTTCAGCTTTAGTCAGGAAGGTGTATGAACTGGAGAGTGAAGTGGTAGACGCAGGATCCATCCATAGCTTTAAGAGAAGGTGCGATAAGGCTCATGTAGCCAGGTAAGTGTAAACCTATTAGCGACCAGGAGCTGAGACTTCTTCCCTACAACTACATGCAGGTGAGCTCAGATTGGTTAGTATTATGATTATCATTATTATTTTTTTTCAAGAAGTCGGCCGTCTCCCACCGAGGCAGGGTAACCCAAAAAGAAAATACTTTCATCATCATTCAACACTTTCACTTCACTCATACATAATCACTGACTTTGCAGAGGCGCTCATATACGATAGTTTCGAGGTCCCTCCAAACTGTTAATATCCCAGACCCCTCCTTGAAAGTGCAGGCATTGTACTTCCCATTTCCAGGACTCAGATCCGGCAAAATGTATAATAACCGGTTTCCCCTGAATCAGTTTACTAAATATTACCCTGCTCACACTCAACAGCTCGTCAAGTCCCAAAAACCTTTCTTCTCCATTTACTCCTATCAAAAAGAAGCGCTGATCCTAGAAAGGTCATAAATGGGTAAGCAGACAATAGCATACACTCACACCCGGACAGAGACACTGTTATGAAATGCGACATCTGTTAAGTGAAGATATATCTAGAAAGTATTAGGTTAACTTATTGATCCCCCTCAAGCAGCCAGACTGTTTCTGCTATCATAACAGTTTGTCGAAGTGTATTCTAGTCCAATTATGCAGTAAATAATGTTGCTTCTCAATGGCACATTTTGGATTGTAACTGGATGAATACAAACCAACCAATTAAAAGTTGAGATTTTTAATAACAAAGATGTCTAGGTGGTAATAATTACAGTTAATTCAATTCAGTTCAACTCAATTCAATTCAAGTTTATTCTCTATAATGGTTACAATGTGGGGTTTGCAGGTTTTGGGTATTTTGTCGTTTACATGTTATAAAATACTAATTACAGAGGGGGCCACTAGGACACCTAGCATGGCTAGGCATTTCGAGCAGACTTAGATTAAATAGTTAAACTCCTACAAAACTCTTGGAGCATAACTTAGTATATTTATATATCATAGTTATTCTGCACACATAATTATATGGTGCTATGGACATAGTTGATAAGTTGCTGTACGACTCTTAATATGTACAGACTGGTACTTTACTATGAGATGTACTCATAAGTACTAGAGTAATATTGTGTAAGTGTGTGTGTTTGTGTAAGTGCCCAATTTAGACTTAAAAAGTGACTGACAACAACAGGTTCTGAAGAAGCTAACTTCTCATCCATCAAGGCAATCAAACACCTTGATTGAATATGACAATCCAGTCGCCAAACAGCAGTAATGCTTGTAGCAGCAGTGAACACAACAGTGTCAAGCAATGAATCAACGAGACCAAAAACTACCCTAACTTAGGACCTTCAACAGATCCTACACCAAAGGCATAAAACTCCCATATTACTGAAAGTGAAATCATAATATCAGTATCACGACTACAACAATGTGTTAATGCCAGAATAACGTAAGTTGAACTCAGGGCCAAAATATCAAGAGTCCCACACTACACACAACCTCTGAAAACGTCAAATATCACTAAGTCCAAATAATGTTCTGTGAACAGAGTTGCACAGAGTTACGAGAAGTATGTCCCAGCACAACAACACATACTCTACTAAAAAAAATGAATCTAAATAACAAGAGCTGAAGAGAGTATCATTCTCCCAGAGAGAACAAGAGACAAGATGTTTCCTCAGAGAGGAGCAGCGAGAGAAAGAGAGAAGCAACGCCAGCAGATCTGATGTCAGATGACTCGCAGCAGCTTACCCTTGACACCAACTACAAAACCAGCTGGCTGGTAGTTAGCAACATTGTCAGCTAATCAAAGCTCTCCAACAGCGAGCACAATGAGAGGTGTAGTTCTTACATCCTACCTACATGCATAAGCTAATAATATAAACCGAAGAGTAATATAAACCATAAAATTTTCGTTTTAGCTTTATAAAATTATTTGAACAGACAGTAATTAAAATATGCTTTTGACGTCCTTTTCTGAGGTCACATTTCACACACACGCACGAGGCCAGGGGTTATGATTCGACACCTGCAACTACAATTAGCAGAGTACACACACACACACAGGGAGCAGAGGCGCTCTGTGTACCACTAACAACGATCTTCAGTACATCTAGAAACAGGGTGCCTACTTGAGATATGGAAGACAACAAATAAAATCCCAATTTTTAAAAAAGGAGACCCCACACACAGCATTAAACTGCAGACCAGTGTCACTGACAGGTATAGTATGTAAATTCATGGAGAAGATCAACAGGAGAAGAGTTGTGGAGCACTTAGAAAGAAATGAGTTCATCAGCGACAACCAGCACAGATTCAAGGACAAGAAATCCTGTGTCACAAACGTACTGGAGTTCTATGACAAGGTGACAGCATTAAGACAACAGAGAGAGAGAGAGGGTGGGGAGAGAGAGAGAGAGAGAGAGAGAGGTGGCTAGACTGTGTTTTCCTGGACTGTAAGAACACTTGACACAGATCCACACAAGAGATTAGTGCAAAAGCTGGACGATCATGCAGGTATAACAGAGAAGACACTGCAATAGATCAGAGAATACCTGACGGGAAGACGCCAGTGAGTCATGGTACGTGACGAGGTGTCAGAGTGGGCTCCTGTGAGGAGCGGGGTTCCACAGAGGTCAGTTCTAGGACAGGTGTTGTTCCTGGTATGTGTACATGAGGGATGTAATATACTCAGAAGTGTCTCTGATACCAGACAATGTGAAGTTAATGAGGAGAAATGAAACGGAGGAGGACCAGGCAGGACTACAAAGGGATCTGGACAGGCTGCAGGCCTGGTCAAAAAACTGGCCTCTGGAGTTCAACCCCACAAATGCAAAGTTCTGAAGATTGGGAAAGGGCAAAGAAGACTGCACTGCATTCTAGGGTGCCAAAGACTACAAACCTTACTCCCGGAAAAGGGTCTTGGGGTGTGTATAATACCAAGCACATCTCCCAAGGCAAACAACTAAATAATTCCTGCAGCATATGGGCGCCTAGGAAACCTAAGAATAGCATCCCAACATCTCAGTAAAGAATCGTTCAGGACCCTCTACACCGTGTATGTCAGGTTCATATTAGAGAATACAGCAACAATTTGGAACCCACATATGGTCAAGCACATCAAAATTCTAGAGAAAGTGCAAACGTTTGCAACAAAACTAGACCTGCAGCTAAGGGAATTGTCCTCCGAATATAGGTTAAGGGATATCGACCTGACGTCACTGGAGGACAGGATGGATAGGGGGGACATGATAATGACGTATAAAATACTGCAAGGAATTTTCAAGGTGGGCAATAACCTTCTGTTCCAGAGTAACACATGGTCACAATTCGAAGTCGATGACTCCATTGAATCCAAGGGATGTTAGGGAGTATTTCTTCAACCATAGAGTTGTCAGAAAGTGGAATACTCTGGAAAGTGATGTAGTAGAGGCTGGTCCCATACATAGTTTTAAGATGAGGTATGATAAAGTTCATGAAGCAGGGAAAAAGAAGACCTAGTAGCGACCAGTGAAGCAATCACAACTAGGTGAGAACACTTAGGTGAGTACACACAAGCGCACACACACACACACACACACACACACACACACACACACACACACACACACACACACACACACACACACACACACACACACACACACAAAAGCCAGGAGCTATGACTCGACCCCTGCAACCACAAATAGGTGAGTACATAAATGCACTCACACTAACAAACTAATACCATCATACACTAACCTCCCCTCCATCCCCCAGTATGGCTGAGCTGAGAAGCAAGCATGGACAGAAAGGAACATGAACATAGTGGAAGTGGGGTGGAAAAGTGGCTAAGCGAGACATCTTCAGATATCTTTAGAGATCAAGAAGTGGGAGTTACGACCTGTTGCTGCTGAGGGAAAGATGCAGAACCTGGCAGAGGAACTGGAAGTGCGGAAGCAGAATATAGAGATGAGGATCGATGAGAGCAACATGCAAGGTGCAGGAACATCAGCAGACAGTGAAAGGACTAAAGGAAGAAAAGGAGCAAAGAAGTCCTTTGAGGAAATACCAAACCACCAGGACATCTGGGAGATGAGAATGAAAACAAATAAGTAGATAATTAAATTAGACCAGAGACATGGAGAGCAACAAAAAGGGGGATTCAGTGGGGGTGGGGATTGCAGTGAGGTGGGTGGAGGTAGAGAGTATAGTGTGTGGGTTACTGTGGGGGTGGGGTTTGTGGTGAGGGGGATGGGGGCAGAGGGTACAGTGTGTGGGTTACTGTGTGTTAGTGTGCGGGTGGAGTTTGTGGTGAAGGAGACTGGAGCATAGAGATTGGAGGATAGAGAATACCCGCGATGAAAGATGACAGAGGGAGGAAAATGGATTGAGAGCATCATCGCAGTAAGAGGAGAGGACATGATCCACCTGATACACTTTCAGAGACTTGAGTAGTACTCGAGGGTAAAGAACTGCTCAATCAAACTGACATTCAAGACAGAAATGGCAAAACCAGCGAGTGTAGCTCGACCGCGACAGATTACAAAAAGAGCTGCGACAACTGACAAAGAATTGTTATTATGATCAAGGGGAAGTGATAAACCAATAGGATTATACAGCACCTGTGGCTGGGGGGATGTGGAAGGTACTCAGGCTTAATTCAGAGAACTGGAGCACAGATCCAATTCCCTAGATCAAGAACCCCTCACCAGTGTCAAGGAACCTTCCATGAGGGGAACTGAGAGAGAATGCACCAGAGGCAGGAAAGGGACACACGACAAGTACCGACAGAGAGGAGATTGCAGCTTCGGGGGAACAGCAAACGCAACCACCTACAGAGCCACTTTCAGAATCCACTTAACCCTTAGAACCTCACACCAACCAAACACAATAACCAAAGACAAGCCACACCCCACACCCACAGTCCCTGCCTCATCCCTAATACTACCAAAACAGCAGCCTACTCCTGCCTCGCTAATCTCCGTCACTGACACCATACAGCCTAACACTGGAAACCATAAAATTTCTAAAAATATTAACATACAGGATACTCACAGGCAAAGCACCACCTACCCAACAACATAGAAATCACATGACCTCATCGTCTACCCGTCCTCGTCCCAACATAAGAACATAAGAACGAAGGAACACTGCAGAAGGCCTACTGGCCCATGCGAGGCAGGTCCAAGTCTCCTACCGGCTTAAGCCAATGCACCCAACCTAGTCAGGTCAGGTCACATTGACTTAAGGGAGGAACACGGCAACCGACCTGGTAGCACAAGCTATCAGGTCTAACTCACACCCACCCACATCCACTCATGTATTTATCCAACCTATTTTTTAAAGCTACACAACGTTCTGGCCTCTATAACGGTACTTGGGAGTTTGTTCCACTCATCCACAACTCTATTACCAAACCAGTACTTTCCTATATCCTTCCTGAATCTGAATTTTTCCAACTTAAAACCATTGCTGCGAGTCCTGTCTAGGCTAGATATTTTCAGCACACTATTTACATCCCCTTTATTTATTCCTGTCTTCCATTTATACACACTCAATCATATCCCCCCTAATTCTACGTCTTTCTAGAGAGTGCAGATTCAGGGCCCTTAGTCTATCCTCATAGGGAAGGTTTCTGATACATGGGATCAACTTTGTCATCCTCCTTTGTACATTTTCCAGAGAATTTATATCCATTCTGTAATAAGGTGACCAAAACTGTGCAGCATAATCTAAATGAGGCCTAACCAAGGATGTATAGAGTTGAAGAACAACCTGAGGACTCCTATTATTTATGCTTCTTGATATGAAGCCAAGGATTCTATTAGCTTTATTGCGAACACTTATGCACTGTTGTCTTGGTTTCAGATTACTGCTAACCAGAACTCCTAAATCTTTTTCGCAATCCGTAATATTAAGATCTACATTATTTAGTTTATATGTGGCATGGTTATTGTCCTGTCCAACATTTAGAACTTTGCATTTGTCTATATTAAACTGCATCTGCCACTTCTCCGACCACTGCATCAGTCTATTCAAATCTTCCTGGAGTGCTCGAATGTCCTCGTCAGAATGAATTCGACGGCCTATTTTGGTGTCATCGGCAAACTTGCCGATGTCGCTCTTTATGCCCTCATCTATGTCGTTTATGTAGATTGTGAACAGCAGGGGGCCCAACACTGACCCCTGTGGAACACCGCTCGTGACACTTCCCCACTCTGATTTCTCCCCATTTATGCAAACTCTCTGCTGCCTATTTGTCAACCATGCCTCTATCCAGGAAAAAATTTCTCCTCCTATTCCATGTGCTTTAATTTTCCTCAATAGTCTCTGATGTGGGACCCTGTCAAAAGCCATACTGAAGTCCATATACACAATATCATATTCATTACCATGATCTACCTCCTCAAATACCTTAGTGAAAAAAGTTAATAAATTCGTAAGGCAGGAACGCCCCTTTGTAAAACCATGCTGAGATTCGTTGATTAATTTATGCTTTTCAAGGTGGCTACGAACTGCCTCGGCAATTATTGATTCCATAAATTTTCCCACTATGGAGGTTAGGCTTATTGGTCTATAGTTCGAAGCTAAGGACCTGTCACCTGTTTTGAAAATAGGTATCACATTTGCCATTTTCCACTTATCTGGCACCATGCCAGTTTGTAGTGATATGTTGAAAAGATTAGCCAAAGGTGTGCTAAGCTCCTCTTTACATTCCTTTAGAACCCTTGCATACAGTTCATCAGGGCCTGGGGATTTGTTAGGTTTTAATTTATCTATTTGCCTAAGGACCATGTCACTTGTGACCCTAATAGTACACAGTTTATTATCGTCCTGTTCTACATAATTTATCATTACTGGAATATCGCTGGTATCCTCCTGTGTAAAAACTGAGAGGAAGTATGTGTTAAAAATTCTACACATTTCCTTATCACTGTCAGTGAGCTGACCCGAGGAACTTTTGAGTGGGCCTATCTTGTCCCTGATCTTACTTCTGTATACCTGAAAGAATCCTTTTGGGTTAGTCTTCGATTCTCTTGCAACTTTAACCTCATAATCTCTTTTTGCTTTTCTAATTCCCTTTTTTATTTCTCTCTTTAACTGAATATATCGATTTCTCAATTGCCCCTCTCCTCTTTTGATTTGCCTATATATGCCTCTCTTTTGACCAATCAGATATTTTAATCTATTTTTCATCCATTTAGGATCATTTTTGTTTGATCTGATTTCCCTATTTGGAACATAATTTGACTGAGCAGCTAGAACTATGCCCTGGAAAGCATCATATCGGCAACCATCACCACCTACCTGACCCTTAGTCAGGTCATTCCAGTTCAGCCCACCTAAGTAATTTTTCAGTCCTATGAAATCAGCCAAGCGAAAGTCAGGGACGGAGACTTGATTGCCACTATTAGGGGAATTCCATGATATATTAAAACTGAGTGATTTGTGATCACTTTCCCCAAGCTCATCATTAACCTCAAGATTATTAATTAGTGTTTCCCTACTGGCAAGAACCAAGTCAAGGAGGTTATTTCCCCTAGTTGGCTCTGTCACAAACTGTTTTAAAAAACAATCCTGGATCGTATCAAGAAAGTCACCTGACTCTAAATTTCCTGTCAAATTGCTCCAGTCAATCTGTCTATAGTTGAAATCTCCCATTAGCACAACATTTTCGTATGTAGATGCCTTACGAATTTCGTCCCATAGAAGTTTACTGCACTCCCTATCAAGATTTGGGGCCCTGTAAATCACACCCAAAATTAGCTTTCTCGGCCCTCGAGAAGCTGTAACCAAACAGATTCAGTGGCTGACGCTTCTAATTTAATATCTTGTCTAACACAACAATTTAAATTGTCTCTGACATACATCGCTACTCCACCACCTTTCCTGTTGACCCTGTCAGTGTGGAATAATTTATAGCCTTGTATGTGACATTCAGAGGGCATCTCTCTATCTTTCAGATTGAGCCAGGTCTCTGTTATAGCAATAATATCTATGTCTCCTGCACTTGCAATTAATCTTAGCTCATCTATCTTATTTCTTACACTCCTGCTATTAGTATAGTAAACCTTAAGGGAGCTAGTCCCTTGCTGCCCTCTGCTGTCCCCCTTTGTTTGCTGACCTGATCTATTGTCTTTATTTATAACTTCATGCTGAATGCCTTTTATACATTTACTGTTTCCAACCCAAGTGTTGCAACCTGCTTGTTTCCCACACACACCCATACCTCTATCTTCCATCAGTTTAAAATCATAGGCATTTCACCAATGGCCTTCTCAATCGAGTCTGCAAGTGCTACCACCCCAGCCCCAGAGAGATGTACCCCATCCCTTGCATACATATCATGTTTGCCATAAAAGTTGTTCCAGTTGTCAATGAATGGGATTGCAAGTTCCTTGCAGTATCTGTCTAGCCAGCAATTTACACCAATTGCCCTAGACAACCATTCTTCAGGTGACCATGCGTCACTCACACCTTACTCTCCGCCTGTATATACTGTCTTCTAATCTTTGTATGTTAGAAGTGATCAAGGTCCCAAGACCGAAACGCTTTCTAATAAATATGCCCTAGTATTTGCTTATGTGTGTTTCTAAACGACGTTACTCCGTGTGCATCTGACCAATATATATTGGAGTATACAGCAACAGTATCTAACCCACACATGATCAAACAAGTCAAGAAATTAGAGAAAGTGCAAAACTTTGCAATAAGACTAGTCCAGGAGCTAAAGAAGAAAAGTTAAGGGAACTCACACGGACGACACTGGAGGACAAGAAAGATATGGGGGACATGATAACAACATATAATATAATGAGAGGAATTAACAAGGTGGTCAAGGCCAGAATGTTTCAGAGATAGACACAGGAATGAAGGGACACAGTTGGAAGTTAAACACTCAGATGAGTCATACGGATATTAGGAACTATTTCTTCAGCCTTAGAATTGTCAAGAAGTGGAACACTCTGGAGTGTGAAGTAGAGGAGGGAAGGTCCACATTTAATTTTAAGAAGTACAACAAGGCTTTTGGAGCAGTTGGACAATGGGCCGATTACCGACCAGCGACCTAAGACTGCAACCATGAATACGTGAGTACACGCACAAAGACAAACACAAACACACACACACACACACACACACACACACACACACACACACACAACACACACACACCAGAAACACCTGCAGAAGGACTCCAGCCACGACACCCCCAAGGCAACTGAACAATCTAAACCAACCATCACACACGGATCCCTCTGTTCCCACCCCCAGCACCACAGTTACAGTGTTAGAACAGAAGTTGAAGGTTTGGTAAACAAATGCGGATGGATTAACGAATAAACATGAGGAATGGCAAGAAAGAATCAATGAGAAGTCCCCAGACATCATAGCAGTTACAGAAGCAAAACTCACGGAGGCAATAACAGATGCAATCTTCCCACCAGGATACCAGATCATGAGGAAAGATAGAAGGGGCAGAGGGGGAGGTGGGGTTGCTCTGCTCCTGAAAAACAGATGGAAATTCGAGAAAATGGAAGGCAAAGACGAGATGGGAGAAAGAGACTACATAGTAGGTACACTTCGGTCTGGGGAGCACAAGGT
This sequence comes from Cherax quadricarinatus, assembly GCF_026875155.1. NCBI lineage: Eukaryota > Metazoa > Arthropoda > Malacostraca > Decapoda > Parastacidae > Cherax > Cherax quadricarinatus. The sequence continues at coordinate 63,258,341 of NC_069407.1, forward strand.
GGTCATTGCAGTGATGTATAATCCACCACAGAACTGCAGGAGGCCAAGAGATGAATATGAAGAGAGCAACAGAGCAGTGGTGGACACACTTGCTGGGGTGGCAAGAAGCGCTCACTTCAGCAGAGCAAAGTTGCTGGTTATGGGGGATTTCAACCACAGGGAGATTGACTGGGAAAACCTGGAGTCACATGGGGGTCCCGAAACATGGAGAGCCAAGTTGTTGGACGTGGTGCTGGAAAATCTCATGCACCAATATGTTAAGGACACTACCAGTGTGAGAGGGGAGGATGAACCAGCAAGATTGGATCTTGTGTTCACCCTGGGCAGTTCAGACATTGATAACATCACGTATGAGAGTCCCCTGGGAGCTAGTGACCACGTGGTTCTGTGCTTTGAATACATAGTAGAGTTGCAAGTGGAGAGAGTAACAGGAGTTGAATGGGAAAAGCCTGACTATAAAAGAGAGGACTACATAGGGTTGAGGAACTTCCTGCAGGAGGTTCCGTGGGACAGAGAACTGAGAGGAAAGACAGTAAACGAAATGACTGAATATGTAACAACAAAATGCAATGAGGCAGTGGAAAGGTTTATTCCCAAGGGCAACAGAAACAATGGGAAGACCAGAACGAGCCCCTGGTTTACCCGACGGTGTAAGGAGGCAAAAAACAAAGTGCAATAGAGAATGGAAAAAGCACAGAAGGCAGAGAACACACGAAAATAGGGAGATCAGTCGCAGAGCCAGGAACGAGTATGCACAGGTAAGGAGGGAGGCACAGCGACAGTATGAAAATGACATAGCATCGAAAATCAAGACTGACCCGAAATTGTTGTATAGCCACATCAGGAGGAAGACAACAGTCAAAGACCAGGTGATCAGATTGAGGACAGAAGGGGGAGAACTCACAAAAAATGATAAGGAGGTATGTGAGGAGCTAAACAGGAGATTTAAGGAAGTTTTTACAGTGGAGACAGGAAGGGCTGTGGGAAGACAGCACAGAAGGGAACACCAAGAGGGAATATACCAACAAGTGTTGGATGACATACGAACAACCGAGGAGGAGGTGCAGAAGCTGCTAAGTGACCTTGATACCTCAAAGGCGATGGGATCGGACATCTCCCCATGGGTCCTTAGAGAAGGAGCAGAGATGCTGTGCGTGCCCCTAACCACATTCTTCAACACATCCCTTGAAACTGGGCAACTACCTGAGAAATGGAAGACAGCAAATGTAGTCCCCATATTTAAGAAAGGAAACAGAAATGAGGCACTAAACTACAGACCTGTGTCTCTAACATGTATTGTGTGCAAAGTCATGGAGAAGATTATCAGGAGGAGAGTGGTGGAACACCTGGAATGGAACAAGATTATAAATGAAAACCAGCATGGGTTCATGGAAGGCAAATCCTGTGTCACAAACCTCCTGGAGTTTTATGACAAGGTAACAGAAGTAAGACACGAGAGAGAGGGGTGGGTTGATTGCGTTTTCCTAGACTGCATGAAGGCCTTTGACACAGTTCCCCACAAGAGATTAGTGCAGAAGCTGGAGGATCAGGCGCATATAACAGGGAAGGCACTGCAATGGATCAGGGAATACCTGACAGGGAGGCAGCAACGAGTCATGGTACGTGAAGAGGTATCACAGTGGGCGCCTGTGACGATCGGGGTCCCACAGGGGCCAGTTCTAGGACCAGTGCTATTTTTGATATATGCGAACGACATGATGGAAGGAATAGACTCTGAAGTGTCCCTATTCGCAGATTATGTGAAGCTGATGAGAAGAATTAAATCGGAAGAGGATGAGGAAGGACTGCAAAGAGACTTGGACTGGCTGGACATGTGGTCAAGAAACTGGCTTCTCGAATTCAATCCTACCAAATGCAAAGTCATGAAGATTGGGGAGGGGCAAAGAAGACAGCAGACAGAGTATAGGCTAGGTGGACAAAGACTACAGACCTCACTCAGGGAGAAAGACCTCGGGGTGACCATAACACCGAGCACGTCACCGGAGGCACACATCAACCAAATAACTGCTGCAGCATATGGGCGCCTGGCAAACCTGAGAATAGTGTTCCGATACCTTAATAAGGAATCATTCAAGACACTGTACACTGTGTATGTCAGGCCCATACTGGAGTACGCAGCACCAGTCTGGAACCCACACCTGGTCAAGCACGTCAAGAAGTTAGAGAAAGTACAAAGGTTTGCAACAAGGCTAGTCCCAGAGCTCAAGGGAATGTCGTACGAGGAAAGGTTGAGGGAAATTGGACTGACGACACTGGAGGACAGAAGGGTCAGGGGAGACATGATAACGACATACAAGATACTGCGGGGAATAGACAAGGTGGACAGAGACAGGATGTTCCAGAGAGGGGACACAGAAACAAGGGGTCACAACTGGAAGCTGAAGACTCAGACGAGTCACAGGGACGTTAGGAAGTATTTCTTCAGTCAAAGAGTCGTCAGGAATTGGAATAGCCTAGCAAGTGAAGTAGTGGAGGCAGGAACCATACATAGTTTTAAGAAGAGGTATGACAAAGCTCAGGAAGCAGAGAGGGAGAGGACCTAGTAGCGATCAGTGAAGAGGCGGGGCCAGGAGCTGAGTCTCGACCCCTGCAGCCACAATTAGGTAAGTACAATTAGGTGAGTACACACACACACACACACACACACACACACACACATACACAGAAAGGAAGACTTATGACGAGGTAAAAGAGATTGACAGCATCACTGTGGTAAAAGGAGAGGACACGACCCAACTGAAAAATTGTCTGAAACTTGGGTTGTAATGTAAGGAAAAGAACCGCCTAATCAAGTTGACATTCAAGTCAGAAACGATTCTAAAAAAATCCTGCAACTAAAACCACTGCTAAAGGGTTCCGAAAAATATCAGTGTGTACCACGAATGTGACCAAACGCATAAAAGAAAGTGAATAACTAAGACAAAGAGAAAGAAGGCACCAGAGGCAGAAAGGGGAGACAGGGCACATACCGACAGACAGGCAAGAACTGCCTTGAAGGGAACATCGAAAAAAACTGCCCACAGACCCACCCACAGCATCCCAACAACGCCTACGACCACACACCAACAAAACACAATAGCCAGAATCGAACCCTGTTCCACACCCACAATACTCCTCAGCATTAATACTGCCACATCAACTGACTACCATGAATATCCAGACCTGTTTACCAGATTCAATACCATTACCAACCCATCCGTCCCCTCAGAATATAGTTCCAGAAAGGAAGCCGAAGGTTTGCAGCACCAACGCAGAGGGAATTACAAATTAAAGTGAAGAGTGGCAGGAAAGAATCATTGAGGCAACCCCAGACATCAAAGCGATCACATGGCAAAACTCAGGGAAGTAATATCAGACACACTCTTCCCATCTGGTTATCAGATACTGAGGAAAGTCAGGGGCAACAGAGGGCAAGGTGAAGTTGAGATACTTACCAATGGAGTTTCGAGGGGATGGATGACTAGTCAGAGAAGTAGATGACTACAAAGGAGGAACACTGGACATAAAAGTGATAATAGAAGTTATATACAACCCGCAACTGAACAGCAGGAAGCCAAGATAGGAATAAGATGATAGCAAATGAATGATGGTGGACACACTAGCCGAGGTTGCCAGAAGGGTGAACATTAGCAGGACAAAGTTACTCTTCACGGGGGATTTCAACCATAAAAAGATTGACTGGGAGAATATGTAGCCACTTGGAAGGGGGAGGCCAGAAACTTGGAGAGCCAAGATGCTGGAGGCAGTACTGGAAAACTTCATGTACCAACATGTTAGGGACACAACTAGAGACAGTAGATGATAAGCCAACAAGGCTGGACCTCGTATCCACCTTGAACATTTCATAAGAGACATCACACACGAAAGGCCCCTAGGTACTAGCAGTCACGTGGTCTTGAGTTTGGAATACACAGTAGGGTTAAAACGATAAGTGAAGCAGTACAAGAAGAATGGGAGATGCCAGGGTTCTAAAAAGAGGACTACACAAGTATGAAGCAATTCCTACATGAGGTGCAGTTGGAAACTGAGCTAGAGGGAAAGACAGTATATGAAAGAATGGAACATGTGACCACAAAGTGCACGGAGGCAGTGGACAATTATGTCCGAAGAGTCATCAGAAACAATGGGAAGACAAGAGTAAGACCATGATTTCCCAGGATGCGTGGAGAGGCCAATGCCAAGTGTCCTAGAGTATGAAAAAAGTGTTGAAGGCAAAGTACCCATGGTAAAGGAGCCGAAGAGCCAGAAATGAATATGCATGGATATGGAGAGAAGCTCAGTGTCAGTAAGAGAATAACAAAGCACCAAAACCCAAATCTGAGTCAAGGCTGTTATACAGCCACATAAGGAGGCAAACAACCCTCAAGGACTATGTAACCAGGCTGAGAAAGGTAGGAGGGGATCTCAGAGGGAAGGACCATAAAGTAAACCGAGTTGGTAGGGTGCACCAGCAAGTGCTGTACACACACTGCGTACAACCAAGGAGGAGGTGAAGAAACTGCTAGGGTTTCTAGATACCTGGAAAGCTGTTGGCGCAGATAATGTCTCCCCTTAGGTCTTGAGAGAGGGAGCAGGTGCACTTTGTGGTCCATTAATAACAATCTTCAATAAATCTATCAAAATAGAGCAACTGCTTGAAGTGTGGAAGACATCAAATGAATTCCTTATTTTTAAGAAAGGAGATAGATACACTGTACTAAATTACAGACCTATGTCACTGACATGTATAGTATGCAAAGTTATGGAGAATATTATTAGGCGAAGAGCTGTTGAGCACCTAGGACGGAAAGGACTAATATATGACAACTAACAGAGCTTCAGGGAAGAGAAATCCTGTATCACAAACCTATTGGAGTTCTATGACAAGGTAACAGAAGACAGGAGAGAGAGGGATGGGTAAACAGCACCACATAAGAGACTGGTTGAAAAGTTAGAGGAGCAGGCACGAATTGGACAGAAAGTACTGCGATGGATTAGGGAATACCTGACAGGAAGGAAACGCTATGTGTCTGTACGAGATGAGGTTTCCGAGTGGGTGCATGTGTCGAGTAGAGTTCCACAAGGGTCAGTCCTAGGTCCGGTGCTTTTTCATGTAAAGGTGAATGACATGACGCAAGGGATAGATTCAGAGGTGTCCCTGTTCACAGACGATGTGAAGCTAATGAAGTAAATACAAGCAGACGAGGATCAGGTAATCCTATAAGAGGATCTGGATAAGCTGCAAGCCTGATCCAATAAATGGCTCCTGAAATTTAACCCCAACAAGTGCAAAGTTATGAAGCTTGGTCAAGGCCAAAGAATACCACAGATGGCATACAGCCTAAGAGGTCAGAGGCTGCAAAACTCACTCCAGGAAAAGCATCTTGGGGTGAGCATCATACCAAGCACATCTCATAGGCGCACATCAACCAAATAACTGATGCAGCAAACTGGCGCCTGGCAAACCTGAGAACAGCTTTTCAACATATAAGTAAGGAGTCAATCACGACACTGTACACTGTGTACGTCAGGCCCATATTGCAGTATGCAGCAGCAGTATGGAACCCACACCTGGTCAAACTCTTCAAGAAATTAGAGAAAGTGCAAATGTTTGCATCATAACTAGTCCTTGAGCTCAGAGGGTTGTCCTACGAGGACAAGTAAAGGGAACTCAACCTGACAACACTGGAAGACAGGAGGGATAGGGGGACATGATAACTTCATATAAAATACTGAGAGGAACTGACAAGGTGGATAGTGACAGATTATTTTAGAGATGTGACACAGCAGCAAGGAGTCACAACTGGAAGCTAAAAACTCAGATACGTAACAGGATCCATACATATCTTTAAGAAGAGGAATGATAAAACTCAAGGGGAAGGGAGCGAGTGGACCTAGTAGCTACTAATGGAGAGGCAGGGCCAGGAGCTACGAGTCGACTAATGGAACAACAATTCGGTGGATACAATTACGTGAGTACACACACACACACACACACACACACACACACACATAGTTCGGACATTGAGGACATCACATATGAGAGGCCCCTTGGAGCTAGTGATCACGTAGTTCTGAGTTTTGATTTCATAGTAGAGTTACAGGTGGAGAGGGTAACAAGAGTCGAATGGGAAAAACCAAACTATAAAAGGGGGGACTACACAGGTATGAGGAACTTTCTGCGGGAGGTTCAGTGGGACAGAAAACTGGAAGGAAAGTCAGTTTACGAAATGATGGATTATGTAACAACAAAATGCAAGGAGGCAGAGGAAAGGTTTGCTCCCAAGGGCAACAGAAACAATGGGAAGACCAATCGATTCCTTGGTTTACCCGAAGGTATAGGGAGGCAAAAACTAAGTGCATTAGAGAATGGAAGAGGTACAGAATGCAAAGACCCAGGAAAATAAGGAGATCAGTCGAAGAGCCAGAAACGAGTATGCACAGATAGAGGGAGGCCCAGTGACAGTACGAAAATGACATAGTATCGAAAGTCAAGTCTGACCCGAAACTGCTGTATAGCCACATTAGGAGAAAGACAGCAGTCAAAGACCACGTGATCAGGCTGAGGAAAGAAGGTGGGGAACTCACAAGGAACGATCAAGAGGTATGCGAGGAGCTCAACACGAAATTTAAGGAAGTATTAACAGTGGAGACAGGAAGGACTCTGGGAAGACAGGGCAGAGGGGGACACCAACAGGGAATACACCAACAGGCGCTGGATGACATACACACAACTAAGGAGGACGCGAAGAAGCTGCTAAGTGGCCTTGATATCTCAAAGGCAATGGGACCAGACAACATCTCCTCGTGGGTCCTTAGAGAGGGAGCAGAAATGCTGTGTGTGCCATTAACCACAATCTTCAACACATCCCTTGAAACTGGGCAACTACCCGAGGTATGTAAGACGGCAAATGTAGTTCTCATTTAAAAAAAAAGAGACAGAGAAGAGGCACTAAACTACAGACCAGTGTCACTGACGTTTATAGCATGCTCAGTCATGGAGAAAATAATCAGGAGAGTGGTGGAGCACCTGGAACGGAACAAGATTATACACAACAACCAGCACGGATTCATGGAAGGCAAATTCTGTGTCACGAACCTTCTGGAGTTTTATGACAAAGTTACAGAAGTAAGACACGAGAGAGAGGGGTGGGTTGATTGCATTTTCTTAGATTGCAAAAGGCCTTCGACACAGTTCCTCCAGAAACTAGAGGACTGGGCACGTATAACGGGAAGGGCACTGTAATAGATCAGAGAATACCTGACAGGGAGGCAACGAGTCATGGTGCGTGATGAGGTATCACAGTGGGCACCTGTGATGAGCGGGGTCCCATAGGGGTCGGTCCTAGGACCAGTGCTATTTTTGGTATATGTGAATGACATAATGGAAGGTGCCCCTGTTCGCAGATGATGTGTAGTTAATGAGGAGAATTAAATCAGATGAGGATCAACCAGGACTTCAAAATGGCCTGGACATGCTGGATATGTTGTCCAGCAACTGGCTTCTCGAATTCAACCCTGCCAAATGCAAAACCATGAAGATCGGTGAAGGGCAAAGAAGATCGCAGACAGAGTATAGGTTAGGTGGCCAAAGACTGCAAACCTCGCTCAAGAAGAAAGATCTTGGCGTGAGTATAACACCGAGCACGTCTCCGGAAGCACACATCAATCAGATAACTGCTGCAGCATATGGGCGCCTGGCAAACCTGAGATTAGCGTTCCGATACCTAAGTAAGGAACCTTTCAAGACACTGTACACCGTGTACGTCTGGCCCATACTGGAGTATGGAGAGCCAGTTTGGAATCCGCACTGGGTCAAGCACGTTAAGAAATTAGAGAAAGTGCAAAGGTTTGCGACAAGGTTCCAGAGCTAAGGGGAATGTTCTAGGAGGCAAGGTTAAGGAAAATCGGCCTGACGACACTGGAGGACAGGGGGGTTAGGGAAGACTTGATAACGACATACAAAATACTGCGTGGAATAGACAAGGTGGCCATAGAGGGGACACAGAAACAAGGGGTCACACTTGAAAGTTGAAAACCCAGATGAGTCACAAGGATGTTAGGATGTATTTCTTCAGTCATAGAGTGGTCAGGAAGTGGAACAGTCTTGTGAGTGATGTAGTGGAGGCAGGAACTATACATAGCTTTAAGATGAGGTATGATAAAGCTCAGGGAGCAGGGAGAGAAAGGACCTAGTAGCGTTCAGTGAAGAGGCGGGGCCAGGAGCTGAGTCTAGACCCCTGCAACCAAATTAGGTGAGTACATTTAGGTGAGTACACACACACACACTGTACACCGTGTATGTTAGGCCCATATTGGAGTATGCGGCACCAGTTTGGAACCCACACCTAGCCAAGCACGTGAAGAAACTAGAGAAAGTGCAAAGGTTTGCAACAAGACTAGTCCCAGAGCTAAGAGGTATGTCCTACGAGGAGAGGTTAAGGGAAATCAACCTGACGACACTGGAGGACAGGAGAGATAGGGGGGACATGATAACGACATACAAAATACTGAGAGGAATTGACAAGGTGGACAAAGACAGGATGTTCCAGAGATTGGACACAGTAACAAGGGGACACAGTTGGAAGCTGAAGACACAGATGAATCACAGGGATGTTAGGAAGTATTTCTTCAGCCACAGAGTAGTCAGTAAGTGGAATAGTTTGGGAAGCGATGTAGTGGAGGCAGGATCCATACATAGCTTTAAGCAGAGGTATGATAAAGCTCACGGCTCAGGGAGAGTGACCTAGTAGCGATCAGTGAAGAGGCGGGGCCAGGAGCTCGGACTCGACCCCCGCAACCTCAACTAGGTGAGTACAACTAGGTGAGTACACAGGCACATCTCCTGAAGCGCACATCAACCAAATAACTGCTGCAGCATATGGGCGCCTAGCAAACCTCAGAACAGCATTCCGACATCTTAATAAGGAATCATTCAGGACCCTGTACACCGTGTACGTTAGGCCCATATTGGAGTATGCGGCACCAGTTTGGAACCCACACCTAGCCAAGCACGTGAAGAAACTAGAGAAAGTGCAAAGGTTTGCAACAAGACTAGTCCCAGAGCTAAGAGGTATGTCATACGAGGAGAGGTTAAGGGAAATCAACCTGACGACACTGGAGGACAGGAGAGATAGGGGGGACATGATAACGACATACAAAATACTGAGAGGAATTGACAAGGTGGACAAAGACAGGATGTTCCAGAGATTGGACACAGTAACAAGGGGACACAGTTGGAAGCTGAAGACACAGATGAATCACAGGGATGTTAGGAAGTATTTCTTCAGCCACAGAGTAGTCAGTAAGTGGAATAGTTTGGGAAGCGATGTAGAGGAGGCAGGATCCATACATAACTTTAAGCAGAGGTATGATAAAGCTCACGGCTCAGGGAGAGTGACCTAGTAGCGATCAGTGAAGAGGCGGGGCCAGGAGCTCGGACTCGACCCCCGCAACCTCAACTAGGTGAGTACAACTAGGTGAGTACACCCGCACCCACACAACCCTGCAACCACAATTAGGGGAGAACAAACAGCTGAAGTGATTGGCTTCGCTTACCACCAACAATTCCTCTTTTGTAAGCGGTGACCACATTTGCATAATTGCTTATCTGCTATATATGCCAGTGGAAAACAGTGTCCGTCCACAGACACTGAATCACTGGATTTATGGTTTGTTATCCCCTGTTTCCAGAACTTGCTAAGAAGACCTTTTCCACATTCCATGAGCATGTCAATTTCTCTTTGAACTTGTGAAGACACGTCATACAAGTAGAATGTCGATGGGTTTAATTGACTGGTTATTTTGCTGACGGCTATAGGTTTTTACCTCATAATATATCATGAATTTCATAATTATAACAGGTTCGCTTAAACAACTTCTGACTGAATACTTGTGTCTTCTAATTAAGAGCAAATAATAGTTGTATTGCTCAGTATTTAATGTTTATGTAATGTTCATTTATAATTCTACAAGTAAAGTTGGAGTAAAGTATTAATTCCACACGTAGACGTAGTTGGTTTGTACTACAGAGAATCGAAGCTGTACTTCCTCACTAAGTCTTCTTCAAATATACCTAAATGACATCTAAATGTTGTTTCTTTCCAAGTTTAATATTTGTTAACATGAATGTAGGTCACCAGGCTGGCGGCTTTTGAGTCGGGTGAAAATCTCATGTTTGTAGATAATGTTTGTTATTGTTGTGTTGGTGACCCTGTAAAGCTTTTGATAGCCCCATGTAACTCAGTGCATATCCTATAGCGGCTCTTAATGGCGTTGTGATCTCCGTTGTGACTCGTGCCACCTATGTAGAGAGTCCATCCTCTTAACAATAATCCGTTTTTCACTGTTGCTCAGTCAAATGTATAAAATTCAATAGCATTAAAGAGTGAATATGTGACTGTTCATTTCATACGCAGTCCTCGAGTTCCCCTTTTCATTTCGGTATTCACACCTGCTTTATCTCCTCTATACTACACTTTATTCATTCTCGTTGTGGTATATGATATGTAAATTTGAAGCATTAGACTTAACCTAGCATTACTTATCCTAGCCTAACGTAATCTAATTAATGTAAACAAAGAAATCTGCGGTTGAAATATATGAAAGAAAAGTTCTGTGATGAATTCACTGATTATTCTCTCCCGAAAAGATTTAAAATTCTGACTTAATGGTTTAGAACGGCATATATTAGGGTTAAATTCCAGAAACTGACTCCTGGAATTTAACCCTACCAAGTGCAATGTCATGAAGCTCGGGAAAGGGTAAAGAAGACCACAGATAGAGTACAGGCTACGTGGCCAAAGACTGCAAACCTCGCTCAAGGAAAAGGATCTTGGTGCGAGCGTAATACCGAGCACATCTTCTGAGGCGCACAACAACCAGATAACTGCTGCAGCATATGGGCGCCTGGCAAACCTAAGAATAGCGTCCCGACACCTCAATAAGGAATCGTTGAAGACTGTACACCGTGTACGTCAGGTCCATATTGGACTATGCAGCACCAGTTTGGAACTCGCACCTGGACAAGCACTTCAAAAAATTAGAAAGTGCAAAGGTTTGCAACAAGAGTAGTTCCGGAGTTAAAGGGAATATCCTACTAAGAAAGGCTAAGAGAAATCGGCCTGATGACACTGAACGAGAGGAGGGATAGAGGAGATATTATAACGACATATAAAATACTGGGAGGAATTGACAAGGTGGATATAAACAAGATGTTCCAGAGATGGGAGACAGAAACATGGGGCCACAGTTGGAGGTTGAAGACTCAGATGAGTCAAAGGGATGTTAGGAATTATTTCTTCAGTCATTGAGTTGTAAGGAAGTGGAATAGTCTGGAAAGTGATGTAATGAAGGCAGAAACCATACGTAGTTTAAAGACGAGGTTTGTTAAACTTCATGGAGCAGGGAGGTAGAGGACCTAGTAGCAACCAGTGAAGACATGGGGCCAGGAGCTATGACTCGATCCCTGCAACCAAAAATAGTTGAGTACACCACCTAGGTTTCCCTTCTCGTCTATTCCATGGTTACTTTCGTCTCTCATAAACCCATCCACCAACAAGTTCACACCCAAATATTTGAGCACATTTACATCCTCCATTCTCATTCCCACCACTCTGATATTCAGTCATTCGTTTGCTTAGATTTTAAGTTGTTTTTATCACCTTCGTGCTACTAATGGTCACCTTTAATTTCCATTTTTTTGTATCTCCAGAATTTACTCACTAATATTTCTAACGTGTCATCAGAATTACTCTATAAAATACTGTCATTGCTGAAAATCAAGTGTGTCAACTCCGATTTTATATCAGTTTCGATATATTTAAAACCCACACCTCTCCCCAACTTCCTAGTATTCGCTAGTTTTGCAACTCCAGCTCTTGATACATAAAGCAACTCTTGTTGCATCACTCATCCTAGTCTATAGAAATAAACCACCTCTCTCTCTCTCTCTCTCTCTCTCTCTCTCTCTCTCTCTCTCTCTCTCGCTCGTGCATTCCATAATCTGTGCTTCACAATGCACATAAAAACTCTTTACCTCGTCCATACGTTTGCAAAAACTGATATATCGCTTCCTTATCAACTCAATCAAATAATTTTGCAAATCCATAAATGCGTCAAAAAGTTCGGTAAATATTCACTGCATTACTACAATATTATCACTTTATCTGCCCATTTACCCTTCTCAAATCTTCCTATTCCTCTGTTGTCTTTCTATCTTAACCTTAATTCTTTCAGTATTATTTCTACAATACACTTTCCATTGAATAATTAACAGGATTATTTACCTTCACTTCTTACATTCGCTTTTGTTCCCTTTTGTGTTCATCATTTGCATAAAGCAAATAAAGGATGCTGGGTGTCTGTCAATCTTTTGGTACCTTCCATTCTCTCGTCCAAACACTGAATAAATACATCAACTACTCTAAAATGACATTCCCACATACTTTTGATATGTCTGTCTTAATTCTGTCTGTCCCATTTGGTTTACAAACTTTCATAATAACATCTAGCTCTTTCTTAGTCTTAAAAGATGTATCTCCCTGTCCAGTTCAGGAAGTCACTGCCTCCATTTCTTTTTCAACGTTACACACCTTTACAAAATTTTCCCTCCATTTTTCCGGTATCTCTTCCTCCCTAGCTGGCATATTCCCTCTTTTCTTTTAACAGCTAAATCTATTAATTCTATGGGTAATCTCAATTATTATTCTGACACTAAAACTTATTTATTTTCAACAAAATCTGTTGATAAAACCTCACCCACTCTTTCACTGGCTCTCCTTTTACACTCTGTTAGGCTCTTTTATTAACTCCTTATACTCTCCCCTCCTCTATATTGCGTCTGTATTGCAAACACCTTTTATATGATAGCTTTTTGTCCTTTACTATCCTCTTTGTCACCATTTCAACAATTAATTCATTTACAACCCATAATTTTCCTTCTTTATCCACAGATGTTTGCTGTACAATATAACAATGCAATTATAAATCTGCCCAAAACCTGTTCGACCCCTTACATCCCCCATCCTTACCTGTATACTCTCTTACCAACCTTTCTCCCAACAGTTACATCTTACCCTATCTCCTCTTTCAATTTAATAACTTAGCACACATTTACCTCTTACTTTCACTGAAGCAACCACTAAATAGTGATCTGATATATTTTGTGTCTCTTTCAAAACTTGCTCATCAAGAAATCTGCCCATCAGCGTTATATCTACTAATACAGTCTAGCAAATTGCCATCAAAGTGTCTCATAACATATTTCGAGTACTTTTTACTTTCTTTTTATCACATAAATTGATTGCTTATTACCAAACATCTTTCTATACACAACTCAAATATAGTCTCCATTATCAATTCTCGCCTAATGTTCCATCTTCAAAAAATCTCCCATTTTAATATTTAGAACAATCACAACAAATATATTTTAGTTGATTCAAACTTCTTAAACATTTGCTTTACCTGTCCCTTAACATCTCTCTCTCTCTCCTTCTCAATTTTCTTCCCCAGGTGAATAAACACTTATAATAACCTACATTTCTGATCCCACGCTTACTGTATTACAATTATTTTTTAATTAGACGCTAGTACTACCACTCTTTTTACGGAGTTTATTATTAATATTACTGATACCCCTTCATTAGCTTTAGTTTTCTCAAATTCTCCCACTTCAACCAATTTACTCCTCCTCACTGAAATTCTTCCCTTCCCTTAGCTTAGCTTAGCTTTCTCAAGCTTCTTTGCATTCATAACATTAACAATCAATTCTTTCTTCTCATCTATATTTCAAACACTTTAATTCAAAATTTGCTTTACTTTCTCTTTTATCGAGTAATAAAACAGTAGTAGTTATTAGCGCACTGGTCTCAGCATTTTAGTCGCCATTTACGATAAGTATTACTTAAGTAGAAAAAATACTGCTTGACTTCAACATTGAATTGACCTGAAATACAACAAGGACTTACATGCACAGGTGCGTGTGACGAATATAATGACAGGTAATCGAAGATGTTTTTCATATCTTGTGGAAATAATATCACGTGTCATGATGTTATGATATAATGAACTAAAAATGATAACCAGCTGAAGGCATCTATATAATAACTGTAAGCTCCAATAAATTGGTTATTATACGATTAGGACACGAGACAGGAAAAGTTTTCATAATATCACCACCAAACAAATTAAATCACCAATTTGTTAGAAACCTGGAATAATAAAAGGAAGGAAAACACCTTCTTTCTCTTAAAATTATATCTGAACATAATTTTAAGAATAATTCATACTTTCACAAATCACTCATAAAAAGTCATACTTACGAAGTATTTCCTGACCTAGAAACGTGAGTCAGAGTTTTAAAACCTTTTATTTTAAAAACTAGTACGAGAACACGCTAATCCCAACACGCATGTATAAAACCCATATACACACACGCAGGCGCCCGCGGTATCATGAATGTACACAAACAACATCCTCTCAGTGAGATGTAATTAAATACTGATATACGAGGAGGCTAGCAATGCTGAGGCAATAATTAGAACGACATCCACTGATGATGAAAACAAAACACACACACCGAAAATAAATCCTGTCAACGAGCAGCAAACAATCAGCTCCCCAAGAAATCAGCGAGTTAAATGCAGGGAAATACAAGGAGTAATAATATATGAATATATACCTGATGTAGACACGCGCGCGCGCGCACATACGTAAAGGGAAATTGACCTGAAGACACGGGACAACAGGAGGATAAAGAGAGATGTGATAACGACATACAAATTACTGCGAGGAATTGACAATGTCGACCGAGACAGGGTATTCCAGAGATAGGACACAGAAACAAGGGGTCACAACTGGAAGTTGAAGACTCAGATGAGTCAAAGGAATGTTAGGAAGTATTTCTTTAGTCATAGAATTGCCAAGAAGTGGAATAGCCTAGCAAGAGAAGTAATGGAGACAGGAACCGTGCATACTTTCAAGACGAGATTTGATAAGGCTCAAAGAGCAGGGAGAGGACATAAATAACAATCAGTGAAGAGGAGGGTCCAGGAGCTATGACTAGACCCCTGTAACCTCAAATAGTTGAGTACACACACACACACACACACACACACACACACATACACACACACACACACACACACACACACACACACACACACACAATCACACACACACACACAATCCCACCAAGTGCAAAGTCATGAAGATTGGGGAAGGGCAAAGAAGACCGCAGATGGAGTACAGTCTAGGGGGCCAGAGACTACTGACCTCACTCAAGGAAAAAGATCTTGGGGTGAGTATAACACCAGGCACATCTCCTGAAGAGCACATCAACCAAATAACGGCTGCAGCATATGGGCGCCTAGCAAACCTCAGAACAGCATTCCGACATCTTAATAAGGAATCGTTCAGGACCCTGTACACAGTGTACGTTAGGCCCATATTGGAGTATGAGGCACCAGTTTGGAACCCACACCTAGCCAAGCACGTAAAAAACTAGAGAAAGTGCAAAGGTTTGCAACAATACTAGTCCCAGAGCTAAGAGATATGTCCTACGAGGAGAGGTTAAGGGAAGTCAACCTGACGACACTGGAGGACAGGAGAGATAGGGGGGACATGATAACGACATACAAAATACTGAGAGGAATTGACAAGGTGGACAAAGACAGGTTGTTCCAGAGATGGGACACAGCAACAAGGGGACACAGTTGGAAGTTGAAGACACAGATGAATTAGAGGGATGTTAGGAAGCATTTCTTCAGCCACAGAGTAGTCAGCAAGTGGAATAGTTTAGGAGGCGATGTAGTGGAGGCAGGATCCATACATAGCTTTAAGCAGAGGTATGATAAAGCTCACGGTTCAGAGGGAGTGACCTAGTAGCGACCAGTGAAGAGGCGGGGCCAGGAGCTCGGACTCGACCCATGCAACCTCAACTATGTGAGTACAACTAGGTGAGTATACACACACAATCACACACACACACACAATCCCACCAAGTGCAAAGTCATGAGGATGAGGAAGGGCAAAGAAGACCTCAGACGGAGTACAGTCAGGGGCCAGAGACTACAAACATCACTCAAGGAAAAAGATCTTGGGGTGAGTATAACACCAGGCACATCTCCTGAAGCGCACATCAACCAAATAACTGCCGCAGCATATGGGCGCCTGGCAAACCTCAGAACAGCATTCCGACATCTTAATAAGGAATCGTTCAGGACCCTGTACACCGTGTACGTTAGGCCCATATTGGAGAATGCGGCACCAGTTTGGAACCCACACCTAGCCAAGCATGTAAAGAAACTAGAGAAAGTGCAAAGGTTTGCAACAAGACTAGTCCCAGAGTTAAGAGGTATGTCCTATGAGGAGAGGTTAAGGGAAATCAATCTGACGACACTGGAGGACAGGAGAGATAGGGGGACATGATAACGACTTACAAAATACTGAGAGGAATTGACAAGGTGGACAAAGACAGGATGTTCCAGAGACTGGACACAGCAACACGGGGACACAGTTGGAAGCTGAAGACACAGATGAATCAAAGGGATATTAGGAAGTATTTCTTCAGCCACAGAGTAGTCAGGAAGTGGAATAGTTTGGGATGAGATGTAGTGGAGGCAGGATCCATACATAGCTTTAAGCAGAGGTACGATAAAGCTCATGGTTCAGGGAGAGTGACCTAGTAGCGACCAGTGAAGAGGCGGGGCCAGGAGCTTGGATTCGACCCCTGCAACCTCAACTAGGTGAGTACAACTAGGTGAGTATACACACACACACACACAAACACACGCTTGCACACACACACGCTTGCACACACACACACGCACACACACCTAGAATGGAATGAGCTTATTAACGACAGCCAGCACGGTTTCAGGGACGGGAAATCCTGTGTCACAAACCTACTGGAGTTCTATGACAGGGTGACGGCATTAAGACAAAAGAGAGAGGGGTGGGTAGATTGCATTTTCATGGTCTGTAAGAAGGCATTTGACACAGTTCCACACAAGACATTAGTGCAAAAGCTGGAAGACAAGGCAGTGATGACAGGGAAGGCACTACAAATGGATCAGGAAATACCTGTCAGGAAGACAACAGCGAGCCATGGTACGTGGCGAGGTGTCAGAGTGGGCGCCTAAAACGAGCCGGGTGCCACAGGGATCAGTCTTAGGACCGGTGCTGTTTCTTGTATTTGTGAACGGCATGAGGGGAGGAATAGACTCCGAAGTGTCCCTGTTTGCGGATGATGTGAAGTTGATGGGAAGACTTCAATCGGACGAGGACCAGGCAGAAGTACAGGGGGATCTAGACAGGCTGCAGGCCTGGTCCAGCAAATGGCTCTTGGAGTTCAACCCCACAAAGTGCAAAGTCATGAAGATTGGGGAAGAGCAAAGAAGACCGCAGAAGGAGTACAGTCTAGGGGGCCAGATACTACAAACCTCACTCAAGGAAAAGGATCTTTGGATGAGTAAAACACTGGGCACATCTCCTGAGGCGCACATCAACCAAATAACTGCTGCAGCATATGGGCACCTGGCAAACCTAAGAACAGCATTTCGAGATCTACATAAGGAGTCATTCAGGACCCTGTACACTGTGTACGTTAGGCCCATATTGGAGTATTCAGCGCCTGTTTGGAACCCTCACCTAGCCAAGCATGTAAGGAAACTAGAGAAAGTGAAAAGGTTTGTAACAAGATTAGTCCCCGAGATATGGGGTATGTCCTACGAGGAGAGGCTAAGGGAAATCGACTTGACGACACTGGAAGACAGGAGAGATAGGGGGGATATGAAAACGACATATAAAATACTGAGAAGAATCGACAAGGTGAACAGACAGGATGTTCCAGAGATGGGACACAGCAACAAGGGGTCACATTTGGAAGTTGAAAACTCAGATGAATCATAGGGACATTAGGATGTATTTCTTCAGTCACAGAGTTGTCAGGAAGTGTAATAGTCTGAGAAGTGATGTAGTGGAGGCAGGATCCGTACATAGCTTTAAGAAGAGGTATGATAAAGCGCATGGAACAGGAAGAGTGACCCAGTGGCGACTAGAGAGAAAGCGAGGCCAGGAGCTATGAATCTACCCCTGCATCCACAACTGAGTACACACACGTACACACACACAACTCACGCACCCACTCATACATACACTCACACACACACAGCACGGTTTCATCCTTCGCAGAATCTGTATGAGAATGGTATCCGAGTACACAGCAAACCTATAATGCTTAATGAGGACAAGTCTCAGTTAATCCGTTATAAAAAAAATGAAGAAACAATAGCTGGAACGGAAAATAAAACTTACTGGAATCACTCATCAGATGGACTTATGAATGATTAACTCAGATAATTTTACCTTCAAGGATCAAGTCATTGATCTCAGAAGGTGAGATCTTGTGACAAGCTACAACGTTATCATTTTACACAAGACTAACATAATCCATAAGACTATGGTTTTTCCACAAGGAAAATGATTGGTTGTATAACTAGAACCTTTATATCAAGAGATGACGAGCAATAATGATGCTGGTCAAGTTCCTTGCTTTGTCTAGGCTGAAATACTGCTGTACTCAGGACCTTGTTTAAAGGAAGTTGAAATTACAAACCAGGTGAATGTACAGAGATCCTTCACTGCTACCATACATTCAAAGAAACACCTAAATTGCGTGGAATATTTCAAGTTATATTCCTTGGAACCGAGAAAGATACATTATAATCCACACTTGGAAAATTCTAGAGACTTAACCCAAATCTTTAAACAGTAATCATTCCTGTGAAAGCAAGAGGCTCGGCAGATTGTACTAAATACCCCACTGAAAATCAGGGGCACAGTGCACACACTAAGGAAAACAATATTAAGCGTAAAGTGAGCTAGACTTCCATGCTCTCCTTCCATCATCATCAGATACCTAAATGTATTCAGGAGAGAAATTAATAAGGCTTTCAAATTATTTTCTGATCAGTGGAGCAAATGTGCATATATGTTTGGTTTCGTGTGTCTAAGACATGATTGATCAGACTATACACTGGCAAGCTTGGTCTGGGACCTGGCTGCAAGGGTGTTGACACTCAGAACACTCTCCAATTATACTCCAGATAATTTAACGCTTTGCAAACGTGCATCAACACTGAGCGCCGTTTGCTAAGCTAACGCAATATATAAGTTTGATCGTACAGGCACTCGTTGTGACCTATGGATTGGCCGAAAATAATGAGCACTGACCATTCATACTCATAGGTCATATAATGCACATTAAGTAATGTAGTAGTACATACTGTCCCAAGACTGCCAAATGCATTCTATGCTACTGTAACGTGTGTTCCTAATATTTTTTTAACATAAAAATATGAATTAGGATAATTTTCCATAGTAACTGCTTTCTGTTCGTTAAATTTCATTTCCTATGAATGTAGGCGTGATTATCCTCACTTATTTTTCACTCTTGCTCATGCTCCTACTCTTTACTGGAATACACAGTTTATTGTACTGAGCAGCTACTCTGGAGCTAAAGTAATTATGCAGAGTATTTGTTTTTTTCATGCTATTTGTTGTATATCATGATGTGTTTGCTTGTGTTATCAAGCAGTATGTGTGATAGAAAATGCAATGTGCGCATGTGTTATCATACAGGGCTCTATTATTATAAAGGGCATAACTGTGTTATCATATAAGACATAACTGTGTTATCATACAGGGAGTAACTGTGTTATACCGGGCATAACTGTGTTAGATAGGGCATAACTGTATTATCATACAGGGCATAACTGTGTTATCAGACATTGTGAGTCTGTGTTATGTAGCGTGTGTTATGTCAAACAGTGTGTTCTGTCGTTATAAGTATATTTTTAAAAAATAAATGAAATATTCAAAATTATTTCTGAATTTCATCGAAATTTTATGGGTTTTTTGAAAAATATGTAATATACTTTAAAATGTGGAAAAATGCTCGAAAATTAAAATTCCATAAGCATATATTTTTTTAAAATACCGTAAGCTTTGAAAAAATTGAGAAATGTGACATACAGTATACACAAGTTAGTGTATATGACACATGTGTATATGACACGTAGTGTATATGACACGTAGTAGAATAAGATTATTCTCTGGCATGCAGGCGAACACAACATTGTAGAAGAAGTTGATTTGAACTGATCAGTTCTTCAGTCTTGGCAGGAGGTTGTAAGTTCCTCAAGCCTAGAGCAGAGGCATGCGGCCAAATCTTATGAAGAAGTGAGGTGTAGCAGCTGGATGTGATATCATAGGTGAGCGTGGCACGCTAGCGGAAGTAAGTTATGCTCAATAGTATTTTGCTAAATGATGCAAATGCAATAAAGAATACAGTAGAAGTGGTATATTACACAGACAAAAAGTTAAAGCAAAATTTATTTCATCTATGTGAACCCTTAGTTCGTTTTTAGTACAATAGTAAAAATACAGTCTTCTAAAACCATATACTGGGAATTGTTGAGATTATTTTGAGTCATTACAAGCCTATGTAGCCTGGGGATATTTGTGAAGAAACAGACACCGGATGTCTGCACTCTCTTCCTCAGTACTGAAAACATAAATACTCATTTAACATAGAGTTATGTTTCTACGGGCCTATCATTATCTAGGAACAAACACAGTTGCACCATTCTAAATAAAATTGCATATGTGGAAACAAATTTCACTGAGAAAATGCATCACTCCGAGAAGATCTATATCAAATAATGACTGATAAAGCTCTATATAGCGAAAAATTGTTTGCATGCAGGTTCATACCAACATTATACGCCTGATTTTACAATGAAAATTATGCAAAGGAAAATAATATATAGAATCCTAAGGCTTCTCGCTTTTAATGGTCCGCATAACATTGACAATCTGTCGACCTCGTAAAACACGAACGAAATTGATTTTTTTTTTTATTTATTCGCCGGTATTCTCCCGGCAAGATTACAATGACAAAGCAAATAATTCTTCACAATATTAAAAGTAACAACCTCAGGCAAGAAAGGAGAGTCTGGAAAAGCATAACAAGAGTGCAATAACCGCTGGGCAAAACTTTCATAATAGATTCTAACTTTTTCAAGGAGGTCTTTGTTTGCTAGGCGTAAGTTTGCACATTAGGAAAATAAATAGACCTTAAATTTATTCAGAAGGAGATAAGAAGGAGATCTGATGCAGCAGTTGACAAGACAGATGTAAGAGTCTGATGCAGTAGTTGACAAGACAGATGTAAGAGTCTGATGCAGTAGTTGACAAGACAGATGTAAGAGTCTGATGCAGTAGTTGACAAGACAAATGTAAGAGTCTGATGCAGTAGTTGACAAGACAGATGTAAGAGTCTGATGCAGTAGTTGACAAGACAGATGTAAGAGTCTGCTGCAGTAGTTGACAAGACAGATGTAAGAGTCTGATGCAGTAGTTGACAAGACAGATGTAAGAGTCTGATGCAGTAGTTGACAAGACAGATGTAAGAGTCTGATGCAGTAGTTGACAAGACAAATGTAAGAGTCTGCTGCAGTAGTTGACAAGACAGATGTAAGAGTCTGATGCAGTAGTTGACAAGACAGATGTAAGAGTCTGATGCAGTAGTTGACAAGACAAATGTAAGAGTCTGATGCAGTAGTTGACAAGACAGATGTAAGAGTCTGATGAAGTAGTTGACAAGACAAATGTAAGAGTCTGATGCAGTAGTTGACAAGACAGATGTAAGAGTCTGATGCAGTAGTTGACAAGACAGATGTAAGAGTCTGATGCAATAGTTGACAAGACAGATGTAAGAGTCTGATGCAGTAGTTGACAAGACAGATGTAAGAGTCTGATGCAGTAGTTGACAAGACAGATGTAAGAGTCTGATGCAGTAGTTGACAAGACAGATGTAAGAGTCTGATGCAGTAGTTGACAAGACAAATGTAAGAGTCTGCTGCAGCAGTTGACAAGACAGACAGTTGTAAGAATCTGATGCAGCAGTTGACAAGACAGATGTAAGAGTCTGCTGCAGCAGTTGACAAAATACAGCACACAGCATCTTATGAAATACCCGAATACATAAGACAAACAAAGGAGTGTCTAAAATATTCCTATTTTGGTTTCCGTATGAATCGTACAGAATGTGTGTGTGTGTGTGTGTGTGGTGTGTGTGTGTGTGTGTGTGTGTGAGTGTAGATGCGTGCGTGTGTGTGTATGTGAGTGTAGATGCGTGCGTGTGTGTGTGTGTGAGTGTAGATGCGTGCGTGTGTGTGAGTTATGGTTGGAGGGGTCGATTGATAGCTCCTGGCCCTGCCTCTTCACTGGTCGGCACTATGACCATTCGTTCCCAGCTCCATGAGTTTAATCATACCTATTCTTAAAGCTATGTATAGTTCGTGCTTCTACTACATCACACTCAAGACTTTTCCACTTCCTGAAAACTCTGTGACTGAAAAAGTACTCCCTAACATCCCTGTGACTCGTCTGAGTCTTCATTCATCTTCCAGTTGTGACCCCCTGTTCCTGTGTCCCATCTCTGCAACATCCTATCCCAATCCACCTTGTCAATTCCTCTCAGTTTTTATATGTCCTTAACATGTCCCTTCTATACTTTTTGTCCCGCAGTGTCGACAGGCCGATTTCCATTAACGTCTCCACGTAGGACATACCCCATAGCTCAGGAACTAGACATGTTGCTAACCTTTGCAGGTGTGGGTTCCATATTGGTGTTGCATACTCCAATATGGGCCTGACGAAAACGGTGTATAGAGTCTTGAACGATTCCTTTACTGAAATGCCGAAACGGTATTCGTAGGAATGCTAGACGCCCATATGCTGCAGCAGTTATTTGGTTAATGTGCACCTCAGATGTGCTTGGTATTATACTCACACCAAGATCATTTTCGTCGAGTGAGGTGTGCAGATGTCTTTGGCCCTCTAGCCTGTACTCTGTCTACGGTCTTTCTTGCTCTTTCCCAGTCTTCATGACTTTGCATTTGGTGGAGTTAAACTCCAAGAGCCACTTGCTAGACCAGGCTTGCAGCCTCTCCAGATCATTTTGCAGTCCTGCCTGATCCTCATCCGATTGAATTCTCCTCATTAACTTTACATCATCGGCAAACAGGGACACTTAAAAATCAATCCCAACAATCATGTCATTCACATATACTAAAAACAGCACCGTTCCTAGGACTGACCTTGTGGAACCCCGCTCGTCACAGGAGCCCACTCTTATACCTCGTCATAAACTATGACACACTGTTGCCTTCCTGACACGTATTATCTGATCCATTGCAGTGCCTTCAATCTTATACTTGCCTGGTCCTCCAGTTTTTACACTAATCTCTTGTGGAACTGTGTCAAAAGCCTTCTTACAGTTCAAGAAAATGCAATTTTCCCACCTCTCTCCCTCTCTTGCCTTACTGCCGTCACCTTGTCATAGAGCTCCAGTAGGTTAGTGACACAAGATTTCCCTTCTGTGAAACCGTGCTAGTTGTCGTGAATAGCCTCATTCCTATCAAGGCGCTCCACCACTCTTCTCCTGATAAACTTCATGACTTTGCATACTCTACATGTCAGTGACACAGGTTAGTAGTTTAATACTGCATATCTGTCTCCTTTCTCAAAAACTGGGACGTCATTTGCTGTCTTCCACACCTCAGTGAGTCGCAATGTTTCGATAGATGCGTTGAAAAATCTTGTTAGTGGTACACAGAGTGCCTCTGCTCCCTTTCTCAGGACCCACAGAGAGATGATGTCCAGCCCCATCGCCTTTCCGTTATCTAGTTCATTTAGTAGCCTCTTCACCACCTCCTCGGTTGTATGTAATGTGTCCAGCAGTTGATGTACCCCACCACTCCGGCTTTCTGGAGGCCTTTCTGTCTCCACTGTGAATATTTCTTTGAATCTTATGTTTAGCTTTTCACATACTTCTCGGGCGCTTCTTATGATCTCCCTTCATTCCTTCCTCTGCCTGATTACCTAGTTCATGAGTTGTTTTCTTCTTGCAGTGGCTGTACAACACCTTCGGGTCAGACTTGGCTATCGCTGCTATGTCATTTTCGTATGGTCGTTGGGCCTCCCTACTTATCTGTGCATATTCATTTCTGGCTCTTCAACTAATCTCCTTATTTTCCTGGGTCCTTTCCCTTCTAAACTTCTTCCATGCTCTAGTGCACTTAGTTTTGGCCTCTTTACACCTTTGGGGGAACAAGGGCTCATCCTGGTCTTCTCACTATTTCTGTTGCCCTTGGGTTCAAACCTTTCCTCTGCTTCCATTTATATTATTGTCACATACTCCATCATAACATTTACTGATTTTCCTGCCAATTTTCTTTCTCGCTGAACCTCATGCAGGAAGTTCCTCATGTCTGTATGGTCACCTCTTTTCTATTTTGATTTTACTAGTCTTGTCCTTTCTGCTTCCTTCTCCACTTGTAGCTCTACTATGTATTCGATGCTCAGAACCACGTGATCACAAAACTCAGTATCTGAACTACTCAAGGTGAATACAAGGTCCTGGCTTGCTGGATCGTCCTCTACGCTCTATCTCTGGTAGTGTACCTAAAGTGATGATGTATGAGGTTTTCCAGGACCACATCAATCATCTTAGCCCTCCACGTTTCTGGGCCCCAGTATGGCTCCAGGTTTTCCCAATCAATTTCCTTGTGATTGAAGGCACTCACAACCAGCGGCTTTGCTTTGCATACGTGACCCCCTTCTTGCCCCTTCAGCCAGTGTGTCAACCATGTGTCTTTTACTCTCATCATATTCTTGTCTTGGGTTCCTGCTATTCTCTTGTGAGTATACATCACTGCAATCACCACCTTAGGTGGTGATTCCAGTCTGAAATGTTCCTTTTATGTAGTCCCTTGCTTCTCCTCTGTCCCCCCTTACTAACTCCACAAAATTCCATTGATTTTTGATGAACAGTGCAAATCTTCCACCACGTCTGCTCCCTCTGTCTTTCCTCAGAATCTGATATCCAGTTATAAAAATGACGTCCGTTATCATTCGTGTGAGCTTGGTTTCCATGAGAGCTATGATGTCTGGTGATGCCTCTGTGATTCTTTCTTGTCACTCCTCCCACTTATTCAGCGTTCGTGTACCAAACCCTAAGTTTTCTCTCCAACACTTAATTCTGGGGGGTTTGTGGGGCAGGGGAAGTATGTGTGTGTGTGTGTTATGCCAAAATGCAGTTTCTCTACATATGTCTTGCATTTTTGTTCGTCTAATATTACATTGCCATTATCATCGTTATTAGATAAAACGATGTTAATCAGCTTTATAATATTGCATATTCATTTTCATCTTTCTCATGTTTTCATTATATATATATATATATATATATATATATATATATATATATATATATATATATATATATATATATATATATATATGATGAATCATTTACCAGTTGTAACAACCATTTAATGTTTGTATGACCTCACCTCTGGTTACTACCCGGCTGATGCTATCTTACGTCAGAGTTGAGTGGAGAAGAGTAGTCGGTACAGCACCTCTCTGGGTATAGAGAAGGTCTTCATTGCTTACTCATTTTAACTTAAACTGACAAGCTATTTGTCTAGAGCTTTATTCTCTAAAGTCACCAGAAATTAAGATCTTGTGAAACTTTCATTGTATAGAAGTTCTGACGTGTTGAGGGACGTCTCGGAAAATAGAGACGCTTTAACTTGATTGATCATATTTATATTAAAATCCCATTCAGCTAGAATTAAGGTCATAGTAATTATAAGTTGTGTATAAAGTCTATGTTTATATATAATTACCGAGAAAAAAGTACAATTAAAATACCTTAAGTCAATAACGTTATTTATGTTATTCACTTAAGGTATTATTAACGCTATTTTTCGATCTCCTTATTAATCAATACACAAGAAATGATTCCTTATTACGATATAACTGGAGTATAATTCTCCATTAAAAACCCCTGGACTAACATTGCCTATTATTTATAAAGTTTATTGTAATTGTGTGTGTGTGTGTGTGTGTGTGTGTGTGTGTGTGTGTGTGTGTGTGTGTGTGTGTGTGTGTGTGTGTGTGTGTGTGTCTGTGTGTGTGTGTGTGTGTGTTTTAATTATTGAGTGGTTTTGCGTGTGTATTTGCCAGTATGTGCGTTAGTGTATGAGTGTGTGTGTATGAGTGTTCATGTGTGTATTATTGTTGTAACGGTTTTTGTGTACGTCATTATGTGTCTTTTTACCAGTTCGAGTGTTTATTTCTGTGTCTGTGCATGTGAGTGGTGGTTGTGTGCATGCACGCATTATGGTGTGTGCTCATCCGTATACAGCCTGTATGCTGTATACGTAGAAGTAGAGAATGTTAGGTGGGCAGAGATCACTGTGTATAACTGTTGATACCTATTGAACGCTCAGATGTATTGGCCATGCTAACTATTAAATTATTCCCTAACTAATATATGATGGACATGCTGATTATTTAATCTACTCGTTCACACAGAGTCTACTAGAATCACCTGT
Organism: Cherax quadricarinatus; assembly: GCF_026875155.1. Classification (NCBI taxonomy): domain Eukaryota; kingdom Metazoa; phylum Arthropoda; class Malacostraca; order Decapoda; family Parastacidae; genus Cherax; species Cherax quadricarinatus. The sequence continues at coordinate 63,284,812 of NC_069407.1, forward strand.
CTACAAGCCCCGAATGTTCCTTATTGAATACAAATTACTCTGTCTTGCTCTCAAAGCAAGGAGTGAACCTTTCATATTCAGCTATGGCAGTTTACATATTGCCTTCGCACACGGTAGGTAGGTATTGGGTTTCTCAGGAAACAGATCAAGTGTTTAATGACGTGGATCTTTGTCATAAGAAGACCCACAAATGGAGCTTTTGGTCATCTGACCGAGTGGTATTGATTAATAACAACACGAGTCCTTGGCTAGTCGCAGTGTTATTGGCTTACTAGTCCAACCATTTAAAAATAGGCCTCACAGACCTTACTTGCCTCCATACATAGTGACATATGAGCCTGGAAGCGATGTGATACAGCAGTACACCATGGTCCTTGGGCGCTGTCTTAATGTCATATGTTACACATCAGTTTCCTCTCTATATACGATACTCACTGAACTTATTTTGTAGACACAGACTTTGCTATCGGCAACAAGAAAATGCCTCATGGCTGTTATATCTTCCTACTTGTTTTCTTTTTATTTCGCTGTATGATTTCTTTTCCTGCTCACTCACTAATCTAATAAGTCTTTGCACTTGTCTTTGGGGTCGCACCTAATTCTGTTGGCATTGCTGAAATTATGGTCTACATCTGGCAACACAATGTGTCTGACACTAAGCCTCGCTACCCCTCAATGCTTCTAGCAGATACCTGCAATTTCAAACTGTATTATGAATTTGTGGTCCTCACCTCCCTTTTCTGACTCTGGATACCTTGTTGCGTGCTTGTTTGTTCACTGATCCTGAGGCGTTCATCGACCTCTGCAGGATCCTAGAGTAGGCCCAGTAACACTAAAATTCAGGAAGCACTGCCGTTAGCAGTGCCGAAGCACTGTGTGTGTGTGTGTGTGTGTGTGTGTGTGTGTGTGTGTGTACTCGCCTATATGCACTCACCTGTAAGTGGTTGCAAGGGTCGTCACAGCTCCTGGCCCCTCCTCTTCCCTGGTGGATACTAATCCTTGAATGAGTTTAGCAGTCTTAGACCTCTTAGGCTGTACTCTGTCTGCGGTCTTGTTTGTCCTTCCCCAAGCTTCATAATTCGGCACTTCCTGCTGTGATTAAACTCCAGAAGCGAATTGTCGAACCATGATTGCAACCTGTCCAGATCCCCTTGTGGGCTTATCTGATCCTCTGCTGCTTGTATTCTTCTCATTAGCTTCACATCGTCTGCGAATAAGGACATCTTTGAGTCTATCCAACCTACCATGTCATTCACATATACAGGAAACAGCAACGAACCTACCGCTGACCCTTGTGTAACCCCATTCGACACATCCACCCACTCTGACATTTATTCTCGTGCCAACACATGTTTTTTTCCATCTTCTCAGGTATTCCGTGATCCATTACAGCACTTTCCCTATTCCTCTTGTTTTTCAACCAGTCTCCTGTGTGGTACTGTGTCGAAAGATTTCATAGAGTCCAAGAAGATGCAGTCTACCCATCCCTCTCTCTGCTTTCTTATTTTTGACACCTTTTCGGAGATCTCTAATTGGTTTGTGACGCAGGACTTCCCTGAAGCCATGCTGGTTATTATATTTGAGCTCATTTGCTGTCTTCCATACATAAGACAGTTGCCCCGTTTCGATAGATTTATCGAAGACTGTTGTTAGTGGCACACACAGTGCAACTGCTTTCTCTTTCTCTCTCTCTCTCTCTCTCTCTCTCTCTCTCTCTCTCTCTCTCTCTCTCTCTCTCTCTCTCTCTCTCTCTCTCGTGACCGAAGAAGAGATATTATCTGGGCTCACCGCCTTTGAGTTATCTACTTTCCATAACAGTTTCTTCACCACTTCATCAATGTGTGCAGTGAGTCCAGCACTTGCTGGTGCACCTTATCACTTCACTTTGCTGGAAGACTCTCTGTCTCCACTGTGAATACCTCCCGGAATCATGAGCTAAGGACCGGCTCGTAGTTCGATCGCTAGCGCACTCAGCTCACACAATGAGGTCCGGAGTTCGAATCTCCAGTACGGCTGGAAAACATTAGGAACGTTTTTCCATAAGACACCTGCTGTCCCGGTTCACCCATCAGTGTAAAATGGGTAACTGGGTGTTAGTCGACTGGTGTGGGTTGCATCCAGGGACAAAATTTACCTTATTTGGCAGAAAAGCTCAGCATAACAAATGGTTTTCTACATAACAGTATGTCGCTGATGACAGCTAGGCCTGTATACCTTGTATATGTATTTGTAGAAATAAAGATATTATTATTATTATTATTATTATTATTATTATTATTATTATTACTCCTGGTTGTTCCCTGTGAACTCTCCTCCTTCCTTTCTCAGCCTGACTACCTGGTCCTTGACTGCTGTTTTCCGCCTGATGTGGCAGTATAACAACTTTGGGTAAGATTTGATTTCTGATACTGTGTCATTCTTACATTGATGTTCTCTCCTTATCCATGGATACTCATTTCTGGCTCTTCGGCTTTACTCCCTGTTTTCCTGCCATCTATACTTTCTCCATACTCTAGTGCACTTGGCTTTGGCCTCCCCACACCTCTGGAAATACCATGGGCTCACTCCAATGTTCCTGTTGTTTCTGTTGCACCTTGGCACCAACTTCTCCACTGCCTCCCTGCACTTTGTGATCACGTGTTCCATCATTACACATAATGTCTTCCCATATAGCTCTCTTACCCACTAAACGTCATGTAGGGATTGCTTCATATCTGTTTAGTCCTCTTTTTTGGAAGTTTGGCTGTTCCCTTCCTTCTCATACTGTTTCACTAAGCATTATTAACTCTACTGTGTATTTGAAACTCAAGACCACGTGATGGCTATCGTCGAGAGGGACCTTTCGTGTTTGATACCAACCTTGTCTGAACTGTTCAAGGTGAATACAAGGTCAAGCCTTTTTGGTTCATTATCACCTCTCTCTTTGGTTGTGTCTCTAACATTTTGGCACATGAAATTTTCTAGTATTGCCTCCAGCATATTGGTTCTCCACGTCTCTGGTCCCATATGGGGTTCCAGATTTTCCTACTCAGTCTCCTAATGGTTGAAATCCCCCACTATGAGTAACTGTGCCCTGCTCATATGGGCCCTCCTGGCAACCTCAGTGTGTCCACCTTCGCTCTGTTGCTTTCACTGTATTCTTGTCTTGGCCTCCTGCTGTTTGATAGAGGGTTGTACATCACTTTTATCATCAATTTTGGACCGTCAGTTTGAAATGTTCCTACTATGAAGTTTTCTGCTACTCTGACTTGTCTCCCCATCTTCTCAAAGCTCCATTTTTTTTTTTTTGATCAGCAGTGCAGTTCCTCCTCTCCCTTTGTTTCCCCTGTCTTTCCTCACGATTTGACATCCACACAAGAGGATTCTTTCCTGCCATTCCTCACTCTTATTTGTAATTCCATCTGCATTATGGTAGACTGCTGTTGTGGTGGTATTATTGCTTGGGGGTGGGGGCTGTAGGTGTAAACATAAGGACATAAGAAAGAAGGAACACTTCAGCAGGCCTACTGGCCCATGCGAGGCAGATCCAATTCTCCCACCGGCTTAAGCCAATGCCTTGACTTAGTCAAGTCAGTCACATTCACTTTAGAGAGGAGCACGGCATCCGACCTATTAGCACAAGCTAGTCAGGTCCAACTCACACCCAACCACACCCACTCATGTATTTATCCAACCTATTTTTAAAACTACACAACATCTTAGCTTCTATGACGGTACTCGGGAGTTTGTTCCACTCATCCACAACTCTATTACCAAACCAGTGCTTTCCTTTATCCTTCCTGAATCTGATTTTTTCCATTTTAAAACCATTGCTGCAAGTCCTGTCTATGCTGGATATTTTTAGCACGCTATTGATATCCCCTTTATTAATTCTTGTTTTCCACTTATACACCTCAATCATATCCCCCTAATTCTACGCCTTTGCAGAGAGTGCAGATTCAGGGCTCACAGTCTAATCTCATAGGGATGATTTCTGATGCATGGGATCAACTTTATCGTCCTCCTTTGTACGTTTTCCAGTGCATTTATATAGATTCTGCAATACAGTGACCAAAACTGCGCATCATAATCTAAATGAGGCCTAACCATAGATATATAGATATGTGATTCAGTTATGGTTATTGCGTTAGGTTGATGTAGGGTGGTAGGGGATGAGGGGATGCTGTGGGTGGTTCTGTGGGCGATTATGTTTGCTGTTCCCCCCAAGACTGCATTTCCCTGTCTATTGGTACCCTTCCTGTCTCTGGTGCCTTCTTACTCTTTCTCTCAGTACTTCTCTTTCCTTGTGTGTTATTTCACAGTCGATGTATATTCACTTGTATTTCTGGGAACCCTTTAACATTTGTTTCTGTTAGAGGATCTTATTTCGTACCATTTTTGTCTTGAATGTCAGTTTGATTGGGTGGTTATTTCCCCTAGAGTAACCTCCCAGGTCTCTGAAAATTTGTAAGTTGGCTTACGTCCTCTCCTGTTACTCAATGATGCTCTCAATCTCTTTTACCTCACTGTCTTCCTTTATCATGTCTTCCCTTCTGCCACAGTGACCCCCATGGATAATGAGTGACCACTTCCTTTCCTTATCCCAATTCTTTTCCTTCCATATCTACTCGGCAGTTCCCCTTATAGTCTACTAGACTTCCTGGTGGCCTAATATCATTTACTCAAGGGAATTCGTTGCTCTTTCTCCTCTTTCAATCTCCTCAGTGTCTGCTGTTGTTCATGCACTCAGCACGTTGCTCTTATCGGTCCTCCCTTCTATACTCCACTTCAGCACCTCCAGGTCCTCTGCCACTCTCTGCATCTTTCATTGAGCAACAAGAGCTCATAACTTCCACTTCTCTATTGATAACTTCTCCATCATTGTGTTGCGAATCGCTTAGCCCTTTTTTTCCACTCCCGTTCCATTGTCCTCATCATTCTTTCTGCCAATGCTAGCTTTTAAGCCCCACTATCAGCAGGACCCTTGCATCTTCGCCTGCCCATTTGCGTGTGTGTGTGTGTGTGTGTGTGGCGGGGGGGGGGGTCATTAGTACTCGCCTATTTGTAGTTGCAGGGGTCGATTCATGGCTCTTGGGCTCGCCTCTTCACTGGCCACTTCTAGGTCCTCTCTCTCCCTTTTCCATGAGCTTTTTCGCACCTCATTGTAAAATTATGTCTGGATCCTGCCTCCACTATGTCACTTTCCAGATTATTCCACTTCCTGACAGCTCTAAAACTGAAGAAATACTTGCTAACATCCCTTTGACTCATCTGAGTCTTCAACTTCCAATTGTGACCCCTTGCTGCTGTGTCCTATCTCTGGAACATCATGTCTTTTTCCACCTTGTCAATTCTTTGCAGTATTTTATGTATCGTTATCATGTCCTCCCTATACCCCCTGTCTTGTGATGAATGGTTTGAAAAACCGACAAGTTGAAGATTGAGACACTTATGCAGCATATGGAAATCTTTATTCAGGAAACGTTTCGCCACACAGTGGCTTCATCAGTCCAATACAAAGAGGAAGGCGTAAGGAGAGGAGGAGTACATTCTACAAGATTGATGGACTGAACACATCGACTCCAGGCTGAGGGACTGATTACTCATACTCCTCCTCTCCTTACGCCTTCCTCTTTGTATTAGACTGATGAAGCCACTGTGTGGCGAAACGTTTCCTGAATAAAGATTTCCATATGCTGCATAAGTGTCTCAATCTTCACCCCCTGTCTTCCAGTGTCATCATGTCGGTTTCTCTTAACCATTCTTCATAGGACATTCGCCTTAGCTCTGGCATTTGTTGCAAACCTTTGCACTTTCTCTAATTTCTTGACGTGCTTTACCAGGTATGAGCACCAAACTGGTGCTGCATACTCGAATATGGGACTCTCATACACGGTGTACAGAGTCTTGAACGATTTCTTACTGAGATGTCAGAACGCTATTCTTAGGTTTGCTAGGCGTCCATTTGCTGCGAACAGTTATCTGGTTGATGTGCACCTCAGGAGATGAGCTCGGTATTATACGCACCCCAAGATCATTTTCCCTTGAGTGAGGTTTGCAATGTTTGGCCCCCAAGTCTGTACTCTGCGATCTTCTTCTTTTGATGTGTGTGTGTGTGTACTCACCCATGATTGCAAAGGTCGAGTCACAGCTCATGGCCTCGCCTCTTCACTGTCCTTACTAGATCACTCTCCCTGCTCTATGAGCTTTATCATACCTTTTTTTTGAAGCTATGTATGGATCCTGCCTCCTCTACATCACTTTCCAAACAATTCCACTTTTTAACAACTCTATGACTGAAGATATACTTCCTAACATCTATGTGACTCATCTGAGTCTTCAACTTCCAATTGTGACCCCTTGTTGCTGTGTCCCATCTCTGGAACATCCTGTCTCTGTCCACCTTGTCGATTCCTCTCAGTATTTTATCTCTTATGTCCTCCAGTGTGGTCAGGTCGAGTTCCCTTAACCTCTCCTCGTAGGACATGCCCTTTCCTCTGGGATTAATCTCGTTGCAAACTTTTGCGCTTTCTCCAATTTCCTTACGTGCTTGGCCAGGTGTGGGTTCCAAACTGAATCTGTATACAAAATATATGGGCCTGACATACATGGTGTACAGGTCCGGAAGGACTCCTTACCGAGATGTGTGAATCCTATTCGTAGGTTCACTAGTCGCCCATATGCTGCAGCAGTCATTTGGTTGATGTGCGCCCCAGGAGATGTTCCCGATATTATACACTCCACAAGATTCTTTACCTAGAGAGAGGTTTGTTGTCTTTGGCCCACTAGACTATACTCTGCAGTCTTCTTTGCCCTTCCCCAATCTTCATGACTCTGCACTTGGTGGGGTTGAACTCCAGGAGCCAGTTGTTGGACCAGGTCTACAGCCTGTCTGGCTCCCGCTGTAGTCCTGCCTTATCCTCCTCTCATTAACTTCACATCGTTTTCAAACAGCTACATTTGTAAGTCTATTCATTCCGTAATGTCATTCACATATACCCGACGCAGCACCTTTATTGCACAACTTTTCAGACACTACTTCATAGTGGAATCTTGGTTCAGAGGACATGTACATGGCCTTCACGGCTACTGCAACTACTACAACTAACCCATCCCATTGTGTATGACCAACTTCCACTGGGGAATCCCGCCTACCAGTGAATATGCCCTCGTCTGCTACCCGTCATATCTACCTGACGCCTATATAAGCGCCAGCTTTTTTGTCTGTACTCCAGAATCTCTACAACTACGGTGGTCTTCACACCAAGTCCAAGGCTGAGGGACTGATTACCTCAGCTTTTGTATATAATTCTACTGTCTTGAAGTTATGTCCTAGAATCTGTATTGATAAAGCCACTGGATCGCAAAACGTCTACAATAAAGATACCCAGATGTTGCACATGTATCTTAACTTTCGTCTTGTCGGTATTGTATACCTTCATTGCGCAGGAAGGTAGGTGTATTTTGTTTAATCTTAGGTTGAGCTCCTCGCATACCTGTCGGTGATTTTTTGTAAGCTCCCCTCCCTCCTTCCTTCCTCAGCCTGATTACCTGGTCTTTGACTGTTATTTTCTTCCTGATGTGATTGTACAACAGCTTCAGGTTGAACTTGGCTTTTGCTGTTATGAAATTTTCGTATTGTCTTTTGGCATCCCAACGACAATACGTGTGTGTGTGTGTGTGTGTGTGTACTCACCTAGTTGAGGTTGCGGGGGTCGAGTCCGAGCTCCTGGCCCCGCCTCTTCACTGATCGCTACTAGGTCACTCTCCCTGAGCCGTGAGATTTATCATACCTCTGCTTAAAGCTATGTATGGATCCTGCCTCCACTACATCGCTTCCCAAACTATTCCACTTACTGACTACTCTGTGGCTGAAGAAATACTTCCTAACATCCTTGTGATTCATCTGTGTCTTCAGCTTCCAACTGTCCCCCCTTGTTACTGTGTCCAATCTCTGGAACATCCTGTCTTTGTCCACCTTGTCAATTCCTCTCAGTATTTTGTATGTCGTTATCATGTCCCCCTATCTCTCCTGTCCTCCAGTGTCGTCAGGTTGATTTCCCTTAACCTCTCCTCGTAGGACATACCTCTTAGCTCTGGGACTAGTCTTGTTGCAAACCTTTGCACTTTCTCTAGTTTCTTTACGTGCTTGGCTAGGTGTGGGTTCCAAACTGGTGCCCCATACTCCAATATGGGCCTAACGTACACGGTGTACAGGGTCCTGAATGATTCCTTGTTAAGATGTCGGAATGCTGTTCTGAGGTTTGCTAGGCGCCCATATGATGCAGCAGTTATTTGGTTGATGTGCGCTTCAGGAGATGTGCCTGGTGTTATACACACCCCAAGATCTTTTTCCTTGAGTGAGGTTTGTAGTCTCTGGCCCCCTAGACTGTACTCCGTCTGCGGTCTTCTTTGCCCTTCCCCAATCTTCATGACTTTGCACTTGGTGGGATTGAACTCCAGGAGCCAATTGCTGGACCAGGTCTGCAGCCTGTCCAGATCCCTTTGTAGTTCTGCCTGGTCTTCGATCGAGTGAATTCTTCTCATCAACTTCACGTCATCTTCAAACAGGGACACCTCAGAGTCTATTCCTTCCGTCATGTCGTTCACAAATACCAGAAACAGCACTGGTCCTAGGACTGACCCCTGTGGGTCCCCGCTGGTCACAGGTGCCCACTCTGACACCTCGCCACGTACCATGACTCGCTGCTGTCTTCCTGACAAGTATTCCCTGATCCATTGTAGTGTCTTCCCTGTTATCCCTGCTTGTGTGTGTGTGTATGTGTGTGTGTGTGTGTGTGTGTGTGTGTGTGTGTGTGTGTGTGTGTGTGTGTGTGTGTGTGTGTGTAGGAACGCCAAGCCCATGATGATTCTCTTCATATCGCTTCTTCTTTCTAGGCTGGAATGCTGCTGTACACTAACTGCCTCCTTCAATGCAGGCGAAATTGCTGACAGGGAGAGTGTGCAAAGAACTTTCACCGCACACATAAGTATGATAAAACACCTAAATTACTGGGAATGGTTGAAGTCCTTTGATTTGTATTCCCTGGAACGCAGGCGAGAAAGATACATGATAATATACACTTGGAAAATCCTAGAGGGATTGGTACCAAACTGGCACACGAAAATCACTCCCTGTTAAAGCAGAAGACTCGGCAGAGATGCAACATTTACCCAATGAAAAGCAGGGGCGCCACGAGTACACTGAGAAACGCACATTAAGTGTCAGGGGCTCAAGACTGTTTAAATGCCGAGCCGTGGTTTGTACGTCAGTTTGAGTGTGGGCAGTAGTAACAGACGGGTTGATCAGACCCTGGAAAAATAAACACATTAATAGTATTATGTGATCCTATATTGACAACGATTCGCCCACACAGTGGGCTTTATCAAGTCACAAACAGATCTACCTGTGTAAAAGGTACGTGAATATTTACAGAATGGAGTCAGATGGAGGATGGTGGGTAGGCTGAATTTGAACCTGCATAAGCACAAAAGGGTTATTAGTGGTCAGTCGTCACAGTGATCAGTGGTCAGTCGTCACGTGAGGTCACAGACCCTGAGCTGCTTTGGGGATTAGCGTGGACGGTTACAAAGCATGGCTTGCTTCTGCAGTGTTTTAAAAATTGAGGTTGGAGAGTTGAAGGAGGAGGTCTTGCTTCTCCAGGAGGAGATTAGGAGGCTGAAGGTCCACCTCAATGGGTCTGGGAGAGAGTGTGAGGTGGCTGGAATTGTGGGAAATGAGGCTTCTAGCAGTGAGGTGCAGTCTGTCTCTCGCTGTGAGGAGGCTGTAGGTGGGGAGGTAGCAACGGCTACCAGCAGTGAGGTGCAGCCCAGCACCTGCTACAAGTGGCGAGTGGTTCACAGTAATGGGAGGCGCATCAGAGTAAGGAAAGTTAAGAGTGAAGATCTGAAGGTAGGAAATCGCTTCTCTGTTCTTCAGGATGAATGTACTTCAGTGGCCAGTGAAGGTAAGGGTACTACTGCCCCTGCTAATGGAGGTAAGCGCATTCTTGTGGTTGGTGACTCTCAGGTAAGATATATTGACCGTGCTTTTTGTAATAGGAATAAGAAGATGAGAGATAGAGTGTGCTTCCCTGGAGCTGGTGTTGGGGACATAGTCAACAGGCTGGATAATATCATGTCAGGTAATGGGAACAAGCCCATTATCTGTCTCAGTGCTGGTGGAAATGATATTGGGAAGGGTAGGAGAGAAGAGCTGCTAGGTAAGTACAGGTCAGCTATAGATTTCATTAAGTCTAAGGGAGGGATCCCAATCATATGTAGCATCTTGCCTAGAAGGGGAGTGGGAAATGAATGGTTGTCTAGGGCAATTGGTGTAAATTGCTGGCTAGACAGATACTGCAAGGAACTTGCAATCCCATTCATTGACAACTGGAACAACTTTTATGGCAAACATGATATGTATGCAAGGGATGGGGTACATCTCTCTGGGGCTGGGGTGGTAGCACTTGCAGACTCGATTGAGAAGGCCATTGGTGAAATGCCTATGATTTTAAACTGATAGAAGATAGAGGTATGGGTGTGTGTGGGAATCAAGCAGGTTGCAACACTAGAGTTCGAAACAGTTAATGTATAAAAGGCATTCAGCATGAAGTTATAAATAAAAACAATAGATCAGGTCAGCAAACGAAGGGGGGCAGCAGAGGGCAGCAAGGGTTTACTATACTAATAGCAGGAGTGTAAGAAATAAGATAGATGAGCTAAGATTAATTGCAAGTGCAGGAAACATAGATATTATTGCTATAACAGAGACCTGGCTCAATCTGAAAGACAGAGAGATGCCCTCTGAATGTCACATACAAGGCTATAAATTATTCCACACTGGCAGGGTCAACAGGAAAGGTGGTGGAGTAGCGATGGATGTCAGAGACAATATAAATTGTTGTGTTAGACAAGATATAAAATTAGAAGCGTCAGCCACTGAATCTGTTTGGTTACAACTTCTCAAGGGCCGAGAAAAACTAATTTTGGGTGTGATTTACAGGGCCCCAAATCTTGATAGGGAGTGCAGTAAACTTCTATGGGACGAAATTCGTAAAGCATCTACAAACGAAAATGTTGTGCTGATGGGAGATTTCAACTATAGACAGATTGACTGGAGCAATTTGACAGGAAATTTAGAGTCAAGTGACTTTCTTGATACGATCCAGGATTGTTTTTTGAAACAGTTTGTGACAGAGCCAACTAGGGGAAATAACCTCCTTGACTTGGTTCTTGCCAGTAGGGAAACACTAATTAATAATCTTGAGGTTAATGATGAGCTTGGGGAAAGTGATCACAAATCACTCAGTTTTAATATATCATGGAATTCCCCTAATAATGGCAATCAAGTCTCTGTCCCTGACTTCTGCTTGGCTGATTTCATAGGACTGAAAAATTACTTAGGTGGGCTGAACTGGAATGACCTGACTAAGGGTCAGGTAGGTGGTGATGGATGCCGATATGACGCTTTCCAGGGCATAGTTCTAGCTGCTCAGTCAAATTATGTTCCAATAGGGAAATCAGATCAAACAAAAATGATCCTAAATGGATGAACAATAGATTAAAATATCTAATTGGTCAAAAGAGAGGCATATATAGGCAAATCAAAAGAGGAGAGGGGCAATAAAGAAATCGATATATTCAGTTAAAGAGAGAAATAAAAAAGGAATTAGAAAAGCAAAAAGAGATTATGAGGTTAAAGTTGCAAGAGATTCGAAGACTAACCCAAAAGGATTCTTTCAGGTATACAGAAGTAAGATCAGGGACAAGATAGGCCCACTCAAAAGTTCCTCGGGTCAGCTCACTGACAGTGATAAGGAAATGTGTAGAATTTTTAACACATACTTCCTCTCAGTTTTTACACAGGAGGATACCAGCGATATTCCAGAATTGATAAATTATGTGGAACAGGACGATAATAAACTGTGCACGATTAGGGTCACAAGTGACATGGTCCTTAGGCAAATAGATAAATTAAAACCTAACAAATCCCAGGCCCTGATGAACTGTATGCAAGGGTTCTAAAGGAATGTAAAGAGGAGCTTAGCAAACCTTTGGCTAATCTTTTCAACATATCACTACAAACTGGCATGGTGCCAGATAAGTGGAAAATGGCAAATGTGATACCTATTTTCAAAGCAGGTGACAGGTCCTTAGCTTCAAACTATAGACCAATAAGCCTAACCTCCATAGTGGGAAAATTTATGGAATCAATAATTGCCGAGGCAGTTCGTAGCCACCTTAAAAAGCATAAATTAATCAACGAATCTCAGCATGGTTTTACAAAGGGGCGTTCCTGCCTTACGAATTTGTTAACTTTTTTCACTAAGGTATTTGAGGAGGTAGATCATGGTAATGAATATGATATTGTGTACATGGACTTCAGTAAGGCTTTTGACATGGTCCCACATCAGAGACTATTGAGGAAAATTAAGTCACATGGAATAGGAGGAGAAATTTTTTCCTGGATAGAGGCATGGTTGACTAATAGGCAGCAGAGAGCTTGCATAAATGGGGAGAAATCAGAGTGGGGAAGCGTCACGAGTGGTGTTCCACAGGGGTCAGTGTTGGGCCCCCTGCTGTTCACAATATACATAAACGACATAGATGAGGGCATAAAGAGCGACATCAGCAAGTTTGCCGATGACATCAAAATAGGCCGTCGAATTCATTCTGACGAAGACATTAGAGCACTCCAGAAAGATTTGAGTAGACTGATGCAGTGGTCGGAGAGGTGGCAGATGCAGTTTAATATAGACAAATGCAAAGTTCTAAATGTTGGACAGGAGTTCTGGTTAGCAGTAATCAGAAACCAAGACAACAGTGCATAAGTGTTCGCAATAAAGCTAATAGAATCCTTGGCTTTATATGAAGAAGCATAAATAATAGGGGTCCTTAGGTTGTTCTTCAACTCTATACATCCTTGGTTAGGCCTCATTTAGATTATGCTGCACAGTTTTGTTCACCGTATTACAGAATGGATATAAATGCTCTGAAAAATGTACAAAGAAGGATGACAAAGTTGATCCCACGTATCAGAAACCTTCCCTATGAGGACAGACTAAGGGCCCTGAATCTTCACTCTCTAGAAAGACGTAGAATTAGGGGGGATATGATTGAGGTGTATAAATGGAAGACAGGAATAAATAAAGGGGATGTAAATAGTGTGCTGAAAATATCTAGCCTAGACAGAACTCGCAGCAATGGTTTTAAGTTAGAAAAATTCAGATTCAGGAAGGATAGAGGAAAGTACTGGTTTGGTAATAGAGTTGTGGATGAGTGGAACAAACTCCCGAGTACAGTTATAGAGGCCAGAACGTTGTGTAGCTTTAAAAATAGGTTGGATAAATACATGAGTGGGTGTGGGTGGGTGTGAGTTGGACCTGATTAGCTTGTGCTACCAGGACGGTTGCCGTGTTCCTCCCTTAAGTCAAGGTGACCTGACCTGACTAGGTTGGGTGCATTGGCTTAAGCCGGTAGGAGACTTGGACCTGCCTCGCATGGGCCAGTAGGCCTTCTGCAGTGTTCCTTCGTTCTTATGTTCTTATGTGACAATCTTCGAAGTAAGGTTATAGAGACTAGCATTAAAAAGAGATTGGACAAGTATATGAGTAGACCTTCTGCAGTGTTCCTCCATTCTCATGTTCTTATGTGCTATAGCAATGAAGAAGTTTCTTGGCATGGGGTTTAGCTATGTTACAGAAGCCGTTGTTCTGGTTGAAGTTGTTGGATATAGAGATAAATGATGATTCCAGGATTCTTCGGCATTGAGTGTTGTCTTCTCTGGCGATAACTCTTGCGTCTCTGTAGTGGATTAAATGGTTGTGTGAATTTCGGTGTTGAACACAGGCATTCCTTAAATCGTCCGATCTGCCTGCGTACTGGTGTTCTGAAATACGTGTTTGGAGGTCTCTGGATGTTTTATCCATATATAATATGCTGCAGTCATTACAAAGGATTATATGTATTCCCAAGCAGAGGATGGAAGCTTGTCCTGTCTATTACTGGTAAAGTCCTTGATGGTGGTGGAAGTGGAGGTAGATACTTGGAATGAGGTATTGGAAAAGATGTTGGAAACGCGATTGGCAATAGAGTTGGAGGGGAGGACTATGTATCTCTTTTCGGCAGTGTCTTCTCTGGGTGTGTTGAAGATGTTATATGCCCGGCGTCTGCAGTCTCTAATGAAGTGCCGAGGATAGTGAAGTTTAGAAAATACTTGTTCAATTAGCGAGCATTTTTCTTCAAGGAACTCATTGCTGCAGATTCGGAGTGCACACAGAAAAATGCCTATAATTACACCACGTTTAGCTTTGGTTTCTGGTGAGAGTAGAAGTCGAGAAGATCATGTTTGTTGGTAGGGTTTCGATAAACTTTAAGAAGTTCTTGGTCAGCTGTGCAGAGAAGAACATCAAGGAAAGGAAGAGTGTTTTCGACTTCTTCTAGTGTAAACTGGATTGAGGACTCGACCTGGTTGACCTTGTACTGGAGATCTTGAACGCTGAAGCGTCTGGGGGTTATGATGAGAATGTCGTCAACATAATGGAGCCATGTGACAAGAGGAAAAAATATCTGTAAATCGTTCGGCTTCCAGGTGCTCCATGTATAGGTTCGTCAGTACGACACTAAGTGGCAAACCCATGGGTAGTCCAAAAGTCTGCTGAAAGATGTGATTTTCAAAAGAGAAACATGTAAAGCCAACATATAGTTCAACGTGGTCGTTGAAATCACTGGCTGGGCAAGAGATTGATGGCTTGTGTAGAAGGTACTTTGGTGAATAGGGAAGTTACGTCCAGGCTAGAGAGTTTCTTGTTCCAGATGCTGATGATGCGAATGCGATTGAGGAGATCACTCGAGTGTTTGAGATGTGCTGAACTGATACTGCCCAAGAGTTCAGAGAGGTGTTTAGTACTATCAGTCCAGCACATCTCAAACACTAGGGTGATCTTCTCAATCACATTCGCAATATCAACATCAGGAACAAAAAACTCTCTAGCCTGGACATAACATTTTAATTCATTTTGAGTCATTTCTATTCTATCAAATTTTTTATGCGGGATAAACGTTCTTTGGGCAGCATGTATAGTGTTTATAAAACTGTAATATTTATAGCTCTCTTCGTTACCCCAGACAACAGATGATAAGTGTTCTCTAAGCCCATTGTAATCTGCTAAGTGAAAATTTGGGACCATTACTGAGTTATTACTACTGTCATACTTGTGATCGCTTCTGCCGAGTTCCTCTGTAATTTCTAAATTATTAACAAAGTTTTCCATGTTTACCAGAACCAAGTCAAGCAGGTTATTTCCCCTTGTAGGTTCTGTTACAAACTGCTTCAAAAAACAGTCCTGAACTACTACTAAAAAGTCGTTAGACTCTAAATTCCCAGTCAAAAAAATTCCAATCAATCTGACTAAAGTTAGTCCCCTAGAATTACTACATTATCGTGCCTTGTGGCCTTAACAGTTTCCTCCCATAGTAGTCTCCCTTGATCCCTATCTAAGTTTGGGGGACGGTATATCACACATAAAATCGATTTTTCATGCCCCTCTGAAAATTCTATCCAAACAGACTCTGCATGTGTTATTTCAGACTTTATACCTGTTTTTATGCAACAATTTAAACGATCTCGGACATAGAGTGCCACCCCACCCCCCTTCCCGATACTTATGTTTACTTGGAGCAATTTAAAACCCTGAATGTGACATTCTCCAGGCATGTCCCGATTTATCATATTAAATCACGTCTCAGTTATGGCAAAAAACATCAATGTTACTCGCTCTCGCAACTAATCTTAATTCGTCCATCTTATTTTTCGCACTTCGAGTATTAGTATAATATATATTTAGAAAACCACGCGCCTCTTTTCTCTTCCGATTTCCCTAAAACTCACACTATCGCTACAATGAGAATTCATTGATTTCCCCCCCCCCCAAAAAAAAAAAATATACCACTATCTATTTCTGGTTTAAAGACCTAACAGCTCCCTCTACTGCGTTGGCCAGTGCTCCCACCCTAGACCTAGACAAGTGAACCACATCCCTGGCATACATATTATTTCTACCACAGAAGAGGTCCAAGTTCTTTATGAAAGTTACTGAATTTTCCTTACAGTCTTTGTCCAGCCAGCAATTGACACCCATTCATTTTCAATTCCTTTCCTAGACAAAATGCCACATATCACAGGGTTCACACCCTTCATCCTAATATTGTCTATTGCTGCTTTATACCTTCTAACTAAATCCTCATTTTTATGCTTGCCTACATCATTGCCTCCAGCACTGAGGCAGATAATAGGATTGATCCCATTACCATGCATGAAGTTGTCAAGCCGGCTAACAATGTCCTCCATCCCAGCCCCAGGAAAGAAAACACAACTAGAAAAGACACTGCCAAGAGGAGATACATAGTCGTCCCCCTAGCTCCATTGCCAAACGCATTTCCAACCTCTTTGCCAATACCTCATTCCAAGTATCTACCTCCACTTCCACCATCATCAAGGACATTACCAGTAACAGATAGGACAAGCTTCAATCCTCTGCTGGGGTATACATAATCCCTTGTAATGACTGCAGCAAATTATATGTGGGCGAAACATCCAGAGACCTCCTAACACGTATTTCAGAACACAAGTGCGCAGGCAGATCGGACGATTTAAGGAATGCCTGTGTTCAGTACCGAAATTCACACAACCATTCAGTCAACTTCCGAAACGCAAGACTTATCGCCAGAGAAGAAAACACTCATTCCCGCAGAAACCTGGAATCATCACTTATCTGTTTATCCAACAACTTCAACCAAAACAATGGCTTCTATAACATAGCTGAACCACTTGCCAGAAAATTCTTCATCGCTATCCCACATAAGAACATAAGAATGGAGGAACACTGCAGAGATTCTGCTTGCATACTTGTCCAATCTCTTTTTAA
>NC_069407.1:63304218-63324218 GCF_026875155.1 Cherax quadricarinatus
GCGTTTACTCACTGGTATGTAGTCATTTATATGTGATTGCAGGGGTCGAGTCACAGCTGTTTGTGTGTATGCGTGTGCCTTCTATTTGTCGTTTCAGGGATCTAGTTACAGCTCCTGACCCCGCCTCTTAGCTGGTCGCAACCAGCTAGGTACTCCACTAGTCTTACCATGATAAATTTCTCCAAGATTTTGCGTACAATGCATGTCATTGACACTAGTCTGTAGTGTAATATTAGCTGCATGTCTCCTTTCTTAAAGACTAGGACCGCATTTGCTGTCTTGCATACCTCAAGCAGGTGCCCTGTTTTGACAGATGTGATGAAGATTGGTATTGGCACACACAGTATCTCTACTCCCTTTCTCATGACCAACGGAGACATGCTCAGTCCCACCGTCTTTGAGGTATTTAGCTCACTTAGCAACCTTTACACCTCCTCCTCGGTTGTGAGTAGTGAACTCACCTACATGTAATTGCTCACCTAATTGTGGTTGCATGGGTCGAGACTCAGCTTTTGGCCCCCGCCTCTTCACTGATCGCTACTAGGTACTCTCCTCTCCGAGCCTTGTCATACCTCGTCTTAAAGCTATGTATGCTTCCTCCCTCCATTACATTACTTGCTAGATTATTTCACTTACTGACAACTTTATGACTGATGAAATACTTCCTCACATCCCTGTGACTGTCTTAGTCTTTAGCTTCCAATTGTGACCTCTTGTTTCAGTGTCCCCTCTCTGGAACATCTTGTCTCTGTCCACCTTTTCTATTCCCCGCAGTATTTTGTATGTCGTTGTCATGTCTCCCCTGACCCTCCTGTCCTCCAGTGTCGTCAGTCCGATTTCCCTCAGCCTTTCTTTGTAGGACATTCCGCTGAGCTCCGGAAATGTCTTGCAAACTTTCGCACTTTCTCCAATTTCTTGATGTGCTTGCCCAGGTGCGGGTTCCATACTGGTGTTGCATACTCCAGTATGGGCCTGACGTACACAGTGTACAGTGTCTTCAACGACTCCTTACTAAGGTATCGGAACGCTATTCTCAGGTTTGCCAGGCGTCCACATGCTGCAGCAGTTATCTGGTTGATGTGTTCTTTGCCCTTCCCCAATCTTCATGACTGCATTTGGCAGGGTTGAATTCGAGAAGCGAGTTGCTGGACCACGTGTTCAGCCTGTCCAGGTCTCTTTGCGGTCCTGCCTGATCCTCAAATGATTTGAGTCTCCTCATTAACTTCACATCTGTGAACAGGGACACTTCTGAGTCTATCTTTCCATCATGTCATTCACACATACCAAAAATAGCATTGGTCCTAGGACTGACCCTGTTGGACCCCGCTCATCGCAGGCGCCCACTGTGATACCTCATCATGACTCGTTGTTGACTCCCTGTCAGGTATTCTCTGATCCATTGCAGTGCCCTTCCTGTTATATGCGCCTGATCCTCCAGCTTCTGCACTAATCTATTGTGAGGAACTGTGTCGGAGACCTTCCTGTAGTTCAGAAAAATGCAGTCAACCCACCCCTCTCTCTCGTGTCTTACTTCTGTTACTTTGTCATAAAACTTAAGAAGGTTTGTGACACAGGATATGCCTTCCATGAATCCGTGCTGGTTGTCGTTTATAATCTTGTTCCATTCCAGGTGCTCCACCACTCTCCTCCTGACAATCTTCTCCATGAGTTTGCAAACTATACACGTCAGTGACACTGGTCTGTAGTTTAGGGCCTCGTTTCTGTCTCTTTCTTTAAAAATTGGGACTACATTTGCCGTCTTCCATACCTCAGGTAGTTGCCCAGTTTCGAGGGTTGTGTTGAAGATTGTTGTTAGTGGCACACACAACATCTCTGCTCCTTCTCTAAGGACCCATGGGGAGATGTCCGGTCCCATTGCCTTTGAGGTATCAAGGTCACTTAGCAGCTTCTGCACCTCCTCCTTAGTTGTGTGTATGTCGTCCAACACTTGTTGGTATATTCCCTGTTGGTGTTCCCTCTGTGCTGTCTTCCCAGAGCCCTTCCTATCACTACTGTTAATATTTCGTTGAATCTCGTGTTGAGCTCCTCACATACCTCTCGATCGTTTCTCGCGAGTTCCCCACCTTTTTTCCTCAGCCTGATCACCTGATCTTTGACGGTTGTCTTCCTCCTAATGTGGCTATACAGCAGTTTCTGGTCAGACTTGACTTTCGATGTTATGTTGTTTTCATATACTGTCGCTGGGCCTTCCTCCTAATCTATGCATACTCGTTTTTGGCACTTTCCTCAAGCTCATCATTAACCTTAAAATTAGTGACTGTTTGTTGGCGAAAGCCAAGTCAAGCAGATTGTTTCCTCTAGTTGGTTCTGTCACAAACTGTTCTAAAAAGCAATCCTGAACCGTATCAAGAAAGTCACTAGACTCAAGATTTCCTCTCATATTGTTCCAATCAATTTGTCTAAAGTTAAATTCTCCCATTAACACAACATTTCCATATCTAGATGCCTTATGAATTACTGAACTGAATTTATGGATGAGAGTTAATCCTTTTTAATCCCAAGTGTAGTGTATAATCTATGGTGTAATAAGGAATATCCGCTAGGAATTTTTATTGACATAAGAAAAGCGTTTGACAGTTGACCACGGCATCCTACTCCACAAACTTGACCACTATGGTATAAGAGGCCATGCGCTTGCATATTTCAAATCCTACCTTTCTAATAGGTATCAGTATGTCACCATTAAAGACACAGCCTCATCAATACGGCCACTTGATACTGGAGTTCCGCAGGGAAGTGTCCTTGGACCCCTGCTCTTCCTCATTTACATCTATGATCTTCCAAACATATCCCAACACCTGAAACCCATTCTCTTTGCTGACGACACGACTTATGTCATCTCCCACCCTATTCTTGCTACCCTCAACACCATTGTTAACGAAGAGCTGCTCAAAATATCGACTTGGATGACAGCCAATAAACTTACACTTAACACTGACAAAACCTACTATATTATGTTTGGTAGCAGAGCAGGTGTTGCGCAACTTAACATTAAGATCGACAACACTCTAATTGCCAGACATAATGAGGGCAAATTCCTTGGCCTATACCTCGACAACAACCTAAATTTCAGCACCCATATCCAACACACAACAAAAAAAAAAGTATCCAAAATGGTGGGGATCCTCTCCAAGATACGATACTACGTGCCGCAAACTGCCCTTCTCACACTATACCATTCACTTATATATCCATACCTCACCTATGCTGTCTGTGCTTGGGGTTCAACTGCAGCAACACACCTAAAGCCAATAATAACCCAACAAAAAGCCGCAGTAAGAATAATCACTAAATCCCATCCCTGGCAACACCCCTCCCCCCCCCACTCTTCATAGATCTTAACTTACTCCCTGTTCAGAACATCCACACTTACTACTGTGCAATCTATATCTACAGGACCTTAAATTCCAATATTAACCTTAACCTAAATCGCTTTCTTGATAGTTGTGACAGGATCCACAGGCATAACACCAGACACAAACATCTCTATGACATTCCCCGTGTTCGACTAAACCTTTACAAAAATTCAATGTATTTCAAAGGATCTAAAATCTGGAACACCCTACCTGAAAACTCTAGAACTGCAGACACACTCATCACTTTCAAAACTACAGTTAGAAAACATCTTATCTCCCTGATACACCCCAACAACTAACTACATGATAACTACATATAGTGTAGTAGCGTGTTATTTTGTGGAGCGTAGTAGTCTGTTGTGTTGTGTAGTATAGTAGTCTGTTGTGTTGTGCAGTAGTCTGTCATGTTGTGCAGTAGTCTGTTGTACTGTTTTATGTAGTAGTCTGTTGTGGTGTGTTGTGTTGTGTAGTATAGTAGTGTGTTGTGTTGTGTAGTGTAGCAGTCGTGTTGTGTTGTGTAATGTAGTAATTTGTTGTGTTGTGTAGTGTAGTAGGCTGTTGTGTAGTGTAGTAGTCTGTCATGTTGTGCAGTAGTCTGTTGTACTGTGTTGTGTAGTAGTCTGTTACGTTGTGTTGTGTATTACTCTGCTGTGTTGTGTAGTAGTCTGTTGTGTTGTGTATTGCAGTAGTCTGTTGTGTTGTGGTGTGTTGTGTAGTGTAGTTGTCTGTTGCGTTAAGTAGTAGTCTGTTGCGTTGTGTAGTGTAGTAGTCTGTTGTGCTGTGTAGAGTAGTAGTCCGTTGTCCTGAGTAGTGTAGTAGTCTGTTGTGCTGTGTAGTGTAGTAGTCTGTTGTGCTGTGTAGTGTAGTAGTCTGTTGTGCTGTGTAGTGTAGTAGTCTGTTGTGCTGTGTAGTGTAGTAGTCTGTTGTGATGTGTAGTGTAGTAGTCTGTTGTGCTGTGTAGTGTAGTAGTCTGTTGTGCTGTGTAGTGTAGTAGTCTGTTGAGCTGTGTAGTGTAGTAGTCTGTTGTGATGTGTAGTGTAGTAGTCTGTTGTGATGTGTAGTGTAGTAGTCTGTTGTGCTGTGTAGTGTAGTAGTCTGTTGAGCTGTGTAGTGTAGTAGTCTGTTGTCCTGTGTAGTGTAGTAGTCTGTTGAGCTGTGTAGTGTAGTAGTCTGTTGAGCTGTGTAGTGTAGTAGTCTGTTGTGCTGTGTAGTGTAGTAGTCTGTTGTGCTGTGTAGTGTAGTAGTGTGATGTGTAGCGTAGTAGTCTATTGATGTTATGTTGTGCAGTGTAGTAATCTGTTGTGTAATAGTCTGTTGTTTGTAATTTTATGAACAAGTGGCACCAGCACTGCTGACCTCCCTGACCTTTGTCTTCTGTGCAATATTAGCACTTTCAAATTTTCTATACTATGTCTTCCTCCCACCTTTCTCACTTTGACAACATTTTTTTCTGATTGCATGTTGTTCAGTGACCCCTGGTCACAATCACTGACCTCTGCTAGTTGCAAGAGAAGCAATAAATACAATTAGATTCCAGGAACCCTGTTTTGGCTGCTGTACTCATGACCAGTGTGAAGGTGTTGTTGTTGTTGTAGTGTGTGTGTGTGTGTGTGTGTGTGTGTGTGTGTGTGTGTGTGTGTGTGCATACTCGCTTATATGTACTCGTAAATATAATATCATGTATATTTGGTTCCATAGGTCTATTCTCAGCTTTTGGCCCCGCCTCTTCACTGGCCGTTCATGGTGTGCAATGGTATCTCTGTGTAGCCTTCGTGTTTATTCATTTCGATGCATTGCCTGGCTGTGTCACACTTTTCTCATATTATTGTTTACTCCCCTCCCTACCATCTCTCTCTCTCTTCTCTCTCTCTCTCTCTCTCTCTCTCTCTCTCTCTCTCTCTCTCTCTCTCTCTCTCTCTCTCTCTCTCTGCCTCCCTCCGACTCTCCCTTCCTCCAACCCTCCAACCTTTCCTCGAACTCTCTTTTCCTTCCTCCCTCTGTCCCTCCCTCCCTCCCTCTTCCTCTCTCTTTCTCTCTGTTTTCAATAACCTTTCTTGTTCTGTTCCGGTTGAGATTCACAGACTGGTAATTTCTGCCTGCTTTAACCATGGTTTCCGTTGCATGATCCTGGTTCGTGCCATTGCTGTTGTGAGGGTCAATTGGATTCGGCTTATTTTCATCCACTCAATAACATTTGTTAAGAAGTTCACTTCAAGTTTCAAGATATATGTTTACTAATTTTGGGGACATTGAATGTAAATTCAGTTCAACACCTGTGAGAAAGAAATAGGGGGAGGAGGAGGAGGAGAAGGAATAGGTAGAGGAAGAGGAGAGGAAGATTAAGAGAAAGAGTGAGAAAGAGAGAGTGTGTGTATATGTGAGAGTGAGAGGGAGGAGTGGGGAAAGTATGTGTGGCAAAGGGCGATTACAGTGTAGGTGTGAGGGATCAGCATTTACAGGGATGGCTAAGGTTCATGCACATGTGTGTGTACGCACAACATATGTTCTCACACGCTTGTATAGTGTTTGTTAGGTCTAGTAGACTCCACACCAGATTCAAGTTTTTGTATCATAATTTGTATTTACTAAACAGTTCTTTCCTAGTAGAATGTAAGCTTTTCTATTTATTTTTCTCTCTAGGGGCATTAGACACACCTACCTACCCGCCCTGACTTCTGGATTAGAGTACCAAATACTGTGTATAGGTGTGTAGATGTGTTGTATGCTCAGCTGGGCTCATATTTCGCACTATGCTGGAGCTGACACCTGGTGGCATAGGCTTACCACTCTAAGCCAACATCATCCTTACCCGGCCTCACCTGGCGACCAGGCATCCTAGAGTCAACAGCTGCCATTTCTCTCTCCCTCATGGGCATGGCCCTCTGGGTCGCCCCAGGGCACTTAAACACACTGCCTGTGTACCACGAACCCAAATAAAGTAAGGAGCCTCCGAAGCCTTATCATCAATCACGCTACCAAACACACATGATAAATGGTGGAAATGGTGGTTGCAACAGTTGTTTGCCTAGAGAGAGGAAGGGAGATAAAGATATGAAGATGTTTCCACTTTATCACCACGAACATGAAGCATCCGTCTCTACGCTTTATTTTGAAGTCGTGTCTGGAAGTTTCAGCAACCAGACACAGGTACTAGCAGGATCTAGGCCAAAATTTGCCTAATTTCTTCGAGAAATCTAAATGGTGTCACCTGCGACTCCACTCCACAGAGTCCCACACTGTTCTCAGTCACGTGCTCAGTGTCACCTGTTTGTTACTGCTGTTGTTCCAGCTCAGCCCGGCTATTTCAGCAAGTTTGGGGTGAGATTTGCAGTGTTTTCTGCCCCCAGTGCGGTAGAATCTGCACTCTCTTCCTCGTGTGGATAAGGAGGAGGAAGTGGCTGGAGTTCCTTGCGTCACCATACGCCACGACGTTCCTACCTTAACACTACTCTCCACCATCGCCACTCACTCTCTAATGTTTTTACGACTCGAATCCACGGGGATCTCGAAGCCATGTGTGGATATGGCCACGTGGAGCGAGCCACATGGATTAACAAGCCAGATGTCCTGAGCCACAAACTGTTGTCTGCTACCTGGCATCACCCAAGACGTCACCACGCTGCCCACATCACTCCCCTGACGTCACCTCAGGGCATCTGCCTGCTGTGCAGAAATTTTCTCCAGGAGGGGAGATATCAGCCCCTTTCAGCCCTGAAGAATGACCCTCTCAGAAAGGGCAATGGTGTCTTGCTTTCTTACACATCAATACTTTAATTGGAAGCATATGACCAGCGTGTGTCATAGTCACACCAATTCCTTGCAAGAGACCAGTGTTGCAACTAGGGTGGGTTAATGAGAGAGACTTAATCTCCTATCTTAGCAGGAAAATTAAGGAAACCCTGCACCCACTATATTACCATGTTAAAGATAGCATACATTGATGTCTATGCCCAGACAACAAGAAATCAAGCATCCTACATTGCTTCATGTTGAAGTTTGGCAAGGAAGAGAAACGTGCTTGAATCAGCACTTCCTTTGTGTTGCAGGAGACACCACGGCATTCAGGGCGGCGAGAGGTATCATAGGTCAGATTGCAATAAACCATGGTGCGAGGAGCGTGTTACGGGTGCATTGGCCTTAACAAAGGAGCTATAACAGTGCATCCTCAACCTTGTGGACAGTCTCCGTATACGTTATACGTGGTAGAATATTGTGACATTACCACGAAAGGCAAACTTTGTTGAGTGTAGATTACCAGCAAGTGTTGCGAATTTCCAGACTCAGTGGAAAATATGGACAACCAAGGACACTTCAGCTTCTGTCAAGTCACATATACCTGTCATGCAAGGTGCATTCAACACCATAGCTCACACTACAAGAGCAAAGTAGGTTTCAGTTTCCATTGTCAATCGGGGAAGCTGCAGTTTCTGATGACACAAGGTTATTGAAGCCATCCTATAATCTGCAAGTGAGGTGAGGGTTTTTGAGCCCAAACAAGTAGGTAATATCAGCTGGTTAAAGTCGGAGGAGTCCACCGGCTGACGTTGCTGAGCCAGCAACCACCGGCTGACGTTGCTGAGCCAGCAACCACCGGCTGACGTTGCTGATCCAGCAACCACCGGCTGACGTTGCTGAGCCAGCAACCACCGGCTGACGTTGCTGAGCCAGCAACCACCGGCTGACGTTGCTGAGCCAGCAACCACCGGCTGACGTTGCTGAGCCAGCAACCACCGGCTGGCGTTGCTGAGCCAGCAACCACCGGCTGGCGTTGCTGAGCCAGCAACCACCGGCTGGCGTTGCTGAGCCAGCAACCACCGGCTGGCGTTGCTGAGCCAGCAACCACCGGCTGGCGTTGCTGAGCCAGCAACCACCGGCTGACGTTACTGAACCAGCAACCACCGGCTGGCGTTGCTGAGCCAGCAACCACCGGCTGGCGTTGCTGAGCCAGCAACCACCGGCTGGCGTTGCTGAGCCAGCAACCACCGGCTGACGTTGCTGAGCCAGCAACCACCGGCTGGCGTTGCTGAGCCAGCAACCACCGGCTGGCGTTGCTGAGCCAGCAACCACCGGCTGGCGTTGCTGAGCCAGCAACCACCGGCTGACGTTGCTGAGCCAGCAACCACCGGCTGACGTTGCTGAGCCAGCAACCACCGGCTGACGTTGCTGAGCCCGCAACCACCGGCTGACGTTGCTGAGCCAGCAACCACCGGCTGACGTTGCTGAGCCAGCAACCACCGGCTGACGTTGCTGAGCCAGCAACCACCGGCTGACGTTGCTGAGCCAGCAACCACCGGCTGACGTTGCTGAGCCAGCAACCACCGGCTGACGTTGCTGAGCCAGCAACCACCGGCTGACGTTGCTGAGCCAGCAACCACCGGCTGACGTTGCTGAGCCAGCAACCACCGGCTGACGTTGCTGAGCCAGCAACCACCGGCTGACGTTGCTGAGCCAGCAACCACCGGCTGACGTTGCTGAGCCAGCAACCACCGGCTGACGTTGCTGAGCCAGCAACCACCGGCTGACGTTGCTGAGCCAGCAACCTCCGGCTGACGTTGCTGAGCCAGCAACCACCGGCTGACGTTGCTGAACCAGCAACCACCGGCTGACGTTGTGAGCCAGCAACCACCGGCTGACGTTGCTGAGCCAGCAACCACCGGCTGACGTTGCTGAGCCAGCAACCACCGGCTGACGTTGCTGAGCCAGCAACTACCAGCTGACGTTGCTGAGCCAGCAACCACCGGCTGACGTTGCTGAGCCAGCAACCACCGGCTGACGTTGCTGAGCCAGCAACCACCGGCTGACGTTGCTGAGCCAGCAACCACCGGCTGACGTTGCTGAGCCAGCAACCACCGGCTGACGTTGTGAGCCAGCAACCACCGGCTGACGTTGCTGAGCCAGCAACCACCGGCTGACGTTGCTGAGCCAGCAACCACCGGCTGACGTTGCTGAGCCAGCAACCACCGGCTGACGTTGCTGAGCCAGCAACCACCGGCTGACGTTGCTGAGCCAGCAACCACCGGCTGACGTTGCTGAGCCAGCAACCACCGGCTGACGTTGCTGAGCCAGCAACCACCGGCTGACATTGCTGAGCCAGCAACCACCGGCTGACGTTGCTGAGCCAGCAACCACCGGCTGACGTTGCTGAGCCAGCAACCACCGGCTGACGTTGCTGAGCCAGCAGCCACATGCTGACGTTGCTGAGCCAGCAGCCACCGGCTGACGTTGCTGAGCCAGCAGCCACCGGCTGACGTTGCTGAGCCAGCAACCACCGGCTGACGTTGCTGAGCCAGCAACCACCGGCTGACGTTGCTGAGCCAGCAACCACCGGCTGACGTTGCTGAGCCAGCAACGAAGCTAATTACATAAATTCCTGTACAGTTACATAGCTTATGTTGATGTTCTACATATAAATCCCAAAACCTGCCATCACCTCTCTACATCGCCCGACGTCACCCACGATGTCTGCTTGACGTCACACATGCCTACCTGACACCACCTTGCGGCATCTGCCTAACATCACCATACTCCCCGATGTCACTCCAAGATGTCACCCAGGAAACTGCGTGACATCACCCTGGATGTCTGTCCAACATCACCACACGACGTCTGCCCAATGTCACCTCACGACGTCTACCCCGACGTCAGTTTGCGACGTCACCCACAACGTCTGCCTGACATCATGGGTGACAATACCATGCTGCCCTGGCGTTACCTCATGATGTCACCCCACGATATCCCTCAAGACATGCTTGACATCACCACAGGATGTCAGATTGACAGTGTTATAGTTTCACACTGAACAATTTGTTTCAATATTGTCAAAAAGATTGAGAGAAAATAGATATATGTCACATATTAATTTCTCTCAGTGTTTTCACATGTTCGTGTATGGTTCAATGTCAATATTTTCAGAGAAAAGTTTTATTTGCTAGTGCAAGATATATTGTAACCACTTGAGCAGTGCGGGTCAATGCAGTTTTCCATGTGTTCCAATGTGTTGTCTGAGACCACATGTGTGTGTGGACCACAGAATGGCCTGAGCTTAGGCCGCTGGTAGCACCCTCGTGTTATCTGTCACCTGTCATCACCATTGACAGCTGACATTAGTCAGTCCAGGCGTCAGTTTACGAGTGTCTGAGCCCTCATATACAGAAAGCTCTTATGCTTGCCGTTCATAGATGCCTGAGTCATACCCACTACCACTCCCCATTGAGACTTGTTTCACTTCACCGTCTGATCATCAGGGTGAAGTTGTATGTAGAAAACCAGTTCATTCATTCATTCATTCATTCATTAAGGATTTGCCGGTACTTCCGGCCCGGGTCTTCTCCAGATGGTGACCCGGCGGTGGCCCCCGGGTTGGGGGTGTCGTTCATCTTCTTTCTTATGTCTTCTTTCTTGGGCCCTCTGGGTGGAGGGTAACAACATCATCTCTCTCTTGCGGTGACTCCCCGGGTAAGAGTGTCGTCTCACTTCGCATCTTCATCAGCAGGTGTCATCTTGGTCTTCATCAGCAGGCGTTCACTTGGGCTTCATCAGCAGGCGTCTCTAGGGCCCAGGGTCTTCGGGCACTTGTTGCCCCAACTAATTGTTGGTTGTGTGGCATGGGCTCTAGGTAAGTGCTTCTACCTTGTAAACTAGTACAGGCTCCATTGATTTTTTTTTTTTTTTTTTTTAAGCAGTGGGGAAGGGAAGGTAGGGAGTGAAAGAAAGGAGGGGTAGGAGAGTCGAAAGATGTGAGAGGTAGTGGCGAATCATCGTCTGTATGTGGCGCCGTCATCGAGGCGGCGGGTGGGCAGCCAGGACGGGGATGAGAGTTCCCAGGTCTCGGACGGCCAGGTACACCAGCCGGGCTCCGGTGTCTTCTCGGGTCGGGTCCCCAGGTGCCATTGGGAAAGAAAACCAGTCTGAGGACACTTAGACTAACCTCTGCTATGATTCCAACTCTGTCGGGAGAATGACAACAACAACCTGCAGTAGCTCTGTCAACAGGCGACTGCCTGATTCATGTCACAGCTTCAGTGAGCAGCCTGCACAAATATGATGTCACTTTGACTGCTAGCCCGCTCACTGCAGTTACAGTGTATGTTGCTACGACTCCCAGATGTTTCGCCTGATTCATCCCTGCCATGACTCACTCCATCCTCACTGGCAGTGACAGCCCCAGCGACAGTACCAGTAAAGAAATGTACTGAATCACTCTACAGAAGTCCTACCCAGTTGCCTTGTATTGACGATGCCTCACTCCAGGGCACCAGCAGGTTGTGCCCCAGGTTGAGTGAACCCTGCAGTGACTACTCAATGATGACTGCTTCACTGTTCCAGAGAACACCATACCTTGTTGCATCATAGCTCAACTGCAGCTATGTCTCCTGTGTTCCAGTATCTGTCCAGACACAGGAAAGCAATCAGTGACGCCCGCCGATGCTCACTGTCTTCTCCACCTTTTTTTTGTTCCCTCCCTGTAGGATTTTTTTTTGTCCATGTCTACATGTATATATATATTTTTATTCTGTGTTCTGTGCCCTGTTCCTGAGAGAGAGAGACCGAGTTTTTTTTTTCAGTCAACCATGGTCAAGGATGACCATTGGTAGGTGGCTGAGTGTGTGTGTTTGTGCGTGTGTGTGTACTCACCTAATTGTACTCACATGATTGTGGTTGCAGGGGCCGAGACTCAGCTCCTGGCCCCGCCTCTTCACCGAGTGCTACTAGGTCTACTCCCTGCTCAATGAACTTTATCATACCTCATCTTAAAGCTATGTGTGGTTCCTGCCTCCACTACCTCACTTCCTAGGCTATTCCACTTCCTGAATACTCTTTGGCTGAAGAAATACTTCCTAACATCCCTTTCACCCATCTGGGACTTCAACTTCCAATTGTGACCCCTGGTTTCTGTGTCCCCTCTCTGGAACATCCTCTCTCTGTCCACCTTGTCTATTCCACGCAGTGTTTTGTATGTCGTTATCATGTCTCCTCTGACCCTTCTGTCCTCCAGTGTCGTCAGTCCGATTTCCCCCAACCTTTCATCGTAGGACATTCCCCTGAGCTCTGGAACTAGCCTTGTCACAAACCTTTGTACTTTCTCTAACTTCTTGACGTGCTTGACTAGGTGTTGGTTCCAGACTGGTGCTGCATACTCCAGTATGGGCCTAACTTACACAGTGTACAGTGTCTTGAACGATTCCTTATTAAGGTATCGGAACGCTATTCTCAGGTTTCCAGGCACCCGTATGCTGCAGCATTTATCTGGTCGATGTGTGCCTCTGGAGACGTGCTCTGGGTGTGTGTGTGTGTGTGTGTGTGTGTGTGTGTGTGTGTGTGTGTGTGCATGTGTGTGTGTGTGTGTATGCGTGTGTGTGTGTGTGTGTGTGTATGCGTGTGTGTGTGTGTGTGTGTGTGTGTGTGTGTGTGTGTGTGTGTGTGTGTGCGTGTGTGTGTGTGTGTGGCATGTGTGTGTGTGTGTGTGTGTATGCGTGTGTGTGTGTGTGTGTGTGTGTATGCGTGTGTGTGTGTGTGTGTGTATGTGTGTGTGTGTGCGCGTGTGTGTGTGTGTGTGTGTGTGTGTGTGTGTGTGTGTGTGTGTGTATGTGTGTGTGTGTGTGTGTGTGTATGCGTGTGTGTGTGTGTGTGTGTGTGTGAGGAGTGTGTATGTGTGTGTAGATGTGTGTGCATGCATGCATGTGTGTACTCACCTAGTTGTACTCACCTAGTTGAGGTTGCGGGGTCGAGTCCGAGCTCCTGGCCCGCCTCTTCACTGATCGCTACTAGGTCACTCTCCCTGAGCCGTGAGCTTTATCGTACCTCTGCTTAAAGCTATGTATGGATCCTGCCTCCACTACATCGCTTCCCAAACTATTCCACTTACTGACTACTCTGTGGCTGAAGAAATACTTCCTAACATCCCTGTGATTCATCTGTGTCTTTAGCTTCCAACTGTGTCCCCTTGTTACTGTGTCCAATCTCTGGAACATCCTGTTTTTGTCCACCTTGTCAATTCCTCTCAGTATTTTGTATGTCGTTATCATGTCCCCCCTATCTCTCCTGTCCTCCAGTGTCGTCAGGTTGATTTCCCTTAACCTCTCCTCGTAGGACATACCTCTTAGCTCTGGGACTAGTCTTGTTGCAAACCTTTGCACTTTCTCTAGTTTCTTTACGTGCTTGGCTAGGTGTGGGTTCCAAACTGGTGC
The DNA here is from genome assembly GCF_026875155.1 of Cherax quadricarinatus. NCBI lineage: Eukaryota > Metazoa > Arthropoda > Malacostraca > Decapoda > Parastacidae > Cherax > Cherax quadricarinatus. Next base: position 63,317,783 of record NC_069407.1, read on the forward strand.
CGCATACTCCAATATGGGCCTAACGTATACGGTGTACAGGGTCCTGAACGATTCCTTATTAAGATGTCGGAATGCTGTTCTGAGGTTTGCTAGGCGCCCATATGCTGCAGCAGTTATTTGGTTGATGTGCGCTTCAGGAGATGTGCCTGGTGTTATACTCACCCAAGATCTTTTTCCTTGAGTGAGGTTTGTAGTCTCTGACCCCCTAGACTGTACTCCGTTTGCGGCCTTCTTTGCCCTTCCCCAATCTTCATGACTTTGCACTTGGTGGGATTGAACTCCAGGAGCCAATTGCTGGACCAGTTCTGCAGCCTGTCCAGATCCCTTTGTAGTTCTGCCTGGTCTTCGATCGAGTGTATTCTTCTCATCAACTTCACGTCATCTGCAAACAGGGACACCTCAGAGTCTATTCCTTCCGTCATGTCGTTCACAAATACCAGAAACAGCACTGGTCCTAGGACTGACCCCTGCGGGACCCCGCTGGTCACAGGTGCCCACTCTGACACCTCGCCACGTACCATGACTCGCTGCTGTCTTCCTGACAAGTATTCCCTGATCCATTGTAGTGCCTTCCCTGTTATCCCTGCTTGGTCCTCCAGTTTTTGCACCAATCTCTTGTGTGGAACTGTGTCAAACGCCTTCTTGCAGTCCAAGAAAATGCAATCCACCCACCCCTCTCTCTCTTGTCTTACTGCTGTCACCATGTCATAGAACTCCAGTAGGTTTGTGACACAGGATTTCCCGTCCCTGAAACCATGCTGGCTGCTGTTGATGAGATCATTCCTTTCTAGGTGTTCCACCACTCTTCTCCTGATAATCTTCTCCATGATTTTGCATACTATACATGTCAGTGACACTGGTCTGTAGTTTAATGCTTCATGTCTGTCTCCTTTTTTAAAGATTGGGACTACATTTGCTGTCTTCCATGCCTCAGGCAATCTCCCTGTTTCGATAGATGTATTGAATATTGTTGTTAGGGGTACACATAGCGCCTCTGCTCCCTCTCTCAATACCCATGGGGAGATGTTATCTGGCCCCATTGCCTTTGAGGTATCTAGCTCACTCAGAAGCCTCTTCACTTCTTCCTCGGTTGTGTGCACTGTGTCCAGCACTTGGTGGTGTGCCCCACCTCTCCGTCTTTCTGGAGTCCCTTCTGTCTCCTCTGTGAACACTTCTTTGAATCTCTTGTTGAGTTCTTCACATACTTCCCGGTCATTTCCTGTTGTCTCTCCTCCTTCCTTCCTTAGCCTGATTACCTGGTCCTTGACTGTTGTTTTCCTCCTGATGTGGCTGTACAACAGTTTCGGGTCAGATTTGGCTTTCGCTGCTATGTCATTTCATATTGTCTTTGGGCCTCCCTTCTTATCTGTGCATATTCATTTCTGGCTCTACGACTGTTCTCCTTATTCTCCTGGGTCCTTTGCCTTCTATATTTCTTCCATTCCCTAGCACACTTGGTTTTTGCCTCCCTGCACCTTTGGGTAAACCATGGGCTCATCCTGGCTTTTTCATTACTCCTGTTACCCTTGGGTACAAACCTCTCCTCAGCCTCCTTGCATTTTATTGCTACATATTCCATCATCTCATTAACTGGTTTCCCTGCCAGTTCTCTGTCCCACTGAACCCGTTCAGGTAGTTCCTCATTCCTGTGTAGTCCCCTTTCTTGTAGTTTGGCTTCATTCGTCCTGGCCTTCCTGCTTCTCCCTCACTTGTAGCTCTACTGTGTATTCGAAGCTTACAACCACATGGTCACTGGCCCCAAGGGGTCTTTCATATGTGATGTCCTCGATATCTGCACTACTGAAGGTGAATACTAAGTCCAGCCTTGCTGGTTCATCCTCTCCTCTCTCTCTTGTAGTGTCCCTTACGTGTTGGTACATGAAGTTCTCCAGTACCACCTCCATCATCTTAGCCCTCCAAGTATCTTGGCCCCCATGTGGGTCCAAGTTCTCCCAATCTATCTCCTTGTGGTTAAAGTCACCCATGATCAGGAGCTTTGCCCTGCATGCATGAGCTCTTCTGGCCACTCTAGCTAGTGTGTCAACCATCGCTCTATTGCTCTCGTCGTACTCTTGCCTTGGCCTCCTGCTGTTCTGTGGTGGGTTATACATCACTGCTATTACCACCTTGGGACCTCCAGAGTGAAGTGTTCCCACTATGTAATCACTTTCTTCTCCGCTATCTTCTCTCTCCAGCTCATCAAAATTCCAGCGATTTTTGATCAGCAACGCCACTCCTCCACCCCCCCTGTGTGTGTGTGTGTGTGTGTGTGTGTGTGTGTGTGTGTGTGTGTGTGTGTGTGTGTGTGTGTGTGTGTGTGAGGAGTGTGTATGTGTGTAGAGATGTGTGTGCATGCATGCATGTGTGTGTGTGTGTGTGTGTGTGGGTGTGTGTGTGTGTGTGTGTGTGTGTGTGTGTGTGTGTGAGGTGTGTGTTGTGAGGTGAAGAGAAAAATGAGAAGGCTGAGACTGGGGAAACAGTGAAGGGAGAGAGGGGGGAGTGAGGGGGAGAGTGGGGGAAGAGTGTGGTGTGGGAATGTGTGTGTGTGTGGGTCTGTGTGTAGGGGAATGTGTGGGTGTGGGTTTATGTGTGTTGACATATGTGTGTGTGGGGGGTCTATGTGTGAGGGGGAATGTGCGTGTGTGGAAGTATATGAGTGTGGATTTATTGAGTATGTGAAAAGTAGTGAGTAGGAGTGTGTATTAGGTTGTGTGAAAATGATGCAGTTTGTGTGTTACACGTGGTCTGCAGTGCTCCTCTGTCCTGCTCTGACTCACAACCCCCTATTAGCTTATGCTTTCTATGCTCATCCTGCCTCCTAGTTAAAAATACACATGTCAGCTCACCCTGGTTCTATTTTAAATTACCTAGTACTATTTGTTATTTAGTTCTTATTAGCATATCCTTTTTCATACAAGGACCGTTCACAAATCAGCTGGAGGTACACTGGAAAGCAACATCTTACTCCCCATAAACCACGCGAAGGTGAAATACTTGCGATGCAACCTGTAGATTGTCCAGCTCGTTGTGATGTTCTGACTTATCTCCACCTCCTTTCATAAGAACATAAGAATGGAGGAAGGCCTACTGTCCCATACAAGGCAGGTCCTTAACAAAACCACCACTACCCAAAGCTACCCAAGAATTAACTCCCGTACCAACGACGCCAATCAAACCCAGCCCCTCCATTCGATATATACCTTTGAGGAGTTTCGAGAGTTTCTTTACTCTCTGAGCCCGGCCATGGGCCAGGCTCGTCTGGTGCTTGACTTGTCAACCAGGCTGTTGCTACTGGAGGCCTGCTGCCCCACATATCCATCACAATCTGGTTGATCTGGCACCTGGTGAAGATACTTGTCCAGTTTCCTTTTGAGGGCTTCTACACATGTTCCAGCCGTGTTTCTGATATCTTCTGGTAAGATGTTGAATAGTCTGGGACCCCGGATGTTGATACAGTGTTCCCTTATTGTCCCCACCGCACCCCTGCTCCTCACTGGGTTTATTTTACACAAGTGACGGAGCACTAGCGATTTGAAGAGTGTCACCATCAGCATTATTTCCCTTGTTTTGAAAGTTCTCAATACCCACCCCGTCATCTTCCTGGCTGCCGTGATCTTTTTCTTGTTATGGTCTTTAAAAGAAAGGTCAGCTGACATGACTATTCCCAGGTCTTTTATGTGTTGCTTACGTTCTGTTTGCTGACCCTCTTTAGTTTTGTATAAAGTGTACCTTTTGAGTTCTTCATTCTTTCCATACCTAAGCAGCTGGAACTTATCACTATGGAATGTCATGTTGCTCTTCACTGCATACCGGTAAGCCCTGTTTATGTCTTCCTGTACTTTTTCAGTGTCCTCTACCGTAGTGACTTTCATGCTTATTTTAGTGTCATCTGCAAATGATCATACAAAAGTGTACCGGGTGTTTTTAATCTATGTTTCCTATGAGGATGAGAAACAGTAGATGTGCCAGGACAGTGCCTTGGGGCTCTGAGATTTTGACCTCGCTGATGCTGGATCTTGCCCTGTTCACTATTACTTTTTGTGTTCTGTGTGTTAGGAACCCGAAAATTCTTCTGCCCACCTTCCCGTAACGCCCATGGCCCTCATTTTGTGCGCTTACACTCCATGATCGCATTTGTCAAATGCCTTTGCAAAATCTGTGTAAATCACATCTGTGTATTGGTCGTCTTCCAAGGCCTCCGTAATTAGTGCTCTACTACCTCCCTTACGCAAAGGAGCTGTGTCTGCACTCTTTAAGGCCTCCGGTATTTCACCTAGATCTAAGCTCTTTCTCCAAAGAATGCTGAGTGCTCATGCTAATGGTAGTTTACACTATAAATAGAGCATTCCATGAATCTGGTCGAGGTGCTGAGTGAGTGAGCATGTTTTCAATTTCTTTCTCGAAATCTGTGGGAATTGTACTAATGTCAGTTAGTTGGTCTGTGCAGCCTTCTGGAGTGAAAAATATTTTTGCATTTTCTACCTTGCTCTCATTTAGTGGGTTGCTGAACACCGACTCATACTGTTCTTTTACGATTTCACTCATTTCCTGTTCATCGTCAGTGTACGAGTCTCCTCTCAGTAGTGGTCCAATTCTACAGGTAATTCTTAGCTTGGATTTTGCATAGGAATAGAAATATTTTGGGTTTCTTGCAATATCCTGTGTGGCACTTTGTTCCCTTTGTACTTCTTCTGTTAGGTATAACATCCTAAGTTTTTCCTCTAATTCAGTGATCTCTCGTCTAAGACTGTTTCCCCTGTTGCAGCATATTTGTGTTTTTAGCAATTCAGTAACCCGTTATCTTCTTCTGTACCATCTCCTACGCTCCCTCTCTATATCTGACCATCTTCTGGGTTTCCTCAATGATACGTGTTTCATACATACCTTGCATACTTCTCCATTCAGCTTCTCTAGGCACTGATGGGGATGTAGGGCGCTCATGTCTGAGTCCCAGGATATGGCTGACAGCTCTTGATTTATTTTTTCCCAGTCAGTTCTATGGATGTTAATAAAATTAAACTTACTGAACATCCCGTCTCAAAAATTAGTGACGCAGATCCCTAACCCTGAGTTAATACTCGTATGAACTTCTATGATGATGTGATCAGAGAATATATTTCTCCAATCTCTTTTGTTCCACGCATCCACAACTCTGTTCGTAACCAGTACTTGCCTATGGCAAGTACTGGTTACGAACAGTGTCATTATCCGTCTGTTGTCTAACTGTTGCATATGTGTCTTACCTAACAACCTGTCGGTATTGTATACCATTTTGATGTTCATCTTGTCAGACACTGCAGACAGTTCATTATCCGTCAGCTGTCCATTCCCAATTTTCAGAGGTCCTACTTTTTCCTTCACCTTCGTCCTATACACCTGAAACAACCCTTTTGGATTAGTCTTTGATTCATTAGCTACTCCAATTTCATAGTCACGTTTAGCCTTTCTAATGTCCTTTTTTACTTCTCTTTTAAGCTGAACATGTCCTTTGATGCGCCTACAAATTCCCCTTTTCTCCCCTAATAGATGTTTTAGCCTCCTTTTAACCCATTTGGGATCATTATTATTTGACCTAAATTCTCTCTGGGAAATATATATACTCTGAGCACGTTGTACATTATTAAGAATAAAATCATAAGTATGATCATCGTCAATAAAATCATTTGCTAGATTATCCCAGTCGAGATTAGACAGATGTTCCCTAAGTCCATTATAATCGGCAGAACGAAAATCAGGGACTTTTACCGCATTATCATTATTCTCGTATTCCCAAGTAATGCTAAAAGAAACGGATTTGTGATCACTTTCGCCAAGCTCTTAAGTGATCTTCAGAATATTTACGAGTGTTTCCTTATTTGATAAGACTAGGTCTGATACACACTGCTTCAGAAAACATTTATGAACTACTTCCATAAAGTCACTAGACTCCAAATTACCGGTCAAAGAAGTCCAGTCAGTTTCACTTAAGCTAAAAATCCCCTACTATCACTACGTTACTGTATCAAGAAGCCCTAACAATATTGTCTCAAAGAAGTCTCCCTCTATCGTGATCCAAGCCTGGAGGTCGGTATATTACACCTAGAATTAGTTTTTCTTGACCTTCTAGAAACTCTATCCAAACAGATTCTGTTACTAATCCATCTAATTTTATACCTGTTTTTATGCAACATTTTATATTTTCTCGTACATATAAAGCAACTTCCCATTATATCTATCCACATGGAACAACTTAAAACCTTGAATATGACACTCAGCAATCACATCCCGACTATTTATATCATACCATATTTCAGTTATTGCAATGACATCAAAGTTCCCAGCACACGCTACCAAACGTAATTCATTACTCTTATTTCTTACACTTCGACTGTTAGCATAAAATACAGTCATATGTTTTTTTCTTCTGCACATTTATCCTATTCACTTTTGCCTTTAC
>NC_069407.1:63329218-63375701 GCF_026875155.1 Cherax quadricarinatus
CCATATATATATATAAATATATATATATATATATATATATATATATATATATATATATATATATATATATATATATATATATATATGTAGCGTGCCGAATAGGCAGAATTTGCGATCTTGGCTTAAAAAGCAACGCTGATATTGCCATATAGGACAAGTGAAAATTTGTGTATGCAATAATTTCGCCAAAATCCTTCGGAACCTAACGAAAAAAAAATATTTGATTGTGTTTGTTTTGTACTAAATCATTGTAAACGTATTTAAAATATATTTAGTTGGGTTAGGCTAAAATAAATTGCTCTTGTTATAATAAGGTTAGGTAAGTTTTCTAAGATACTTTTGGTGCAAAATTAAATTTTTTTACATTAACATTAATGAAAAAAAATATATCTTTAAACGTATAAGAGAAGATTTCAGAAAGGACTTAATTTTATACGAGTTCTTGCTAATTGACCAGTTTTACATATTCGGCACGACATATATATATATATATATATATATATATATATATATATATATATATGTATATGTATATATATATGTATATGTATATATATATATATATATATATATATATATATATATATATATATATATATATATATATATATATATATATATATATGTAATATATATATGTATATGTATATATGTATATATATATATATATATATATATATATATATATATATATATATATATATATATATATATATATTTTAATACATATATGGTAGGTTTGTAGACAGCAACGACCCAGGGAGGTTCTACCGTCCTGCCAAGTGAGTGCAAAACGAAAGCCTGTAATTGTTTAACATGATAGGATTTCTGGTGACTTTTTTTCTGTCTCACAAACATACAAGATTTCAGGTACATCTTGTTACTTCTACTTACACTTAGGTCACACTACACATGTACACATTTATATATACACACTCATCTGAATTTTTTTTTATCTTAATAGTTCTTATTCTTATTGCTTTTCCTTTTATGTCCATGGGGAAGTGGAATAAGAATCGTTCCTCCCTAAGCCATGTGTGTTGTAAAAGTCAACTAAAATGCCGGGAACAATGGGCTAGTAAACCCTTTTCCTGTATAGCCTACTTAAAAGAAAAAGAAGAAAACCATCAAAGTGGGATGTTTGAATGTGCGTAGATGTTGTGCAAATGATAAGAAAGAGATGATTTTGGATGAGGAGAGAGAGAGATTTTGGGAAATGTTGAGTGAATGCGTGGGGAGTTTTGAACCAAGTGTGAGAGTGCTTGTGGTTGGGGATTTCAATGCTAAAGTGGGTAAAATGTTGTAGAGGGAGTGGTAGGTAAGTTTGGGGTGCCAGGGGTAAATGAAAATGGGAAGCCTTTAATTGAGCTATGTGTAGAAAGAGGTTTGGTAATAAGTAATACATATTTTATGGAAAACAGGAAAAATAAGTATACAAGGTATGATATAGCACGTAATGAAAGTAGTTTGTTAGATTGATGGGTAAACTTCAGAATATACATGTTAATAGAGGGGCAACTGATATATCGGATTATTATTTAGTTGTAGCTACAGTTAGAGTAAGAGGTTACCTGGAGGTTACCTGGAGGTTATTCCTGGGATCAACGCCCCAGCGGCCCGGTCCATGACCAGGCCTCCCGATGAATCAGGGCCTGATCAACTAGGCTGTTACTGCTGGACGCACGCAGTCCAACGTACGAGCCACAGCCCGGCTGATCCGGCACTGACTTTAGGTACCTGTCCAGCTCTCTCTTGAAGGCAGCCAGGGGTTTATTGGCAATTCCCCTAATGCTTGATGGGAGGCTGTTGAACAGTCTTGGGCCCCGGACACTTATGGTGTTTTCCCTTAGTGTACCAATGGCGCCCCTACTTTTTATTGGGGTATTTTTGCATCGCCTGCCCAGTCTTTTACTTTCGTAGGGAGTGTTTTCTGTGTGCAGTTTTTGGGACCTTTTCCTTCCAAGATTTTCCAAGTGTAGATTATGATATATCTCTCCCTCCTGCGTTCCAACGAGTACAAGTCAAATGCTTCCAAGCGTTCCCAGTAGTTAAGGTGCTTAACAAACTATATATGCAGTAAAGGATCTCTGTACACTCTCTAGATCTGCGATTTCACCTGCTTTGAATGGAGATGTTAATGTACAGCAGTATTCCAGCCTAGAGAGAGCAAGTGATTTGAAAAGGATCATCATTGGCTTGGCATCTCTCGTTTTGAACGCTCTCATTATCCATCCTATCATTTTTCTTTGCACGTGCGATCGTGCACTGTTGTGATCCTTGAAAGTGAGATCCTCAGACATTATTACTTCCAGGTCCCTTACATTATTTTTCCGCTCTATTGTATTGCCCACTGGAAAACTTTGTTTATATCTTCTTGGAGGTTAACCACGTCCTCAGCAGATGACAGCCTCATGCAGATCCTAGTATCATCCCCAAAGGATGATACGGTGCTGTGATGTATATCTCTGTCTGTGTCTGATATGAGGATAAGGAATAAGATGGGGGCGAGTACTGTGCCTTGTGGAACAGAGCTCTTCACTATGGCAGCCTCCGATTTAACTCTGTTGACCACTACTCTTTGTGTTCGATTTGTTAGGAAGTTGAAGATCCGTCTCCCCACTTTCCCAGTTATTCTTTTGCACGTATTTTATGGGCTATTACGCCATGATCGCATTTGTCGAATGCTTTTGCAAAGTCTGTGTATATTACATCTGCAAATTTTGATTTCTTCCCGTGCATCCAAGGCCATATCATAGTGATCCAGAGTTGTGAGAGGCAGGAGCGACCTGCCATGAAAACCCATGTTGCCTTGGATTGTGCAGATTTTGGGAACCAGGTGATTTGCAATCCTGCTTCTTAGCACTCTTTCAAAGATTTTTATGATGTGGGACGTCAGAGCTATTGGTCTGTAGTTCTTAGCTAATGCTTTGCTGCCACCTTTATGGAGTGGGGCTATATCCGTTGTTTTAAGTGACTGTGGAATTTCACCCATGTCCAAGCTCCTCCTCCATAGTGTACTTAGGGCACACGAGGGGGGTTTCTTGCAGTTCTTAATGAAAACAGAGTTCCACGAGTCTGGGCCCGGGGCTGAGTGCATGGGCATGTTGTCAATGGCTTTTTCGAAATCTATTGGAGTTAGGGTAATGTCGGAAATCTGGCATACATTTATGGAGTTTTGAGGCTCATTCATGAAGAAATCATTTGGGTCGTCGATCCTCAGACCGATTAGTGGTTCACTAAACACAGTCGTACTGGGATTTCAATATTTCACTCATTTCCTTGTCATCTGCGTAAGTCCCATCCTGTCTGAGTAAGGGCCCGATACTAGATGTAGTATTTGCCTTGTTTTTGGCATATGAAAAGAAATATTTTGAATTTCTTTCAATTTCACTAATAGCTTTAAGCTCCTCCTGTCTCTCCTGGTTCGTGTAAGAGTCATTTAACTTAAGCTCGATAGTTTCCACTTCCCTGGTCAGCGCTTCCTTTCGTGTATCAGATATTCTAGCACTCCTGAGGAGCTCAGTGACTCTTCGTCGTCTTCTGTAGAGGGAGCGTCTTTATCTCTCCAATTTACTCCTGCTCTTCTTCTTTCTTAGGGGAATATGCTTAGAACATGCTTCAGCTGCCAAGAAGTTGATTCTTTAAAGGCACTGGTTTGGATCCATGTCATTTAAGATATCTTCCCAACATGTTTCGTTTAGGACATGGTTTACCTGGTCCCAGTTGATGTTCTTGTTGTTGAAATTGTATTTTGTGAAGACACCTTCACAGGTACATGCATTCTGCTGATCAGGACCCCTATGCATGTACGTCTGGACTTCGATTAGGTTGTGATCAGAATTAGTTGTTTTTGATATTCTTATGTCTCTTATCAGGTCCTCATTATTTGTGAAGATAAGGTCAAGTGTGTTTTCTAGTCTTGTTGGCTCCACTATCTGCTGGTTTAAGGTGTGTTTTTCACAGAGACTTAGTAGCTCATGTGTGTATGACCTTTCATCTGTGCTACCTCCGGGGATTGTTTCAGCTATAACATTATTTGCTACATTCTTCCATTTTGTATGCCTTAGGTTGAAATCACCAAGCAGTAAGTTGTTTGGGGATGGAGCTGGAAGGTTTTCCAGACAGTAATCAATTTTCAATAGCTGTTCCTTGAACTGTTGTGAGGTTGCATCTGGTGGGTTATATACAACCACAATGGTTTTGGTTCTCGATCTTTATTGATAGAACTTCAACTACCTCATTCATGGTGTTCAGCAACTCCGTGCAGATGAGGGACTCTTTGACATACAGGCCAACCCCCCCATCCCCCTTGTTGCCTGCGCATTCTGTCGCATCTAAAGAGGTTGTAACCACTTATCCATATTTCACTGTCAAAGTGATCTTTTGTGTGAGTCGCTGTGAAGGCTGCAAACATTGCATTAGACTCCTCTAGAAGTCCACTAATAAAAGGTATTTTGTTGTTGGTGGATGGCGTAAGGCCCTGTACATTAGCAAATATAAACGAGGTTGTATTCTGTGTTTGTTGGGGGGATTTTGTTATTGGCATCAGTAGTTGAAATTCTGGAGGGCCATGGGTGGCCACTGGCTGCACCTTCAGTCCAACAAGGCTCCGAGGTGGTGGACTATTTTTGTTATTTCCTTCCATTTTCTTTTTCCGTTTCTTGCCACTAAAAAAATCACCTGGAGTTGGGTTGTCGTAGGTACTATTGTTTGTCTTGTGGGGTCTGTGCCTCCTGGTCCCTTTTAGATGGTATGCAGGGCAATAGATGTTGTAGCACTGCTTCTGGTGGACCGAGGAGTGACACATTTTTGGGTGAAAGAAAGTACAGGAAGAAGAACGACACACTTCTTTAGACAGGAGGTCGCTACATTTTTTGAGATGCTCAAAGTTGCATGTCCCATTTTTTTTTTCTGATATTCCATGCTTACAGATGCCCCAAGCATAATATTTGCACAAATTCACCTTTGGTTGAGAATTGTTGGGAAGTGTGTTGTCAATTTCTGCAGGTTCTGGGACTGCACTATAATCCTCAGTATCCAAGCCAGGGTCACCCTGTCCTGGATTCCATTTACTTTCCTCAGTAGAGGAAGGAGGAGGAGATTCCTCTCCAACATCTGTACTGTGGGCCACAGTCTTGTGCAATGATGGTTGTATATTTACGGTTTTAGTGGTGGTTGTGGTAGGGTCCCTAGAAGAGTCTGGGCTGGCAGTAAGGCTGGGGGCTGGTCCTGAGTCAGCACTGGGGCTGGGGGCTGAGGCTGGGCCAGCACCAGCACTGTGGGTATTAGTGCTATGACTCGGGGATGGGTCTGGTTTATCACTATGTGGGTGACTAGATAGTTTCGAGTCATCTGTTGTGGTATGGGCATTCTGCATTTTTTGATACACTATCTCTTGCTCCCATGTTTTATATATTTTTGGTAGACTATCCAAGAGGTTATCTTTGTTTTCTTGATTATTTGCATCATTTATTAATCTCCTTAGTACCTTTCTGATACCTACCCAAAGTTCTACATCTTTATTGCACAACCAGAAACACCTTGCTAGTTCGAGGTCATTTCTTGAGGCTGTATTTAGTCTAGTACAAGAGATATGGTGTTTGGAAAAGCATAGATTGCATGTGATTCTGGATTTCCTTCTAAGAATTTTTTTACATGTCCCACAGATATGCTGTACTGACATCCTGTCTGTATCCTACTACACTCTGTATGCCACGGAAGAAAACTGATTTCCACTTTACCTTTCTCTTGCTGGTGCCAGTAATATGCAAGATGTATTTATACGAACCAAGTTTGCAGTATGTGGGTGGTGGTGTAGGGTTGGTGGTGAGTGTGAGGGCAGGACTTACCCACGCTGCCACACGTCACTATTATTATTATTATTATTATTATTATTATTATTATTATTATTATTATTATTATTTTTATTATTTTTATTATTATTATTATTATTTAATTTCCTTTTATGTAGTGCTGTACACTGTTTATCTCAAGGATATACACTGTATTCTTTCAAAATACACTTTTCACTGCACTATACTGGGATCATTGTTTTATTATTTACACAGCAGCTAGGCCTACGCTAACTTTCCCCTACACTTCTATGGAAAAGTTTATTTCCTGTTTAGTAGAGGTAACGGTTGTATGCTCAATTTATGTATGCTGTGATTCCCTGCACCTCAGTGCTACCACCACTCGTTTTATCTCTTATGACTATAGTAATTACTCATCCGTTATTAACACTTCACTGTGCCTCTGGCAATACTTCGCTAATTCCAGTCGCTTGTAAGATATTCCCATATCTACACTATATATTGTACGCTATACTGGGGATAATTAAGATTACTCTTATCTACAATTTAGTTCACTATGTCACTGCACATACATATCCTTGTCACTCACTATATTACTTATAGATAGATCAATATCTGTTTATTTCCACTTGTGTCGACATCCGGCAATAATTCACTAGTGCTGGTCAGGTCTATTTCCCACAGTAACCGTTCCTCCACCGGCACTCTCCATGTGACACTATAATCCATATTTTCTTATTTAGTGTTCACTGATATTCCTTTTTTGTTTGTTCAAAGGAGTATATGCCCTTTATGGTTGCACACGCTTATTACCCCGCATTCTGCTCCCTCTGCTACTATCAAGACAAGCAGTTTTTGACGGAGCACAACCGTGCGCGACTGTCCCTGGTGTAACCAGGACAGAAGGAAAATGGAAACAACAAGTAAGAGAGAGGTGAAATTGTATAAACTAAGGGAGGAGGAAGTTCGGGTGAGATACAAGCAACTATTGGCAGAGAGATGGGCTGGTGCAAGTATGAGTAGTGGGGGGTTGAAGAGGGCTGGAATAGTTTTAAAAATGCAGTACGTATTAGAATGTGGAGCAGAAGTTTGTGGTTACAGGAGGGTGGGTGCAGGAGGAAAGAGGAGTGATTGGTGTAATGTTGAAGTAAAGGGTGTGATAAAAGAGAAAACGGTAACATATGAGAGATTTTTGCAAAGCAGAAGTGTTATAAAAAGAGCAAAGTATATGGAGAGCAAAAGAAAGGTGAAGAGAGTGGTGAGAGAGCGCCACAGGAGAGCAGATGATAGAGTGGGAGAGGCACTGTCAAGAAATTTTGATGAAAACAAGAAAAAATTTTGGAGTGAGATAAGTTAAGAAAGCCTAGGGAACGAATGGATTTGTCAGTTAAAAACAGAGTAGGGGAGTTGGTAGATGGGGAGCTGGAGGTATTGTGTAGATTGCGGGAATATTTAAGGAACTTTTAAATGTCGACGAATAAAGAGAGGCGGTAATTTCATGCTCTGGCCAGGGAGGTATAACATCTTTTAGGAGTGAACAAGAGCAGGATGTGAGTGTGGGGGAGGTGCGTGAGGCATTACGTAGAATGAAAGAGGGTAAGGCAGCAGGAACTGATGGGATCATGACAGAAATGTTAAAATCAGGGGGGGATATAGTGTTGGAGTGGTTGGTATTTTTGTTTAATAAATGGAAGAGGGGAAGGTACCTAGGGACTGGCAGAGAGAATGTGTATTTCTTTTATATAAAGGGAAGGGGGACAAAAGAAATTGTAAAAAATATAGGGAAATAAGTTTACTGAGTATATCAGGAAAAGTGTACGGTAGGGTAAGACAGAGAGTAGGATTGCAGATGAGCAAGGAGGCTTTAGAGTGGGTAGGGGATGTGTAGATCAAGTGTTTACATAGAAGCATATATGTGAACAGTATTTAGAAGAAGGTTTTCATTGCATTTATGGATTTAGAAAAGGCATATGATGGAGTGGATAGGGAAGCAATGTGGCAGATGTTGCAAGTATGTGGAATAGGTAGTAAGTTACTAAATGCTGTAAAGAGTTTTTATGAGAATAGTGAGGCTCAGGTTAGGATGTGTAGAAGAGAGGGAGTTTACTTCCCGGTAAAAGTAGGTCTTAAACAGGGATGTTTAATGTCACCATGGTTGTTTAATATATTTATTGATAGGGTTGTAAAAGAAGTAAATGCTAGGGTGTTGGGGAGAGGGGTGGGATTAAATTATGGGAAATCAAATACAAAATGGGAGTTGACACAGTTACTTTTTGCTGATGATACTGTGCTTATGGGAGATTCTAAAGAAAAGTTGCAGAGATTAGTGGACGAATTTGGGAGGGTGTGTAAAGGTAGAAAGTTGAAAGTGAACATAGATTAGAGTAAGGTGATGAGGGTATCAAATGATTTAGATAAAGAAAAATTGGATATCACATTGGAGAGAGGGAGTATGGAAGAAGTGAATGTTTTCAGATATTTGGGAGTTGATGTGACAGCAGATTGGTTTATGAAGGATGAGGTTAACCATAGAATTGATGAAGGAAAAAAGGCGAGTTGTGCATTGAGGTATATGTGGAGACAAAAAACGTTATCAATAGAGACAAAGAAAGGAATGTATGAAAGTATAGTGGTACCAACACTCTTGTTTGGGTATGAAGCTTGGGTTATAAATGCTGCAGCGAGGAGGCGGTTGGAGGCGGTGGAGATGTCCTGTCTAAGGGCAGTGTGTGTTGTAAATATTATGCAGAGAATTCGAAGTGTGGAAATTAGGAGGTGTGGAGTTAAAAGTATTAGTCAAAGGGCTGAAGAGGGGTTGTTGAGGTGGTTTGGTCGTTTAGAGAGAATGGATCAAAGTAGAATGACTTGGAGAGCGTAGGGGATCTGTAGGGGAAGGAAGGCCGGGTAGGGGTCGTCCTCGAAAATGTTGGAAGGAGGAGATAAAGGAGGTTTTGTGGGCGCGGGGCTTGGACTTACAGTAAGCGTGCATGACCGTGTTAGGAGTGAATGGAGACGAATGGTTTTTGGAACCTACCGAGCTGTTGGAGTGTGAGCAGAGTAATATTTAGTGAAGGGATTCAGGGAAACCAGTTATTTTTTAATAGCCGGACTTGAGTCCTGGAAATGGGAAGTACAATGTCTGCACTTTAAAGGAGGTGTTTTGGATGTTGGCAGTTTGGAGGGATGTGTAATAGGACGGTATATATAAAACTGGGGCCCTGATATTATGTTCTATATGGAGTTTATTATATTTCAGGTCTCTTTTTATATTGTATCTTTCTATATGCTTTTAAACTGTTGTATGTTGGCACCTCTGCGAAAACAGTGATTATGTATGAGTGAGGTGAAAGTGTTGAAGAATGAAAGTATTTTCGTTTTGGGGATTTTCTTTCTTTTTGGGTCACCCTGCCTCGGTGGGAGACGTGCCGAATAGTTACAACTGGTCAATTAGCAAGAACTCATTTAATATTTAGTTCATTCTAAAATTTTCTCATATTCGTTCAAAGATGTGTGTTTTATACATTTATGTAAATGTAAAAGTTAATAATTTTGTAGCAAACCTTATAAAACTTACCTAATCTTAATGTAACAAGATCATAGTGGAAAAATTTATGCAATAAATAACTGCCGAGGCAGTTTGTAACCATCTTGGAAGGCATAAATTGATTAATGAATCTTAGCACGGTTTTACGAATGGGTGTTCATGTCTTACGAATTTACTTAATTTTTTTCACCATGGTATTTGAAGAGGCAGATCATGGTAAATGAATATGATATTGTGTATATGGACTTCAGTAAGGATTTCAATAGAGTTCCACATCGGAGGCTATTGAGGAAAATTATGGCACACGGAATAGGAGACACTTTTCCTGGGTAGAAGCATGGTTGACAGATAAGCAGCAGAAAGTTTGTATCAATGGGGAGAAATCAGAGTGCAGGCGCGTCAAGAGTGGCGTTCCACAGGGTCAGTGTTGGGCCCTTTGTTGTTTACAATTTATATGAACGACATTGATAAAGGAATAAATAGCGATATAAGCAAATTTGCTGATGACACCAAAATAGGTTGCCTAATTCATTCAAATGAGGACATTAGAACACTCCAAAAAGATTTGAATAGACTGATGCAGTGGTCGGAGAAGTGGTAGATGCAGTTTAATATAGACAAATGCCACATATATACCACAAGTAACCATGCCACATATAAACAAAATAATGTAGATCTTAATATTACTGATTGTGAAAAGGATTTAGGAGTTCTGGTTAGCAGTAATCTAAAACCAAGACAACAGTGCAAAAGTGCTCGCAATAAAACAGACTCCTTGGCTTCATATCAAGGGGCATAAAAAAAAGAACTCAGGTTCTTCTTCAACTCTATATATCCTTTTGTCAGGCCTCATTTAGATTATGCTGCATAGTTCAGGTCACCGTATTACAGAATGGATCTAAATGCACTGGAAAACGTAAAAAGGAGGTTGACAAAGTTGATCCCATGTATCAGAAATCTTCCCTATGAGGATAGACTGAGGACCCTGAATCTGCACTGTCTAGAAAGGCATAGATATAGGGGTGATGTGACTGAGGTTTATAAATAGAAAACAGGAATAAATAAAGGGAATATAAATAGCATTCTATAAATATCTAGCCAAGACAGGACTCGCAGCAATGGTTTTAAAATGGGAAACAGATTCAGGAAGGATATAGGAAAGCACTGGTTTGGTAATAGAGATGTGGATGAATGGAACAAACTCCCGAGTACCGTCATAGAAGCTAAAACGTTGTGTAGTTTTAAAAATAGGTTAGATAAATACATGAGTGGGTGTGGGTGCGTGTGAGTTGTGCTTGACTAGCTTGTGCTAATAGGTTTGATGCCGTGCCACTTTCATAAGTGGATTTGACCTGACCTGACTAGGTGGGTCATTTGTTTAATCTGGGAGGTGACTTGGACATGCCTCCCATGGGCCAGTAGGCTTGCTGCAGCGTTCCTTCTTTCATATGTTCTTATTTAGCCTAATCCAACTAAATATATATTTAGATAATTTTACAGTAATTTAAAAATAAACAAAATGAAATATATTTTTTTCGTTAGATTCAAAATGATTTTTGCGATTACTGCATACACAAATTTTCGCTTGCCTTATTCGACAAGAAGAGCGTTGCTATTTACGCCAAATTCGTAACTTTTGCCTATTCGGCACATGTGCATATATCAAATAGAACACAAGCCGGAATTGAATCCGAGTTATTTAACCAGCCTTGCAGGGAGATGGTTAAATTCTCAACGTCTTAGTCCACTTCCCTACCATGCTTCAAACGATAGATCTCCAGACGCACTCAAAGAGCCCCTTTAATTAAACACGTGCACGTTCGTGGCCATGGATTGCTACAGGAACTAATTCCATTCTCCTCTCGTTTGGGATAAAGTCTCACGAACAGAACACATATTAATGCATTCATGAAACAAGTGGTTTTATCGCAAATAACATTCTGCGACCAACCGGGGATCGAACCATAATTATTAACAAGCCTCTCAGGAAGCTAAGCTAAATTCTCGACTCCTTAGTCCACTACCCCACCGTGGTAGGTTAGGAGTGTTATGTCTACTGTGTCTGGACACCTAATGTTTGAAGCATGGTGGTGTAGTGGACTAAGGCGTCGGGAATTTAACTAGCATCCTGGCAGGCTGGTTAAATAAATCTAGTTGTAATCCCAGCTGGTCGCAGTATGTTATTTCCCATATCATCACTTGTTTCATGATTGAATTAATAGATTTGGAAAATGCATATGGTAGGGTGAATAGCAAGCAATGTGGCACATATTGCAAGTGTGTCGAATAGGTGGTAGGGTACTGAAAACACTTAAGAATTTTTACATGGATAGTGAGGCAGAGGTTTGGGTATGAAAGAGAGGGAGATTATTTCTAAGTAAAAGTAGGCCACAGACAGGCATGCATAATATCACCATGGTTCCTTAAGATATTTATAGAATAGGTTATAGGGAAAAATGAATGCTCAGGTGTTGGCAAGAGGTGTGGGGTAACAAAATAAAGAATTTAACACAATGTGGGAGGAGTCACAGTTGCTTATTGCTGTTGGCACTGTGTTTATGGGAGATTCTGATGAGAAGTTGCAGAGTTGTTGGACGAATTTGGGAGAGTACGTAAAAGAAGGAAATTAACAGTGAACCTAGGAGAGAGGAAGATAATGAGGATAACATAAAATTAGGTAAAGAAAGACTGAATATCAGATTGGAGGGAGAGAGTATGGAGGTGAATGTATTCAGATATTTAGGAGTGGCCTTGTCAGAGGAGTCTATGGAGACAAACAGCGTTATCCATGGAAACAGAACATAAGAACATAAAGAAGGAACACTGCAACAGGCCTACTGGCTTATGCAAGGCAGGTCCAAGTCTCCTACCCGCTTAAGCCAATACCCCAACCTAGTCAGGTCAGGTCACATTCACTTAAGGTAAAACTACACAACGTTTTAGCCTCTATAACTGTACTCGGGAGTTTGTTCCATTCATCCACAACTCTATTGCCAAACCAGTGCTTTCTTATATCCTTCCTGAATCTGAATTTTTCCAACTTAAAACCATTGCTGCGAGGCCTGTCTAGGCTAGATATTTTCAGCACGCTATTTACATCCCCTTTATTTATTCCTGTCTTCCATTTATACACCTCAATCATATCCCCCCTAATTCTACGCCTTTCTAGAGAGTGCAGATTCAGGGCCCTCAGTCTATCCTCATAGGGAAGATTTCTGACGCATGGGATCAACTTTGTCATTCTCCTTTCTACGTTTTCCAGAGCATTTATATCCATTCTGTAATACGATGACCACAACTGTTCAGCATAATATAAATGAGGCATAAGCAAGGATATATAGATTTGAACAACCTGTGCACTCCTATTATTTATGCTTCTTGATATGAAGCTAAGGATTCTGTTAGCTTTATTGCGAACACTTATGCACTGTTGTCTTGGTTTCAGATTACTGCTAACCAGATTACTGCTAACCAGAACATAATTTATTTTATATGTGGCATGGTTATTTTCCTGTTCAACATTTAGAACTTTGCATTTGTGTATATTAAAGTGCATGTGCCACTTCTCCGACCACTGCATCAGTCTATTCAAATCATTCTGAAGTGCTTTTAATGTCCTCCTCAGAATGAATTCGACGGCCTATTTTGTGGTCATCGGCAAACTTGCTTATGTCGCTCTTTATGCCCTCATCCATGTCGTTTATATAGATTGTGAACAATAGGGGGCCCAACACTGGCCCCCGTGGAACACCGCTCGTGACGCTTCCCCACTCTGATTTCTCCCCTTTTATGGAAACTCTCTGCTGCCTATTTGTCAAACAATCCTCTATCCAGGAAAAAATTTCTCCTCCTATTTCATGTTCCTTAATTTTCCTCAATAGTCTCTGATGTGGGACCCTGTCAAAAGCCTTACTGAAGTCCATATGCACAATATATTCATTACCCTGATCTACCTCCTCAAATACCTTAATAAAAAAAGTTAATAAATTCGTAAGGCAGGAACACCCCTTTGTAAAACCATGCTGAGATTCGTTGATTAATTTATGCTTTTCAAGGTGGCTACGAACTGCCTCAGCAATTATTGATTCCATAAATTTTCCCACTATGGAGGTTAGGCTTATTGGCCTATAGTTCGAAGCTAAGGACCCGTTACCTGATTTGAAAATAAGTATCACATTTGCCATTTTCCATTTTTTTGGCACCATGCCAGTTTGTAGTGATATGTTGAAAAGATTAGCCAAAGGTATGCTAAGTTCCTCTTTACATTCCTTTAGAACCCTTGCATACAGTTCATCAGGACATGGGGATTTGTTAGGTTTTAATTTATCTATTTGCCTAAGGACCATGTCACTTGTGACCCTAATCGTGCATAGTTTATTATCGTCCTGTTCTACATAATTTATTATTTCTGGAATATCTCTAGTATCTTCCTGTGTAAAATCTGAGAGGAAGTATGTGTTAAAAATCCTACACATTTCCTTATCACTGTCAGTGAGCTGACCCGAGGAACTTTTGAGTGGGCCTATCTTGTCCCTGACCTTATTAATGTATACCTGAAAAAATCCTTTTGGATTAGTCTTCGATTCTCTTGCAACTTTAACCTCATAATCTCTTTTTGCTTTTCTTATTCCCTTTTTTTATTTCTCTCTTTAACTGAATATATTGATTTCTTAATTGTCCCTCTCCTCTTTTGATTTGCCTATATATGCCTCTCTTTTGACCAGTGAGATACTTTAATCTATTGTTCATCCATTTAGGATCATCTTTGATCTGATTTCCCTATTTGGAACATAAGTTGTCTGAGCAGCTAGAACTATTCCCTGGTAAACGTCATATCGGCAATCATCACCACCTACCTGACCCATAGTCAGGTCATTCCATTTCAGCCCACCCAAGTAATTTTTCAGTCCTATGAAATCAGCCAAGCGGAAGTCAGGGACAGAGGCTTGATTGTCATTATTAGGGGAATCTATGATATATTAAAACTGAGTGATTTGTGATCACTTTCCCCAAGCTCATCATTAACCTCAAGATTATTAATTAGCATTTCCTTGCTGGTAAGAACCAAGTCAAGCAGGTTATCTCCTCTAGCTGGTTCTGTCACAAACTGTTTTAGAAAATCCTGAATCGTATCAAGAAAATCACTTGACTCTAAATTTCCTGTCAAATTGCTCCAGTCACTCTGTCTATAGTTGAAGTCTCCCATCAGCACTACATTTTCGTTTGCAGATGCCTTACGAATTTCGTCCCACAGAAGTTTACTGCACTCCCTATCAAGATTTGGGGCCCTGTAAATCGCATCCAAAATTAGTTTTTCATGGCCCTCGAGAAGCTGTAACCAAACAAATTCAGTGGCTGATGCTTCTAATTTTATATCTTTTCTAACACAACAACTTAAATTGTCTCTGACATACATCGCTACTCCACCACCCTTCCTGTTGAAACTGTCAGTGTGGAATAAATTATAGCCTTGTGACATTCAGAAGGCATCTCTCTATCTTTCAGATTGACTCAGGTCTCTGTTATAGCAATAATATCTATATTTCCTGCACTTGCAATTAATCTTAGCTCATCTATCTTATTTCTTACACTCCTGCTATTAGTATAGTAAACCTTAAGTAAGCTAGTCCCTTGCTGCCTTCTGCTGTCCCCCTTTGTTTGCTGACCTGATCAATTGTCTTTATTTATAACTCCATGATGAATTTCTTTTATACATTTACTGTTGCAACCTGCCTGATTCCCACACACACTCATACCTCTGTCTTCTATCAGTTTAAAATCCTAGGCATTTCATCAATGGCCCTCTCGATCGAGTTTGCAAGTGCTACCACCCCAGCCCCAGAGAGATGTACCCCATCCCATTCATACATATCATGTTTGCCATAAATGTTGTCCCAGTTGTCAATGAATGGGATTGCAAGTTCCTTGCAGTATCTGTCTAGCCAGCAATTTACACCAATTGCCCTAGACAACCATTCATTGCCCACTCTCTTTCTAGGCAAGATACTACATACAATTGGGACCCCTCCTTTAGACTTAATTAAATCTATAGCTGACCTGTACTTATCTAGCAGCTCTTCTCTCCTACCCTTCCCATTATCATTTCCACCAGCACTGAGACAGATAATAGGCAATATGGCAATATAGGCAATAGGGAACTATATGCGAGTATGATGGTACCAACGCTCTTATATGGATGAGAAGCATCGTTGGTAAATATTTCAGCATGGTGAAGGCTGTAATGAATGGTTTTGAAAACCGACAAGTTGAACATTGACACACTAATGCAGCATATGGGAATCTTTATTGAGGAAACGTTTTGCCACACAGTGGCTTCATCAGTCCACTACAAAGCAGAAAGGTGCAAGGAGAGGAGGAGTTTTAGGTAATCAATCCCTCAGCCTCGAGTCGATGTGTTCAGTCCATTAATATTGTAGACTGTACAGCATAGGGCCGTAGACGTGGCTTATATACTGTAGTCAGGTGAGGCGAAGTGATTTTCAAAACCATTCATCACAACTGTCAGACACTGCATCATCATGGGATCTTGATACAAAGAATTCTTCAAAACTTGTCCTCCTGCTTCGCCTCACCTGACTACAGTATATAAGCCACGTCTACGGCCCTATGATGTACTTTCTACAAGATTGATGGACTGAACACATCGACTCCAGTCTGAGGGACTGATTACCTCAAACTCCTCCTCTCCTTACACCTTTCTGCTTTGTATTGGACTGATGAAGCCACTGTGTGGCGAAGCGTTTCCTCAATAAAGATTCCCATATATTGAATTAGTGTTTCAGTCTTCATGGTGAAGGCTGGTGGCAGTGGATGTCTTGCCTGAGGGCAACATATGGTGTGAATGTTATGCACAGAATCAGTAGCTTGAAGGTTAGAAGATGTGGAGTTACTATAAGTAATATCCAAAGGGTTGAAGAGAGGTTTAGAGGGTTCATATGTTTAGAGAGAATGAAACGAAATAGAATTACTTAAAGTGTGTATAAATCTGTATTGGAAAGAAGGGGGAAGGGGTAAGGGTCGTCCTAGGAAAGATTGGAGGGACGGGGCAAAGGAGGAATAGTGTGCGAGGACCTTAGGCTTCAAGAAAGCGTGCTAGCTTGTTAGATAGGAGTAAGTGGAGGCAAATGATCTGACGTGCTGTTGGAGTGTGAGCAAGGTAAAATTTAAGAAGGGATTCAGGGAAACCGTTCATCCGGAATTGTGTCCTGGAGGTGGGAGGTACAGTGTCTACACTCTGAAGGAAGGTGTGCATATATGTTGTAGTGTTTGACTTGTAATGTCGGCACGTCTCTGGCAAGACAGGGATGGAGTGAATGATGATGACAATTTTTTTTTCTGGTCATTCTGCCTTAGTGGGAAGCGGTTAATTTGTCAAAAAAAAATTGCATATGATAGATTAATTATTTATCATTGCACGCACAAGACTAAATATCTACGCATAATATATTACCTGTGATTGTTAGGAAATATTTATTCTTTAAATTTAAACAGCCAAAATATTGTTCATAAGATTTTAAAAGCCCTTTGTGAAAAAGTCTAAACAAGCTCAGGTTCGTTATCACCGTATCAAAGTTACGTTAAAACAACCAGTTTGGTATTTTAATTAAAATTTAATGGCTTAGTGAAATTATCCAGTTTTCCTTCCCTATATGTCCCATACAACATCACATTTATCATCCCATGAGAAAAGTCACTTAAGTTTCTCATGTGAACCAAGAACATTCTCAAATATACAATATTAACACCAGCCCCTCCCCTTCTTTTGGTGGACACTATCATCACCTTAATTTTAAGCCTCCCACATTGTAGTGTGACAGGATAAAGCTGAAAAAACTCCTAAGCGCTTATTAAAAATGCCAGCTAAAGCGCTGAGCCTCTGTCCCCAGTGTAATGAACCTTCTACGGTCCCATTTACCCTTGACAGTTTGCCACCCACATTCTCTTTTACACCCGAATTCACTCTGTGAACACCGACCTGCCTACGTTTTCCTTAAATACTGTCACCTCCTCATACGTCCTAAGCACATCCAGTGGTTAACTCTATCGAGAATTCTCATTAATAAACACCTTGAAGAATACTCACAAAGAAGCCCCTTCCACCTGAGCTTTCATTTTCTTTCAAAATGAGTTCCGCAATCATGCAAATGAGAATCGCAGCTCCCCGCATTGATAAATGACTCGGTAAGGAAAATATTCTTATTTTATCCATGTCTTTTTTCATGGCTAGTACTTAAAAACAATGTTAACTGACCTGTTGTTTTCAGTGTCTTCGCTCCTTCCTTTCTACTCATGCTTCCCTCCGGCTGCCTCCCTTCATCTGTCTTACTACTGCGTCTTCCTCCTGTTGCCTCGTTCCTATTGCACTTTTCCACCTGCTGTTTTCTTCCCCATTGCCTCTCTTCTGCTGCCTTTCACGTTCTGCAGTTTTTCCTTTGAATCTCTTCCTCTGGATTCTACCTCCTGCTTCTCTTCAGTTACTTCCTTTATGTTGTCTGCCTCACTCTCCCTCCTGCCTTCTTCTACATGTCCTCCTCCTGCTGCTTTCTTCTGCCTCTTTCCTCTTGCAACCACTCGTATGATTCCCTGTACCTTTGTACCTGCCTCCATCCTAATGCCTCTCTCGTGCTGCCTCTATCCTGCTGCCTCATTCCTTTTGTTTCGTTATACCTACCTCCCTCCAGTTGTCTCCTTGTACTACCCTCCAACCAGCTGCCTTCTTCTTGTACCATCATACATCAAGCTGCCTCCTTCCTGCTGCTTTTACCCTACTGCCTCCATCCTCCTGCCTTCTTTCACATGCCTCACTCTTATTGCATCCTTTCTCCTGCCTCCTTCCTGCTGCCCTGTTCCAATTGTTACCCTTGCTACCTCCTTCCTGCTGTCCTATTCCAATTGTTCTCCTTGCTGCCGCCCTCCTGCTATCCTGTTTCAACTCTCTACCTTGTTTCCTTCATCCTGCTGCCCTGTTCCAACTGTCTCCCTTGCTGTTTTCCTTCTGCTGCCTCCCTTCTGCTACCTCCCTCCTACTGCCTTTTTCCAGCTACCTTCCTTGCAGATTTCCTCGTGATGCTTCCCTCTTGCTGCGTTTCTGCCTCTCTCTGCAGTCATTAACAATAAGAATTACGCTAACTGCAATTAAATTTTTCATCAGCCACGAGAAAAGAACAAAGCATGTTTTGAGTTTGGATTTAGTGGTATCTAATGTAATCTGTAACTCCTCGTTCATCTCCTATACCTCACAGATATGAATACCGGGGATCAGTCTCTTGATTACTCAGTTTGTGTCAGCTAGACGTAAAGTTGCCTTACCTTTCATTCCACCGAAATCTCCACCCTGGTCTCCCACTATCACAAAAAATATAAATTTCTTTCGATAATAGCCTATCACAATCTCCCATTATAAATAACAAATATATCTTCTGCTAATTCCTCATCCCAATCTCCAATTATCACCCTCCCTTTCTTGAAGATTGAATTTTTTAATAACCTGAGGAGAATTGAGTCTTATCTCTTTTCCACACACGATGATATAATTAATGCCTTAAAGTTCATGAAATCTTGTCAATATTTCCTCACGTGAAGGGGAGGGAGCTGTCTGCTAGTTGACAAGAACTATTAATAATTTCTAGTAATACTTGTAAACCAGCTGAAAAAGTCTTCTTCCAGAGGAATGATTTTTTGTTCTTCTGTATTCAGGGCACAATATTAGATTTCCTTCAGATCTCGTTGAAGAAAGTAAAATTAAAAAAGAAAAATATACATGCATGCCTATTATATTTTGTGCGTATAATATGCGGAGGGTATGTGTCAATACATACTTGCCCTATGTTATTTGTTTGTCTACTCATCCATGTGTACTCCCCTGCACGTAGTTGCAAGGATCGTATCTCAGCTGTTGGCCCCCGCCTCTTCTCTGGCCGCTACTGGGTTCACTCTCCTGACTTCAAAGTCTTGTCACACCATTTCTTAAAGCTATGTATGGATCCTTCATCTACCACTCCACAGTCCGATTCGTTCCACTTACTAAAAACTTTTAGGCTGACGAAAAACTTTCTAACATAACTGTGACTCATTTGTGTTTTCAACTTCTTTCTGTGTACTCATGTTCCTGACCATCCTGTCAATTCATCTCAATATTTTGTACGGTATTATGATATCCTCCCTACTTCTTCTGTCCTTTAATGTCATCTGGTTAAATCCCCATAATATCTACTCATAACTCATATTCAGCTCTGTTACTGGGCTTGATCAGCTGTTGGTTCCATACTGATGCTACATACAACAGGCACCTGACATATGCCGTATATAGTGTAGTAAAGAATTCCTTGCTTATGATTTTCAAACCTAATCTTAGATATGATACATGGTCGTCTGCTAATGTGCGCCTCATTTCTCATTCCAAGGTTCCCCTTTGCTCCCGGAGCCTCTTTTGCCCATCCTGAATCTTCATAAATTAACTTTGCCGGATTTAAATTCTGATGACCATAGCTGTATGTTGACCAGGTTCATCTGTAGTCCTTCAATGTTCACACCTGTTTGCATTCTCCTCATTAGTTTTTTATTATCTGCAAAGAGGGATACCCCTCACTCGATCTCTTTCATCATTTTCAATACGCCAGATCTCTTACCAGCCCCAATACCCATTCCTTTGGAAAACTACTCATCACACGTGCCCACGTTTCTTTCCTATTAAGAATTCTTTGATAAATTGTAGTTTCTAATACAGTCTCTTGTGCAGTACTGAGTGCAAAAGTCATCTTACAATTCAAAAATATGCAATCCACCCATCTTTCTCCTGTTTATCTTCTAATTTGTTAAAGATCTCTAGCAGGTTTGTGTAAAAGGATTTACCATCTCTAAAACCGTACTTATTGTCTTTTATGAACCCACACCTTTCTAGGTACTTCACCAGTCTTCTCTTGATAATCACTTAACCTTACATACTATGAATGTCAGTGATACTCACACTTAGTTTAATACTAGTTATCTGTACGCTTTTCTAAATACTGGAACTACATTTGTTGTCTTCTCTGCTTTTTTGTGTCGATTAATTTGTTGAATATTGTGGCTATTGGCTCGCACAATACTCCGTCTCACCATCTTGAAACCCACAGAGAGACATTATTTCTTCCACTGTCTTCGAAGTATCTATCCAGAAAAGTTGTCTCACTTCTGTCATATACATTGTGTCTAGTACTCGTTGGTGCTCCCTGCCTTTTTGGGTCTCAAGTAACGTCTCTGTTTCCTCCAAAAATAGGTCTTTAAATCTTTGATTTAGTTCCACACAAACTTCCTAGTCATTGCGAGCTCTCCTCCTTCCGTCGTTAGCCTGAGTAACTGGTCCTTTACAGTTGTTTTCCTGGTAAAGTGGCTGTACATCATCTTTGGCTCGGATTTTGCTTATGCCAAGTCATTTTTAAATTGACATTTTACCTCTCCTCCTATCTATGTAGATTTGTTCCAGGTTCTTCTGCTCATTTCCTTGTTTTGTGTGTTTTTTGCCTTCTAAATTCTTACATTTATTACTCTTTGCTCTCTCTATTGTTCACTTCTGTTTGAATCATGGGTTCACTCTGTTCTTTCCAATGCATCTTCTGCTCCTGAGTATTTCTCCTCTGCCTCAAGGCACTTTCCAGCTACATTGTCCATTTCATTAGCAGCCTTCAATTACAGTTACCTTTCCCACTATAACTTATTCAGGAATTGCCTTTTGCCCATGTAGTCTCTTCTTTTGATGTTTCGTCCTTCCCTTGACATGTATTTCTAACCACGTTTATTTCCCTGATGTATTTGAAACTCAGAACTGTGTGGTTAATAGTAGCGAGGGGCATCTTGTGTTCAAATTGCCCTTTGTCAGAATTACTTTGAGTGAATACAAGGTCCAGCCTTGCTGGATCGTCCTCTCATTTCTTTCTCGTTGTTTCCGTAACATATTAACTCATGAAGCTTTTCATTACCACCTCTAGCATCTTAGCGTCCCACGTTACTGGTCCCCAGAATTTTCCCAGGTTATCTCAATCTATTTTGTATGTAGAAAAGAGAATCGCTGAAATTATTCAAATGCAAGAGATATATAAAAATTTATGTCAACTTCTATTAGCATTTAATAATATACCTGGAGAGGAGAATCCAGCTGATTTCTTGTCACGAGGCGTGGCATGAAATAAATCTGTGGATACTACATCATGGTTTAAGGGACCGAATTTGTAGGTAGATTAAAATAATTGGCGAATGCAAAAGGCACATATTGTATTTAATGACATTACTGTGACCACTGCTCCAATAATTTGTCCCACATTAGCCACTGATATTAATAAATATTCTTCCATATTTAAACTTACTGATGTAACTATTGATGTTTAAATTTATAAATAAAATTAATGTTTCTCATAATTTTCCGCATCCTCTACAATACTGGATTAAGGGAGGAACTTAAATTATTGGTAAAAGGAAGAATTGTAAAAAGTTCAATATTAGATATTTAGAAGATGATGTAATTAGATGCAGAGGTAGGCTGCAACATGCTGAAATGGGTGAGTATGCAAAACATCGTATCTTACTGCCCAAAGCCCATTTTTGACAACCTTAATTATTTTAAATGCACATAAAATTGTAATGCCTAAAGGTGGAAAAGGACACCATAAATTATATTAGAGAATCCTTCTGGATGTCACAGGGGCGGCAAAGTGTAAAACAGTGTATTAAACCTTGCATAATATGTCACTGAGTTGAAACCAGAACCTATATGTATCCGGGCCTCCACCAAGAGAATGTGCATAAGTGTTAAGACCATCTGATGTAACATATGATGACTATATAGTGGTCCAGTTACCCTAACTGGAAATCCAGAAAGGGTATGTGAGTGTTTATTCACTTGTACTCTTGCTTGAGCAGTGCATATAGAAGTGGCCCACAGTTTGTCTGCTGAGCAGTTTATACAACTGTTCCGAATATTTGCAGCTAGAAGATCCTGTCAGAGTAATAATTTCAGATAAAGCAACTGTGATGGGGTT
Organism: Cherax quadricarinatus; assembly: GCF_026875155.1. Taxonomy (NCBI): domain Eukaryota; kingdom Metazoa; phylum Arthropoda; class Malacostraca; order Decapoda; family Parastacidae; genus Cherax; species Cherax quadricarinatus. Next base: position 63,351,610 of record NC_069407.1, read on the forward strand.
ACAAGAGAATATAATGTTCAATCGCTGTTATCCCAGTGAGGATGAGTGGAAATTTATGACTCCCAGAGCTCCTTGGCAGGGTCGTTTTTATGAACAAATGATTGGAAGAGTAAAGACATGTCTATGGAAGGCGCTACATAAGAAAAAAATCAGTTTGGAGGAATTCTGTACTGTGTTAGAAGAGGCAGAAAATCGAATAATCACATATATTAGTGAAACTTCTGATGTGGATATACTAACACCCTCTCATTTAATATGTGGGCAAAAACAAGAGGTTGCAAGTATCTACAGCCATACTCCAGAAGAAGGGGATGATTATAATTATGCAGAATCATTGTGGGATAAAATTAATGTGTTAAATAAGGTGACTATCATTGAACTAATGTGTGAGGAGCAAAGAACATCTTATCACTCTATGTGAACACTTATGGTGCATCAGAAGCTGTGAAAAGGCAGATCATTTAACTATCCAATATTTGTTCACTGCCCATGTTAACTCCGTCCCTTTTCTCTTCGTCTTCACTCGCTTTTGACTTTCTCCAGTTGCCCCCTTTATATGTTCATCTATCATCTAACTTTTCTCTTTCCCCTTGGGAGGTTCAGACAGTTCTGGTCTTTTCTTCCCCACTGTCATGCGTGATAGATCAAATACCTACAGTCACTTCTTGCTCCCTTTTTCTTAACCAGTTTCGGTCTCATTCTCATGCCATTGAAGTTTACGCTGAGGATTCTAAATCTTCTCACGATGTCGGGTAAGCTGCAGTGTTCCCGGACAATTTTGAGTGAGGTTATTTATTAGACTCAACTAGCATTTTCAGAGCTGAACCGTATGCAGTTCTCAAAGCAGTTATCCATATTGCATCCAGGCCTTCCTAAACATTTCTGGTAGTCTCAAACTCCTTAGTGTTTTGTAAGTTGTTAAAAAATTAAATTCACCTCGTCCTTGTTTTTCGTATACAATTTTGGTTGTGCAGCATTTCAAGCAAAAACGAAGAAATCATTTTCTATTGGGTCCCTGATCATGGTGTTCAAGACAACTAACAGGTAGACTCTGCTGCACAGTCAGCAGTATAAGACCTTCCAGTTTCATATAGAGGTTTTTCATTCTCAGACTGTTTTGCTGTAATCTCTAGCCACTTTTGCAACCTTTGACAACAATGTTGGTCTGAGTCGATTCATAACAAATTACATTCTATCATGCTGAGTTTGGTAGTCTGGTCTTCTTATCAATGTCATGGTTGTTAGACTACGCTTTCCCGTTTTCGCATCGAACACACGTCTCACTCATGAGTATCTCATGGAGAGACGCCCAGTTCCAGTTTGCCATATTATTTTGGGCTGTTCTGTTTATTACTGAGTATACAGAGTTTACCTCCAACGTCATCATTGCTTTAACACTAACTTGATCATTGACACAGACTCCATCTTTGACTTTTCTACCGCAGCAGATTTATTACACAGCATTTGAATATACTTCCTTCAGCAGTCCTCACCGCCTTTACATAATCTACCTCTATATACTCTCCACCCTCGCTAGTGTCAGATCAGACACAAACAGTTAGCACACCTTACCCCAGAAGCTCTGTATGACCCTTGTGGGTTTCGTACTTAATTTTGATTATAATAATAATGAAAGGCCTCATTTAGATTATGCTGCACAGTTTTGGTCACCGTATTACAGAATGGATATAACTGCACAGGAAAACGTACAAATACTCATCACAAAGTAATTCCCATGTATCACAAATCCTTCCTACAAGGGCCCTGAATCGGCACTCATCAAAAGCGTAGAATTAGGAGGGATATGACTGAGGTGTATAAATGGGGAACAGGAATAAATAAAGAGGATGTAAAGTGCTAAAAATATCTAATCAAGACAGGACTCGCGGCAATGGTTTCAAAGATGGAAAAAATTAAATATAGGAAGGATTTAGGAAAATACTGGTTTGGTAACAGAGTTGAGGACGAGTGGCACAAACTCTCGGGTAACGTCATTGAGGCTAAAACGTTGTGTAGTTTAATAAATAGACAACTACAGAGTGGGTGTGAGCAGAGCTAGACAAGCTTGGGCCAGTAGCCTTGTTGAAGTGCTCCTTTATTCTTGAGCGGTTGTGACTTGGACCTATCTAGTACAGTACTAGTACAGTACTAGTACAGTACTGTTTATAACGGTTTAACAAAACTGAAGAGTTAAACGCCGCCACACACACGTGTGTGTGTGTGTGTGTGTGTGTGTGTGTGTGTGTGTGTGTGTGTGTGTGTGTGTGTGTGTGTGTGTGTGTGTGTGTGTGTATATATATATATATATATATATATATATATATATATATATATATATATATATATATATATATATATATATGTATGTCGTGCCGAATATGTAAAACTGGTCAATTAGCAAGAACTCATTTAAAATTAAGTCCTTTCTGAAATTTTCTCTTATACGTTTAAAGATATATTTTTTTCATTAATGTTAATGAAAAAAAAATTAGTATTGCACAAAAAGAATCTTAGAAAACTTACCTAACCTTATTATAACAAGAACAATTTATTTTAGCCTAACCCAACAAAATAAATTTTAGATTTGTTTACAGTAATTTAATACTAAACAAACACAGTGATATATATATTTGTAGTTGGGTTCAGAATCATTTTGGCGAAATTATTGCATACACAAATTTTCACTTGTCTTATATGGCAAGATGAGCGTTGCTATTTAAGCCAAGATCGCAAGTTCTGCCTATTCGGCACGACATATATATATATATATATATATATATATATATATATATATAATATATATATATATATATATATATATATATATATATATATATATATAGGGAGGTACCACCTCTAGAACTGTCCTGAGAACCCTCATCCTCAGAGAAAATAATAAACTTGCTTCAGGGAAAACTCAAGGTTCTCCCTGAAGCTGTTTGAGAATTTTCTCCTACCACCCCATGTATTTCAAGTATGTTTTATTTAAAGACAAAATGCATTGGCCAAACATTCACAAAAATACAACAGAAAGTAAAACAGCATAGGTAACTCAGAGCTACATCTCGAATACTTCGTCCAGCTCTCCTGCCGTGGGCCGCGTGCCCAGAATGCTGCAGGCATTTCCTTTCTGAATCGCAACACTGAGTCTCTGAAAGAGGAAGCTGGTCGCCCTGTGGTCCTTGGTTTCTATGATGAGCTTTTCACCCAGCTCTTTAAGGAACTTTAGAGCACACTTGCCCCATGCTCCAAGGGTCTCCGACCCTAATGGAATGAAGTTATAGCAAGGGGGAAGGTCTTCATATTTTCGGATCTTCTGGGTCTCCTTGTGGCTGGCAGCTCCACCCCCTTCCATTACGGAGTATGGCAAGTAGGTGTATGCTAATGTGGCAGCACAGGTGTAGTCCCAGGCAATCTGCTTTCCATCCTTCCAGGGTAGCATAGTGGCTCCATCAGGACGCTTTTGACTTCCATTGGACCTCTGTACTTGGGGTTCCCGTTGAGCTGGGCAACGGGCTGTGGCAAGGCTTCTCTTTATGATGTCATTGACCTCCTCATGTCTGGCATACTTCCCTTCTGCTGTGTGACACACGAGACCATGAAGTCCGAATTGATCAGCTGTCGCCCTGCCGTAAATACACCTATGTTCGGTGAGGATGGGGGCGGCTAGGCGAAGAGCAACACCAATCCGAATGGCCTGTGGGTCGAGACGGGTGCCCAGGGAGGAATTGGGAACAGCTAACAGGAAATCTCCTGATTGTGGCGCCTTCACTGCCAAGAGACGAGCTTTGTCCTTTCCTGAAGCATTGGAGAGCATTGTGTTGGCGATTTTTTCCATAACCGGTTTGTCCCATTGGGACTGTTTGTGCTCTTTGGGAGGAGCTGGTCTACTGGAGGAATCTGTAAGGGTGTCCCACCGAATCGCTGCTTCATTAAACCTGGGGTCTTGAGCTCCTACCACATCTCTCAAGTGTTCGGGAACTATCTTCTTGACTAATGCACTGAAAGCCAAACACGAAGACAGAAAAGCAGGTAAAGCAAATGCTTTGCTTTACGCACCCCTATACCTCCCAGTCGCACTGGGAGGGTTGCCTGATCCCATTGCTGATCCTCTAGTGACAGGTTCAGTGCTTTCTTAAAAGTTAATCTCAGGTGTGTGTCATATCCATCGAGTGTTGGGTTGTCAAAAGAGGGTGCACACCTCAGGAAGTAAGTAAGTCTTGGCATAGTAAGACACCTTGAGAGGAGATACAGAGCATCATGAGCATCAAGATCGTTTATTCTCTCCTCCATTCTCATCAGGTCATTCAATTTGTCCCTGAGGACAGTGTCGGTGGCCTGGTGACCCAGCGGTGCTCCCAAGAGGGTACTGTTGGACGGTGTGGTAGTAGAGACTTCCGGGAGGATTCTTCGCACAGCATTGATTATTTCCTGGTTCACTGTGATGATTTCACACTTGGAGGGATTGAGGATAAGTCCCAAGTTTTCTCCCTGTGTTTTCACCAGTTGTAGGTCCCCCACCAGGGACTCTTCAGTACCTGCCAGACTGCCGTCATCCAGGTACCAGATATTGAGCTCACTGGGTAGGGTGGAAGTTAGTTCTCTTACTGCCAAGCAGAAGAGAAGTGGAGCGAGTGGGTCACCCTGCTGAACACCCTTTGATGATTGAATTTCATGTTCTCCAAACAAAAGAATTGAGGGTTTGCTGTAGCCGGCTGAAATGAAGGGAAAAAGACTAGGGAACCGATCCCGAACAGCTGGCAAGACAGCATCTCTCTTCACCTTTTTAAAGGCATTTCTAAAATCAAGTTTGACTATGGCCTTTTCTTCTGGTAGGTCCCTGATGTAGGCCTTTGCCGCATGAGCTGTGGCTTCACTGCCTTGAGAGACCCCAAAGCCCAGTTGGTGTGGCTGGAGTAAAGTGGCAGCTTCTAGGCGAATGTTTCTCACTGCTGCTTTTGCAACGAGATGGCGAAGAGTGTTTCCAACCGCAATGGGTCTGATTCCCCCATCCCTCTTCTTCAAAGCACATAGTGAGGCTCCAACAAAGAAAGGTTTAATTTCTTCTGGGATTCGCCCAGCCAGGCAATTGTTGACGAAAGTTGTTAACTCTGTGAGAAGAATTGATGCAGATTCACCGAGTACTGGGTTTACCATCTCTTTGAGTTGCTGAGGTCGAATTCCACTGTAACCTCCTGCAGATCCTGCTGGAAATGACACGATCGCCTTATAGACTTCCGATTCTGGCAATATTAATTATTCAGTGATGGGGTCTTCCTCAGGGTTGTCGTTGATGACTATGGTGTCCCTGGTTGGATGCTTATCTCTTAGTGCTTGGGCCGTGGTCTCATCCTTGGGGGCTACAGTGTCGTCACTTGTAATTATTCTTATTGCTCCCACTGTGTTACCTTCTTCGATTTTTTTGTTAACCTGTGCGCAAATTTTTAATTTTAGACAAATTGATTGGAACAATATGACAGGAAATTTTGAGTATAGTGACTTTCTTGATACGGATCAGGATTGCTTTTTAGAACAGGCTGTGACAGAACCAACTAGAGGAAACAATCTGCTTGACTTGGTTTTTGCCAACAAAGATTCACTAATTAATAATCTTGAGGTTAATGATGAGCTTGGGGAAAGTGATCACAAATCACGTAGTTTCAATATATCATGGAATTACCCAGATAACTGCAATCAAATCTCTGTCCCAGATTTTCGCTTGGCCGACTACATGGGACTGAAAAATTACCTGGGTGGGCTAAATTGGGATGTCCTGACTATGGGTCAGGTAGGTGAGCTTGGTTGCCAGTATCACGTTTTTCAGAGCATAGTTCTAGCTGCCCAGACAACTTTTGTTCCGAGTAGGGAAATAAGATCTAACAAAAATGATCCCAAATGGATGAAAAATAGATTAAAACATCTCATTGGTCAAAAGAGAGGCATATATAGGCGTATCAAAAGAGGGGATGGGCAGTTAAGAAATCAGTATATTCAATTAAAGAGAGAAATAAAGAAAGGAATAAGAAAAGCAAACAGGGATTATGAGGCTAAGGTCGCAAGGGATTCAAAGACTAACCCAAAAGGGTTCTTTCAGGTATACAGAAGTAAGATTAGGGACAAGATTTACCCACTTAAGAGCAACTCAGGTCAGATCACTGACAGTGATAAGGATATGTGAGAAATTATCAACACCTACTTCCTCTGTTTTCACCCTGGAAAATACTAACGATATTCCTGAAATAATAGATTATGTAGAACAGGATAATAAACTATGTACGATTGCGGTAACTAGTGACATGGTTCTCAGACAAATAGAGAAACTAAAACCTAATAAATTCCCAGGCCTTGATGAACTGTTTGCAAGGGTGTTAAAGAAATGTAAAGAGGAACTTAGCATACCTTTGGCTAATCTTTTTAACATATCACTACAAACTGGCATAGTGCCTGATAAGTGGAAAATGGCAAATGTAATACCTATTTACAAGGCAGGTGACAGGTCCTTGGCTTCGAACTATAGACCAATAAGCCTTACCTCCATAGTGGGAAGATTTATGGAATCAATAATTGCTGGGGCGTTCCTGTCTTACGAATTTACTAACTTTTTTCACTAAGGTGTTTGAGGAGGTAGATCATGGTAATGAATATGACATTGTGTATATGGACTTTAGTAAGGCTTTCGATAGAGTTCCACACCAGAGGCTATTGAGGAAACTTAAGGCACACGGAATAGGAGAAATTTTTTCCTGGGTAGAGGTATGGCTGACAAATAGGCAGCAGAGAGTTTGCATAAATTGGGAGCAATCAGAATGGGGGCACATCACAAGTGGTTTTCCTCAGGGGTCAGTGTTGGGCCCGTTGTTGTTCACAATTTACATAAACGACATAGATTAGGGAATAAATAGTAACATAAGAAAATTTGCTGATGACACTAAAATAGGCTGTCCAATTAATTCTAATGAGGACACTAGAGCACTCAGGGATGGTTTGAATAGACTAATGCAATGGTCGGAGAAGTGGCAGATGCAGTTTATTATTGACAAATGCAAAGTTCTAAATGCTGGACAGTTAAATAACCATGTCACACATAAACTAAATAATGGAGATCATAATACTACTGATTGCGATAAGGATTTATATCTAGAAGTATAAATAATAGAAGTCTTCAGGTTGTTCTTCAATTCTATATATCCTTGGTTAGGCCTCATTTAAGCTATTCTGCTCAGTTCTGGCCACCGTATTACAAATGGACATAAATGCTCTTGAAAACGTACAGAGGATGACAAAGATGATCCCATGTATCAGAAATCTTCCCTATGAGGATAGACTTAGGGCCCTGAATCTGCACTTTCTCGAAAGGAGTAGAATTAGGGGGGATAAGAGAAGTAAATGCGAGGGTCTTGGCAAGAGGCGTGGAGTTAAAAGATAAAGAATCACACATAAAGTGGGAGTTGTCACAGGTGCTCTTTGCTGATGACACTGTGCTCTTGAGAGATTCTGAAGAGAAGTTGCAGAGATTGGTGGATGAATTTGGTAGGGTGTGCAAAAGAAGAAAATTAAAGGTGAATACAGGAAAGAGTAAGGTTATGAGGATAACAAAAAGATTAGGTGATGAAAGATTGGATATCAGATTGGAGGGAGAGAGTATGGAGGAGGTGAATGTATTTAGATATTTGGGAGTGGACGTGTCAGCGGATGGGTCTATGAAAGATGAGGTGAATCACAGAATTGATGAGGGGAAAAGGGTGAGTGGTGCACTTAGGAGTCTGTGGAGACAAAGAACTTTGTCCTAGGAGACAAAGAGGGGAATGTATGAGAGTATAGTTTTACCAACGCTCTTATATGGGTGTGAAGCATGGGTGATGAATGTTGCAGCGAGGAGAAGGCTGGAGGCAGTGGAGATGTCATGTCTGAGGGCAATGTGTGGTGTGAATATAATGCAGAGAATTCGTAGTTTGGAAGTTAGGAGGAGGTGCGGGATTACCAAAACTGTTGTCCAGAGGGCTGAGGAAGGGTTGTTGAGGTGGTTCGGACATGTAGAGAGAATGGAGAGAAACAGAATGACTTCAAAAGTGTATCAGTCTGTAGTGGAAGGAAGGCGGGGTAAGGGTCGGCCTAGGAAAGGTTGGAGGGAGGGGGTAAAGGAGGTTTTGTGTGCGAGGGGCTTGGACTTCCAGCAGGCATGCGTGAGCGTGTTTGAAAGGAGTGAATGGAGACAAGTGGTTTTTAATACTTGACGTGCTGTAGGAGTGTGAGCAAAGTAACATTTATGAAGGGGTTCAGGGAAACCGGCAGGCCGGACTTGAGTCCTGGAGATGGGAAGTACAGTGCCTGCACTCTGAAGGAGGGGTGTTAATGTTGCAGTTTAAAAACTGTAGTGTAAAGCACCCTTCTGGCAAGACAGTGATGGAGTGAATGATGGTGAAAGTTTTTCTTTTTCGGGCCACCCTGCCTTGGTGGGAATCGGCCAGTGTGATAATAAAAATAATAAAAAAAAGATCGAGGTGTATAAATGGAAAACAGGAATAAATAAAGGGGATGTAAATAACGTGCTGAAAATTTCCAGCCAAGACAGGACTCGCAGCAATGGTTTCAAGTTGGAAAAATTCATATTCAGGAAGGATATAGGAAAGCACTGGTTTGGTAATAGTGTTGTGGATGAGTTGAACTAACTCCCAAATACAGTTATTCAGGCTAAAACGTTGTGTAGTTTTAAAAAGAGGTTAGATAAACACATGAGTGGGTGTGGGTGGGTGTGAGTTGGACCTGATTAGCTTGTGCTGCTGGGTCTGGTGCCGTGCTCCATCCTTGAGTGGAGGTGACCAGACTTTGTGAGTTATAGGGCTAATCCGGGGTGGGTGGGTCATTTGGCTAATTCGGGGGGTAACATGGACCTGCTCTGCATGGGTCAGTAGGCCTGTTGCAGTGTTCCTTCTTTCTTATGTTCTTAAGGGAGGAGGAATTTTGGGTGAGATATAAGCAACTATTGGCAGAAAGGTGGGTTGGTGCAAGTATGAGTAGTGGGGGGGATGAATAGGGTTGGAAAAGTTTTAAAAATGCAGTATTAGAATGTGGGGCAGAAGTTTGTGGTTATAAGAGGGTGGGTGCAGGGGGAAAGAGGAGTGATTGGTGGAATAATGAAGTAAAGGCTTTGATAAAGTAGAAAAAGTTAGCTTAAGAGAGATTTTTACAAAGAAGTGTTATAAGAAGAGTAGAGTATATAGAGAGTAAAAGAAAGGTGAAGAGAGTGGTGAGAGTGCAAAAGGAGAGCAGATGATAGAGTGGGAGAGGCACTGTCAAGAAATTTTAATGAAAATAAGAAAAAAAATTGGATTGAGTTAAACAAATTAAGAAAGCCTAGAGAGCGAATTGATTTGTCTGTTAAAAACAGAGTAGGGAAGTTAGTATATGGGGAGATGAAGGTTTTGGGTAGATGGCAAGAACATTTTGAGGAACTTTTAAATGTCGACGAAGAAAGGGATGCGGTAATTTCATCCACTGGCCAGGGAGGTATACCATCTTTTAGGAGTGAAGAAGAAAAGGATGTGAGTGTGGGAGAGGTGCATGAGGCATTACCTTGAATGAAATGGGATAAAGCAGCTGGAACTGACGGGATCATGACAGAAATGTTAAAGCGGGGGGGGGGGATATAGTGTTGGAGTGGTTGGTATTTTTGTTTTATAAATATATGAAAGAGGGGAAGGTACCTAGGGACTGGCAGAGAGCATGTATAGTTCCTTTATATAAAGGGAAGGGGGACAAAAGAGATTGTAAAAATTATAGAGGAATAAGTTTAGTGAGCATACCAGGAAAAGTGTATGGTAGGGTTAAAATTGAAAGAATTAGAAGTAAGACAGAATGTAGGATTGCAGATGAGCAAGGAGGTTTTAGAGTGGGTAGGGGATGTGTTGATCAAGTGTTTACATTGAAGCATATATGTGAACAGTATTTAGATAAAGTTAGGAACTTTTTATTTCATTTATGGACACAGAAAAGGCATATGATAGAGTGGATAGAGGAGCAATGTGGCAGATGTTGCAAGTAAATGGAATAGGTGGTAAGTTACAAAATGCTGTCAAGAATTTTTAAGAGGATAGTGAGGCTCAGGTTAGGGTGTGTAGAAGAGAGTGAGACTACTTCCCGTTAAAAGTAGGTCTTAGGGATGTGTAATGTCACCATGGTTGTTTAATACATTTACAGATTGGGTTGTAAAGGAAGTAAATGCTAGAGTGTTCAGGAGAGGGGTGGGATTAAATTACGGGGAATTAAATACAAAATGGGAATTGACACAGTTGCTTTTTTGCTGGTGATACTGTGCTTATGAGAGATTCTAAAGAAAAATTGCAAAGGTTACTGGATGAGTTTGGGAGAGTGTGTAAAGGTAGAAAGTTGAAAGTGGACATAGAAAAGAGTAAGGTGATGAGGGTATCAAATGATTTAGATAAAGAAAAATTTGATATCAAATTGGGGAGGAGGAGTATGGAAGAAGTGAATGTTTTCAGATACTTTGGAGTTGATGTGTCGGCGGATGGATTTATGAAGGATGAGGTAAATCACAGAATTGATGAGTGAAAAAAGATGAGTGGTGCATTGAGGTATATGTGGAGATAAAAAACGTTATCTATGGAGGCAAAGAAGGGAATGTATGAAAGTATAGTAGTACCAACACTCTTATATGGATGTGAAGCTTGGATTGTGAATGCTGTAGCGAGGAGGCGGTTGGATGCAGTGGAGATGTCCTGTCTAAGGGCAATATGTGGTGTAAATATTATGCAGAAAATTCGGAGTGTGGAAATTAGGAGAAGGTGTATAGTTAATAAAAGTATTAGTCAAAGGGCTGAAGAGGGTTTGTTGAGGTGGTTTGGTAATTTAGAGAGAATGGATCAAAGTAGAATGACATGGAGAGCGTATAAATCTGTAGGGGAAGGAAGGCGGGGTAGGGGTCGTCCTCGAAAAGGTTGGAAGGGGTAAGGGAATGGTATTTGGGACCTGGTGATCTGTTGGAGTGTGAGCAGGGTAATATTTAGTGAAGGGATTCAGGGAAAGCGGTTATTTTTTTTAGCCAGGTTTGAGTCCTGGAAAACGGAGGTACAATGCCTGCACTCTGAAGGAGGGGTTCGGGATATTAGGAGTTTGGAGGGATATATTGTGTATCTTTATACGTATATGCTTCTAAACCGTTGTGTTCCGAGAACCTCTGCAAAAACAGTGATTATGTGTGAGTGAGGTGAAAGTGTTGAATGATGAAAGTATTATATTTTGGGGATTTTCTTTCTTTTTGGGCCACCCTGCCTCGGTGGGATACGGTCTGTGTGTTGAAAGGAAGATATATATATATATATATATATAAATATATATTATATATATATATATATATATATATATATATATATATATTATTTTTTATTATCACACTTGCCTATTCCCACCAAGGCAGGGTGGCCCGAAAAAGAAGAACTTTCATTATCATTCACTCCATCACTGTCTTGCCAGAAGGTTGCTTTACACTACAGTTTTTAAACTGCAACCTTAACACCCCTCCTTCAGAGTGCAGGCACTGTACTTCCCATCTCCAGGACTCAAGTCCGGCCTGCCGGTTTCCCTGAACCCCTTCATAAATGTTACTTTGCTCACACTCCAACAGCATGTCAAGTATTAAAAACCATTTGTCTCCATTCACTCCTATCAAACACGCTCACACATGCCTGCTGGAAGTCAAAGCCCCTCGCACACAAAACCTCCTTTATACCCTCCCTCTAACCTTTCTTAGGCCGACCCCTACCCCGCCATCCTTCCACTGAAGACTGATACACTATTGAAGTCATTCTGTTTCGCTCCATTCTCTCTACATGTCCGAACCACCTCAACAACCCTTCCTAAGCCCTCTGGACAACAGTTTTGGTAATCCCGCACCTCCTCCTAACTTCCAAACTAGGAGTTTTCTGCATTATATTCACACCACACATTGCCCTCAGACATGACATCTCCACTGCCTCCAGCCTTCTCGCTTTAACATTCATTAAACATGCTTCACACCCATACAGGAGCATTGGTAAAACTATACTCCTATACATTCCCCTCTTTGCTTCCAAGGACAAAGTTCTTTGTCTCCACAGACTCCTAAGTGCACACTCATCCTTTTCCCCTCATCAATTCTATGAATCACCTTATATTTCGTAGACTCATCCGCTGACACGTCCACTCCCAAATATCTGAATACATTCACCTGCTACATAATCTCTCCCTCCAATCTGGTATCCAATCTTTCATAAACTAATCTTTTTGTTATCCTCATAACCTTACTCTTTCCTGTATTCACTTTCAATTTTCTTCTTTTACATACCGTACCAAATTCATCCACCTGCCTCTGCAACTTCTCTTCAGAATCACCCAAGAGCACAGTGTCATCAGCAAAGAGCAACTGTGACAACTCCCACTTTATGTGTGATTATCTTTTAACTCCACGCCTCTTGCCGAGACCCTCGCATTTACTTCTCTTGCAACCCCATCTATAAATATATTAAACAACCACAGTGACATGACACATTCTTGTATATGGCCTACTTTTACTGGGAAATAATCTCCCTTTTTCCAACATACTCTAACTTGAGCCTCACTATCCTCAAAAACTCTTCACTTCTTTCAGTAACCTACCTCCTATACCATACATCTGCAACATCTGCCACATTGCCCCCCTATCCACCCTGTCATACGCCTTTTCCAAATCCATAAATGCCACAAAGACCTCTTTAGGCCTATCTAAATACTGTTCATGTATTTGTTTCACTGTAAACACCTGGTCCGCACACCCCGTACCTTTCCTAACGCCTCCTTGTTCATGTGCTATCCTATTCTCCGTCTTACTCTTAATTCTTTCAATAATAACTCTACCATACACTTTACCAGGTATACTCAACAGACTTATTCCCCTATAATTTTTGCACTGTTTTTTGTCCCCTTTGCCTTTATACAAAGGAACTATGCATGCTCTCTGCCAATCCCTAGGTACCTTACCCTCTTCCATACATTTATTACATAATTGCACCAACCACTCCAAAACTATTTCCCCACCTGCTTTTAACATTTCTTACTTTATCCCATCAATCCCAGCTGCCTTACCCCCTTTCATTTTACCTACTGCCTCACGAACTTCCCCCACACTCACAACTGGCTCTTCCTCACTCTTACAAGATGTTATTCCTCCTTGCCCTATACACGAAATCACAGCTTCCCTAACTTCATCAATATTCAACAATTCCTCAAAATATTCCCTTCATCTTCCCAATACCTCTAACTCTCCATTCAATAACTCTCCTCTCCTATTTTTAACTGACAAATCCATTTGTTCTCTAGGCTTCCTTAACTTGTTAATCTCACTACAAATTTTTTTCTTATTTTCAACAAAATTTGTTGATAACATCTCACCCACTTTGTCATTTGCTCTCTTTTTACATTGCTTCACCACTCTCTTAACCTCTCTCTTTTTCTCCATATACTCTTCCCTCCTTGCATCACTTCTACTTTGTAAAAACTTCTCAAATGCTAATTTTTTCTCCCTTACTACTCTCTTTACATCATCATTCCACCAATCGTCCTCTTCCCTCCCGCACCCCAAACTTTCCTGTAACCCACAAACTTCTGCTGAACACTCTAACCTACATTTTTAAACTACCCCTTTACCTCTTCACCCATTCCCTAGGGCTCTCATTAGTCCATCTATCCTCCATTAATTGTTTATATCTTACCCTAACTGCCTCCTTTTTAGTTTTTAAACCTTCACCCCTCTCTTACCTGATGCTTCTATTCTCCTTGTGTTCATTGCCTTTTACTCTCAGTGTAGCTACAACTAAAAAGTGATCTGTCATATCTGTGGCCCCTCTATAAACATGTACATCCTGAAGTCTACTCAACAGTCTTTTATCTACCAATACATAATCCAACAAACTACTGTCATTTCGCCCTACATCATATCTTGTATACTTATTTATCCTCTTTTTCTTAAAATATGTATTACCTATACTAAACCCCTTTCTATACAAAGTTCAATCAAAGGGCTCCCATTATCATTTACACCTGGCACCCCAAACTTACCTACCACACCCTCTCTAAAAGTTTCTCAACTTTAGCATTCAGGTCCCCTACCACAATTATTCTCTCTACTGGTTCAAAGGTTCCTATATTATTCACTTAACATCTCCCAAACTCTCTCTCTCTCTCCTCTACATTTCTCTCTTCTCCAGGTGATACACCTTATTCTACCCACATTTTGCATCAACCTTTACTTTATCCACAATAATCCTCGAATTTACACCTCCATATCTCTTTTCTCCTTCCAAAACTGATGCCATCACCATTATTGCCTAACCCCTTCCTTAGCTCTAACTAACTCGCTCAGCTACTCCAGATTAATCCCATTTAGCTCCCCCCCACCGAAACTCCTTCCTATAAACTTCCCTACCCCCCTTTTCCAGCTATGTTTCGCTAGGGTCCAGGACATCCATTTTCAATTCATCATATCATCTGCAAATCATCTGCTTCTTATCAACCGCACTACATCCACGCACATTCAAGCATCCCAGTTTTATAAAGTTTTTTTCTTCTTCTCTTTTTCAGTAAATGTTTACAGAGAAGGGTTACTAGCCTATTCATACCCCCGGCATATTAACCGGCCTCATGATACGACACGCTGGCTTACAAAAGGAAAGATTCCTTTTTCCACTTTCCCCATGAACAATATAAGAAATAAAGAAGAACAAGAGCTATTAGAACAAAGGAGAAAAAAAAATTCTAGATGTATAAATATATATATACAAAGTTTATATATATATATATATAAATATATATATCTATAATAATATATATATAAATATAATAAATATATATATATATATATAATATATATATATATATATATAATATAATATATTAAATATAAAAATCTAATCAAGAGCGTGTTAGTGAAGTGTGACCAAAACTGGTAAGTAGTATTATCAATGTTATCCCAGATAACATAGCGTGTTTTATGAAGACAGAAAAAGTCACACCATCAATCCTACCAACAAGTCAAACAGTTACAGGTTTTTCTGTTTACAGTCCATCTGGCAGACTGTAGTACTTTTTCCCTGGGTGGTTGCTGTCTACCAACCTACTACTACTATATATATATATATAATATATAATATTATATATATAAATTATATATATATATTATTATAAATATTATTTTTTTAATTAATAACAGCTGCCGATTCTCAAAAGGCAGGGAGGCCCGATAAAGAAAAATTTTCATCATTCACTTTCATCGACTGTCTTTGCCATAGGGGTGCCTACACGTACCGGATTAAAAATCACTGTCAATATTTGACACCGTCTCCTTATATATATATATATATATAATATATATATATATATATATATATATATATATATAAACACGATCTCTGCTGAAGAGACTCGAACCTACGAAACCTTAGACAAGGTACGCATGCTTTACCAATACTACCCCACACTGGACCAATACCTTGGGGAGTACATGAGCTGCACCGTTTGATCCAAGGCAGCCAGCTTTCAGGGAGAATCTTACAGCTTTTCCTCTCATCCCCTTGCATGCATCAGCCTTACAAGAGATTTGAACAATGCAAGGAATTCGCGAGAGGCATGCGAAATATACGCAAACACTGAGATCAGTGTTTGTGTATATTTTCGCATGCTCTCGCGGAATTCCTTGCAATATATTATGTGAGTGTGTTGTGTGTGTGTGTGTGTGTGTGTGTGTGTGTGTGTGTGTGTCGTGCCGAATAGGTAAAACTGGTCCCAATTACAAGAACTCATGTTAAAACTAAGTCCTTTCCTCTAAATTTTTCTCTTGTACGTTGAAAGATTATTTTTCATTAATGTTGATGTAAAAAAACTATATTATTTTGGCACAAAAGGAACTTAGAAAACTAACAAACCTTATTATAACAAGCGCAATTTTATTTTAGCCAACCCAACTAAATATATTTTAGATTTTGTTTACAATAATTTAATACTAAACAAACACAGTGAAATAATATTTTTTTTTTTCGTAGGTTCAGATGATTTTGGCGAAATTATTGCGTAACACAAATATTCACTTTGTCCTATATGGCAAGATGATGTTGCTATTTAAGGCAAGATCGCAAGTTCTGCCTATTCGGCAGCTATTTTAACCCCGTACGTCCTGTTTAACATCGTAACTGTAATCTTGAATGTATGTGGTATATATTATGTAATCATGTTGAATGTAGTGTGTGGGCCTGTTTGTTGTAAGTGAGCATTCTGTAAGTCATTGCATGTTTGTCTGTCTTCAGTATCAGTTGTATAAATATACAATGGGAAACGTATACATATGAGCTCATGATAAATGTGCACGATGTCTGGATTGTCTCTCTTGATTATCTATCAATTACTCAGGGAACAATGGGGAAGGACCTATTCCGGCCCTCACAGGGAAACCTGCATCCTCCGCAGCCTCCAGTATGCATTTACCATCTCGTCTTGTAAGCTTAAGGAGACTGAGCCGCAGGTGCAAGGGAACACTGACGGAAAGTGGATTACGGAGGCAATTGAAGTGACTTAATTGCTTATGGATGAAGGAGATCATTGCCTTTAGAAATTACCCTTGTGTTTGCATACTGTGTAAACGGTAGTTGTGGATCTGGTCTGATATGAGGACTGCATTAGATCTTTTTGGAAGCCTGAATATTACTTAGACATTCAGAATATGCAGCCCGTCCTCCTAATAACTATGTCGCACTTTCTCATAGGATTTTGCAGCCTATTTTGAAGTTAAGTTAGGTTAAGTTTAGTTAGGTTCGGTTAGGTTACAGTAATTAAAGTAATGTTGTGTTTGGATAGAATGGGTTAGGATACAACGTAAAAACTAAAAATATAAGATAAAAGAAGATAAAAAATTCCGAAGTGTTTAACTATAAGTCACTCCTTACTGCTCACGACAACTCATGAAAACATTCCATATTTGATCTGTTCAAGACTCCGTTAAACTCTGGATTTACAATAGTGGCCATGATGTCCGTGGTAAATAGTGACGGCTGGATATAACGGTTGTGGAATATAAGGTGCTAAGAGCGAGTAAAAAACAAAACAGTGCTGGCTTCGTTACGGTAATCAGCTCACTCAGGCGGCGCCCTAGGGATCAGCGAGCAACTGTCTTTGTGAATTAGAGTTGATGTGGCCATAAATGTACTCGATATTTTCATTATTTTAAATAACAAAGAATTTTCTAAGGGAATATGTCACGTGCATAATGTAATATTGTATACTAACCGATGTGTGTGTTTTTACTGGAATCCAATGTATGAATGGATCGACTAATGTTCCTGTGTAATCACCGGATTTGTGCACAAACAAGTTTTATTATAGAATCTAGTCTCAGCCCATGACCTAACTCTAACTAGCGCATTGATCGCTATCTTCTTATTTCGTGAGTCCTATCATTGACTCTGGTTCAGAATCAATACCTGATCCAGACAGACATATTGTAATCCAGGTCTTTTCCACTTTCTTCTCAGAACTAATTGGCTGAAGAGATAATTCCTGACATCGTTATTCTATAAATTAAATCTAAGCACCACCTGTACGCGCATTGCACAAATCTCAATCGTCATTTCATGTCTACTGAATAGATTCCTCGAGTATTTTCAAATTATCGTTATCAAGCTTGCCTGGATCTGCTTTCAGCTGATGTTACCTTCTTTAGTTTCGAATAGCCTTTCCTAATATTATGTTCCACTTAGATCTGTCGATTAACTCCTGTTTCACTAACATGCTTACCACTGTGGATTTCTTGCTGCCGCTGCTGGCATACTCCATGCCATGATAAATTCTGTATATTTGAGTCGTGAATTACTGTTCTTGGTTCCAATTTACAACCTAGTTGTAAATTTTTTAGTTTTGAAATTGACACGACCATTGTCAATGACAGATTTTACTGTGGAAAATTGCATTTATCTGAATGTATCATTATGGAAATAAACAATAAATGAATTACAGATAAATTATTATTTAACAGTTCGACAAGTAGGAATTTGGGACACCTAGGTCGCAAGAATGCCCCCTTCGATACATACCACTGTCTCTCCCACAAGTTGCTCTGGACACTATTACTTACGCAATGAAATATTTAAACCAGGAATACTTGTTAATACATAAATTTTGTGGACTGTATATTAAAAATAATAAATGGTTATATATATACAAAATACATAACATAAGGAAAATACATCTTAATGTTCACTCACCAATTGACTGGAGATCAAGGTGTATCATACTCAGAAACCCCCCTGCTACATTAATGATATGATAATACTGGCCAGAAACTATAAACATATAGTAGGCAAGACTTAGCTTGGGGTTCCTGTAGCTGTCCTTGTCCAGTCTCGCGTGATTCACAAATATATGCAGAATGCACATCCAACAATTTCGCCTCCCTATTTGAAAGGTGTCAGCCCAATTTTTAACTTCTAGAGCAGAAAAATTCTTGCACATTACACCAACGTTTCCATCCAAAATTCAAAATAAATGGCGACTCTTCCCTCCCCGATCCGCAGGTTTCTCACCCAATTTTCGATAAATACTTCTTTAAAAATACAATATAGGGCATCTATTTAGCTATAAATTACCGTATTTCCGGAAAAGTATATACAGGTAATTTTCACACTTCGGCCAGCGGAGGTCGTTACTAAACGACTCAAATTGCTGATATGGCACGGTGGGAGGACCTGGGTACATATCGATCTGGCATCCACACGGCGACATATTACACAAGATTTAGATCACCCTTTTTAAACACTTTGCCGTCCTTGTGGAATCCAGAAGTTTCCTTAATACAATTTAAGGTATCTTTGTTACCCCACCATGCATTTACATTTTGATGGGCAATTTAGCATCAATTAAATTTGTTAGATGATGAGTTATGCAGTAAGATAGGGTGTTTATCACACATCCAATTCAAGCATTTTTTAACCTACCTCTGCACCTAATTACATTGTTTCTCTAAATGCAGCCCCAATATCTCTATTATAAACCTTTCACAATTTTTCTTTCATCAACAATTTATCTCAATTCCATAGTATATTTCCTCCTGTACCCTCTTTATCCAATATTCAAATGAAGTGAAAACATATATGAAATATATTCATCTTGTTTTAGAAATTTTAAACACCAAATTAGTTACTTTGATAGTTGGAGTAAAGAAGAATCCTATTTATTATCAATGGCTAAGGAGGGACAAACTATTGGAGCAGTGGTCCACAGTAATTTCAACAGTAGCAATATACGCTTTTGTACAGGCCATTAGCTTTATTACCAAGCCAGCTCGGTCCTTTTAACCCATGATGACATCATTTACAAATTAGCATAATAAACCTCGTGAGACAAGAAATCAGGAGCTGGATTCTCCTCACCTGGTACATGATTAAATGTTAAACTATGCGGACCCAAACTATTATACTCTCTTGCATCTGATTAATTTCAGCGACTCTGTTTTGTTATGTACACATTTTAGCTGTTTCCATAACGAATCCATTGTAAGGAATACCTCCTCATTATCAGACCAAATTATAGTGTCGCTAATATTTATCTCCCTGCAAACTTATTTCTTATATAATTAGCTAATTTGACACCTACATAAATGGCTGTTAATTCCAACTGGAGGCAAGGTGCGTATTTAATGAGACACTTTAGCCTTGGACACAAGAGAAATAACACTATTACATTGAAGGTAAGCAACTGCTTCCATATGCCAATTTTGAAGCATCACAAAAAATGTGGAGTACATATTTCCTATCTGGATTGGCCACTTGCGTGGGAACTCCAACATTGGCATTTTCTCATAAATCACCAATTAATTTCATCCCACCAGTTAATGAAATTCCTCACGGTAAAATCTCATCCCAAGCACATTTAAGTTTCGCATGCTTCCTGATTAATAATTTCCCTCTTATAGTAAGGGGTGACACTAACTATGGATCAAAAAACATTTTGAAACTTCAGCAAGCAAAACTCCTCTTATTAATTTATTGGGCATTACTGTAATTATTAGGTTTTTAAATTCACATTTAACAAATCTCTCTCAGTATCCACAAGTAAATCCCAATGCATTACTTTACTACATTTTGGACTTCAGTCTCCAAGGTAAATCTTACTTTATTTTGTCCTTTAATAATTGGACGAATTTACTATTCCAAATCCCCTCAGAGGCATATTTGCACTTTGCATATTTATTAGCCTCTCCATAAGTCCATTAACAGTGTTCCTCCTTCAGATGAACGGTCACACCAGGAAATTCTCCACATAAAATTTGTTTGCTCATTACCTTTACTCAATGGACATTCCAAACGTTTAAGTGTGCATTTATCGTCGCTTGAAGTAGAACGTACTGATGTAGCACATCAAATAATACGCTCCTAAAGCGAAAAGGTATTTCAGATGGGGCTAAGAGGGTCACAAGGATTTCTCAGGCCATAAGAATGGGTACAATCCCGTCAGTCCTCTTGTAAACCCACTCTTAGAAAGCTTTACTTATGTCAGCCATAAAGGCATAATACTTCACTCTGAAAATTTAATAAGATATTCCTAATTTTTCTGTAAACGACGGACCTGTCATCAAACAGTTCTTTTAAAAACTAGGTACATTTTTGTTACTCCTGGCACTACAATTAAACACAATCCTGATAAATACACATTGCAACTCTTGGGTATCTTTACTGAGGAAACGTTTCGCCACACAGTGGCTTCATCAGTCCATACGTAGGAGAAACTTGAAGAACAGGAGGATGAATGAGGTAATCAGTCCCTCAACCTTGAGTCGATGTTTTCAGTCCATCAATCTTGAATAGAGTACGGCATAGGAGGGAGAAGCAGCTTATAAACCGAATGGGCAGGAGAGGTGCAGCAGTCACAGGTGGTGTCACATTTGTCATGTGGAAGTAGGTCGTGTCCAAGAATTAGGCAAGCGAAGAAATCCTAAGTATTAAGTTTCCCCAAGAAGTTGCAGTGTCTGACAGGTTTGTAGATAAATTTGGTTCAGAGAACTTCTTGGGATCTTAATACTTAGGATTTCTTCGCCTTGCCTAATTCTTGGGCACGACCTACTTCCACACTGAACAAATGTGACACCACCTATGACTGCTGCACCTCTCCTGCCTACGGTTTATAAGCTGCTTCTCCGCTCCTATGCCGTACTCTATTCAAGCTTGATGACTGAAACACATCGACTCAAGGTTGGGGGACTGTTTTACCTCATTCTCCTCCTGTTCTTCAAGTTTCTCCTACGTATGGACTGATGAAGCCACTGTGTGGCGAAACGTTTTCCTCAATAAGATACCCAAGAGTTGCACATGTGCTAATTTATCAACATGTAGGTTCTCTGAACCATTAAATCTACAAACCTGTCAGACTGCAACTTCTTGGGATCTTAATACTTAGGATTTCTTCGCTTGCCAAATTTCTTGGGTACGACCTACTTCCACATTGAACAAATGTGATACCACCTGTGACTGCTGCACCTCTCCTGCCAAAAGGGTTTATAAGCTGCTTCTCCGCTCCTATGCCGTACTCTATTCAGATTGATGACTGAACACATCGACTCAAGGTTGAGGGACTGATTACCTCATTCTCCTCCTGTTCTTCAAGTTTCTCCTACGTATGGACTGATGAAGCCACTGTGTGGCGAAACGTTTCCTCAGTAAAGATACCCAAGAGTTGCACATGTGTCTAATTTATCAACATGTCGGTTCTCTGAACCATTCATCTATAAACACAATCCTCAAAGGAGTGGTCTTAGAATCCTTCTCACTCCGTGATGGGGCAAATAGTGACCATAAATTTTTGCTTGCTCAGGAGGTACCTCTTCTATAAATTTATTAATTAATTGTTCAGCAATTATATCATTATAGGCAGTCAACAATTCTGGTGTCTTACTCAGTTCGAGGAGCTGAGCCTTTAATTGTCCATATGCCATTCTGTAATTAGTGGGCAATTCTGGATGGTACATTCTCCACGGAAGTCGTACCCAGTATTGTCCAGATTTAAATTTTACATCTCTCAGGGATTGATCCTGATTAAAAAGAATCATCTGGACATTTTTCTTTTCATTTATTCCAATGCTGTCTAATTCCCACAATTTTATGCACTGGCTCAAAACCATCCTCTATGGAAGAATTATACTGGGGTCGATTTCATGAGTAAGACACACAGTTATGGTATTTTTAGTTTCCTCTAGTATGAATTATTATTACGAGGAATCCTACCATACATTCATGGCCCTGCATTTCCCCTTCAAAAGGGTGACAACACATTTCTTTACCATTTCCCTTTACAAAGGAGGCATAATAGTCACTACTTATCAAAATATTTATTGGGCCTACAGAATCATCACTTACCCCAGAAGGGTGCTAAATTTACATTTTATGTGAAAGTTTTTTTGCGCTTTATTAAGTCCTACTGTAGATATTTTCTCTGGAAGTCTATCTACAATTACTGCATTAACACGTTTTTTCTCATTGCCCAACCTGATAGTTACATAAACAGTGTCATGCAATTGAGCCCTTTTATCCGAGAGAAAACCAGATAATTTTAAAGTTGTGGGATCTCCCATCTGTACTTTCATACCATCAAGACATTTACGTTTTATGAAAGTACGCTGGGATCCCTGGTCCAATAATGCATTTACATTTTTTTATTTATGCCTTTTATCATCAATTTTTACCTGTAACACAGGTAAGGCTACTTCAGCAAAACCATCGTTATTAATATTAGCAGCAATTTTTACATTAGCACTGTTGTGTCAGGATTGTCAACATTATCATTATTATCAACATTATCATAGACCTTTACACATGACTATATGGTGTCTTCCTTTGTGACATTGATAACAGAAGTTTAATTTGGCATAACAATCCTTTACATTGTGATTACCCAAACACCTGATACATCTGTCAAGTTCCTCCAAACTTTCAACTTTATCATTCCATGAATTGTATGCATTGCAATTCTTAGAAAAATGAGTACCCTTGCAGAAGAGGCAATGTCTCTTTTTTGACTGGTTTCTTATTAACTGGGCTACTCTTAGGAGGGTACTTATTCTTCTTACCTTGTGGAGAATCATTATTTCTGATTCCTGCTAATTGATATGCATCTATGCAACTCTTTTTGGAAATGAAATTTGATTATTACCATTGGAATAATTTTTCCCTTTGTGAAACTTGACAGATACCTCAGAGTTATTATGTGTTGCATCTTTAAAATGAGTTAGTTGGCTGGTCTGCAACTGCACAATTAATTCTTGTAGACCTAGTCTTATTTCCTCCAGCCAAAATAAACCCTTGTGATATTGTTTGAGAGACATTCAAGCGTTTTACAGCTTAATTTATGCTGTATTATGGCACTCAATAACCTGTCTGATTCCTTCAGATTATATTTATTACTTAAAGTTTTGAGAGTGCTCTCCAGTTTAACTCTAAACTGCTGTAAACCTTTGTAAGTGTGATCTGGAAATTTTAAATTAACAATGATATTCACTAGATCCAACCTACTTTGTTCTATATTACCATAAGTGACTTTCAATAAGTCAACTGCTTCCTTGTAAAATCACTACATTGGGAAAGGATTGTATGAGTATGTAAGCATCTCCTCTTACCTGTCCTTTGAGTAAAATAATTTAGTTACACAGGCTAGGTCATTACACAGCTAGGTCACTAGCTTCATGCACAGCTGCTTTAAAAGTTGACCAAAATTCCTCCCAATTTTCACCAGATTAAATACAGGTAAACGTAATTCTGGGAGTTTGGCAAAGACATATTATTTGTGGAGCAGACTGATTAACTGCCTGGTTTACACATTTTAATTTATTCAAGGCCTGACTTTTACAAGAATGAATCTTTTCCTCTAATTCATAATACTGATTAATCATAAGATCTACTTCAGTCTCAGCTACACAGTTTACTAACAAATCTCTTCATATTTGTTGTAAATAATTTGATAATAATCTATTTTTTAAAGATCAAATACAAATTTTTAAAATGATCCCCAATTTGAAAAAAGATTTTTAAAAG
>NC_069407.1:63376201-63392238 GCF_026875155.1 Cherax quadricarinatus
AGCTGTTAGATATAGCATAACACCGTTCTGAAGGATGAGGCATTCTGGCACAAACTGGCACACCAGGTGACTTAGATGGGCATTTTCTGGCGATGTGCCCCAGCGTTGACACTTATAACATCGACGTTTGAGGAGGTCTGTACATGCAATGTAAATAGCGTCTGTGGAGGCTGCACGGGAGTGAATATAGCGTGGAGAGTCCCCTGGCCAGTCCCACTCAGCTAATATCAGACCGTTGGAAATCGACGAGGCTTGCAAACTTGCTATGACGCCAGAATATTGAGGATTCAAGTGTTGTTGACGTTGTAGATGACAATAAGCACTTTAGGTGCCTTAGTGGGGCAAGTCGGAGTTTGATTTGGAATATTCGTTGAGTGAGGAAGTTTGTCTATAATGCTGAATCATTAGGCACAAAGACGTAGTTATCCTCTCGCGGCAAATTGATCGTTTTTCATGATTGTTTACACTAGCTTCGAAAAACCGTTAAACTTAGGTCTCTTGAATCAGTGTTGCAGGGAAATCTAATCCTGCGACAGGCTTTGGGAGGGTGTGCGCCCACTGTATTGTTTTCAGCAAGCTTTCTCTGGAAGCCTCGTTCTTTTTTCCGCAGGCTGGTTACTAAATATGTTTCAGAATTTGCCTCACCATCTCTACGTCAACACCATCAGCTATACTCATAGCTGACAGAGTTCACACTGGGATGGGCTAAAGGATACGCGAGAATAGAAGGGACAAGGAAGGGATATTCACCTCGTAGACACAGCAATGTGCGGTGTAGTGGCCCCGCGGGTCGCAGTGCGATTTTCAGGTCATCAACGGGGCGACCACAGTCGCTCTCGAGAGTTAACCAATATTGCACACTCCTTAATTACTCCAAACCCGCAGCACTTAACACAGCTCTAGCACACGATCTGTCTGGGGAATGACAGACTCAAATTTTCACTCTGAGGGACAAATAAATAAGCACAAACTTAATATGTTTATAGATGAACCTCTGGGATTGTTACAGATAAAAGCTGTTTAGCCTGGATCGGTTAAACTCGCCCTTATCTCATATTGTAGATAATGGCGACGAGTAAGGGGATACCGGTTGAATAGAAAGTCGAGGACGGGACATTCACCTCTCTGGACACAACGCAGTAAGGGTGTAAGTTGACATGCGAGTCTTTTTCGTGCCATTTCAAGGTTCACCCAGCAGCGCCAGAACATTCCTCATATTTTAAGCATACGTAGGGTACTGATGGTTAGCACGATGTCCTAGTCAGTGAAATCCACTCGTGCAAATAGTTACAACAAATCTGCAGCACTTAAACACAACCATAGGATATTTGCTTGTAGCAGGCAGTGTAGCGCACACAGGAGACTTATTCGTAAGGTGAGTGGAGTGCGGCACAGAGGGACTGACACAGGGCACTCAAGCATTTATTGGTTTGGGGCAAAAACCGCCTCTAGACCATAAGCCTAATTAGAGGCGAATGGCCTGAGGTTCCAAATCGAGGGAAGGGAGGGAGGCGTGGTGGATCGTGAGTAGGCTCTTCAGCCACTCAATCAAACGATGTTTTGTGTTTCACTAGGTATATCACTAGTCACAGTTCACACATAAGAGTTCCAGCAGCAATTCAGCTGCGCTCCAACGATATTTGTTGCATGATGAGTTATCAGTCGGGTGAGATAAGCAGTTCTGATATAGAAGGCCTAGGACTTCCCTCAGCACACACACGTCCTCTCCCCTCAACCACTCAGGCCTAACTGTACCAGCAGCTGAGAGAAGAGGTCAGAGTTGCTAAGCTTGAGATACGGCGATTAACGGAGGAGAACAAGAGGATTCGTAGTAATAATCCTGTTGTGAGTCCCCAGGTTAAGAGGGGAGCTTGGTCAGTGGCCGGGCAACATGGAACCAAGCTGAGGATCAAGAAAACGGTTGGAGAGGCAGAAACAACGAGAAACCAGAAGACTACCGTGGAAAACTTCCAACCCATTCTCGGTGCTACCTGACGAATGTGAGTGTTCTACTGGGAATGCCACAACGACACCAAAGAAGCATTGGCAGACGTGAGTGAGACTTTCCCTAGAAACCCCACGAAGACCATCGAGAACATTTTGACGAATTCTACAATGTGGTGTAATGCTACCTGGCGAATGTGAGTCGACTACTCGGAGCATCACGACGGACGACGCCAAGGAAGGTAAAAACATTGTTGTTGTTGGGGAAAGCCAGATTGGGAACATGGATAAGCATTCTGCTTGAAGGTTTAGGAGTAGGAGGCAGAGAGTGGTGTTTTTCCTGGGGTTGGGATGAAGGATATTGTTAGCCGTCTGGATGACATCATGAGAGGTAATGGGAGAAATCCTATTATCTGTCTCAGTGCTGGAGGCAATGATTTTGGCAGACGTAGGAGTGGGGACCTGATTAGCAGGGATAGGGAGCAATAGATATAATTAAGAAAAAGGGTGGAAAACCGTATATGTGGCATTTGCCAAGGAGAGGAGTGGAAATGAATGGTTGTCCAGAGCAATTGGTGTCAATTGCTGGCTGACAAATAAATGTAAGGAAAATGCAGTAACATTCATTGACAACTGGGACCTCTTCTATGGCAGAAATGAATGTATGCCAGGGATGGGGTTCACTTATCTAGGTGTGGGGTGGGAGCACTGGCCAACGCAGTGGAGTGAGCTGTTTGGTCTTTAAACTAGGAGTAGTTAGTGGTATGGGGTTTTTGGGGGAAAACAGTGAAGTCGCAGTGTAGTAATATGAGTACTAGGAGAACTAGTAATAGGCAAAATGAGGTGGATATTGGAAAGCCAGTGGCACTAATTGACAAGGACAGTAATAGGGTTTAGTGGAATAACCCGAAAGGAGCAGGAAAGGGGAAAGACAGAGGAGGGTCTTTAAATATATATTACACAAATAGTCGCACTGCTAGGATAAATGGACGAGTTGAGACTAGTTGCTAGTGCAGGTAACATTGATTATTTGCCTTAAACTGAACGTGATTTAATCAAAAATGGGGCAGCTGCAGAATTCACATTCAGGGTTTAAATTGTTCCAAGTAACAAAGTGTCGGTGCAATGTATTCCGAGATCGCTTTTAACTGTTGCATAAAAACGGGTATTAAGTCTGAGTAAACACATACAGAGTCTGTTTGGATGAATTTTCAGAGGGGCATGAAAATTAAATTTTAGGTGTGAAATACCGTCCCCCAAACTTAGATAGGGACCAGGGGAGACTACTATGGGAGGAAACTGTTAAGGCCACAAGGCACGATAATGTAGTAATTCCAGGAGACTTTAACTTTAGTCATATTGATTGGAATTTCTTGACTGGGAAATTTAGAATCAACGACTTCTAGAAAATAGTTCAGGATTGTTTTTTGAAGCAGTTTGGACAGAACCTACAAGGGGAAATAACCTGCTTGACTTAGTTATGGCAAACAATGAATCCCTTGTTGATAATTTAGAAGTTTCAGAGGAACTGGATTAGATTTTTTTAGATTTTGCCACCGAAGTGGCTAGTTTATTGTGCACCCATATCACCTGTGGACGGGGGCGCAGAGCATATGGTACCAAAAGGCCTGGAACTAGGGCCCCCAAAAGGGTTTTAAAAGAATACATATGGGTTTAATCTACATACTATAGTTTACTTAACTGTTACAAAGCAAAATTTAGAAATTTGCTTTGTATATCTGGTATCTTTTTCATTTTAAAATCTTGACATGTCACATAGGTTTTTTTACGTCGTCTCTGTATTTTCCCCAAAATGGACAATTAAGCACATAGTGTTCAGGCTTTGATAAATTAAAAGGTGTAAACCAGGCAGTTAATGGAATCTATTCCAACAAATAAGATTGTCTCTACCAAAACTCCCAGAATTATGTTTTACCTGTATTAATTCCTGGAGAAAAATTGGGAGGAGTTTTGGTCTATTTAAAGAGCTGTGCATGACTGGAGTGATCTAGCCTGTGTAACTAAAATTATTTTACCTCAAAGGACAGGTTAAGAGGAGATGCTTACATACTCATACAAACCCTTTCCCAAATGTAGATAAAAAAAATAAACTCTTACAAGGAAGCAGTTGACTTGTTGAAGGTCATTATGGTAATATAGAACAAAGCAGGCTGGATCTAGTGAATATCATTGTTAATTTAAAAACCTCCAGTTCACACTTACAAAAGGTTTTACAGCAGTTTTAGAGTTAAACTGGAGGAGCACTCTCAAAAACTGTAAGTAATAAATATAATCTGAAGAATCGACTGGTTAATTGAGTGCCATTGTACAGAAATAAATTAAGCTGTAATAAAACAATTGAATGATTCTCGAACAAGTATCACAAAGGTTATTTTTGGTTCTGGAGGAAATAAGCGGGACTAGGTCTGCAAAAATTATTGTTCAGTTGCAAACCAGCCAAATAAACTTCATTTAAAAGATGAACATCATAATAACTTGAGGTTCTGTCAAGTTTCACAAGAGGAAAAATTATCCACGTGTTTTAATAATCAAAACTCATTATTCCCTAAAAAGAGATGCATAGTACATATCAAGTAGCAGGAATCGAAAATATTGATTCTCCACAGGTAAGAGAATAAAGTACCCTACTAAGAGTTAGACCAGTTAATAAGAAATCAATCAAAGACAAGAGAGATTGTCTCTTCTGCTAGGGTACTAATTTTTCTAAGGAATTGCAGTGCATACAATTCATGGAATGATAAAGTCGAAAGATTTGGAAGAACTTGACTGATGGTATCAGTGTCTAGGTAATCACAATGTAAAGGATTGTCATGCCAAATTGAACACTGTTATCAATGTCTCAAAGGAAGACACCATATAGTCATGTGTAAGGGTCTATATGATAATGTCGATAATAATGATAATGTTGACAATCCTGACACAACAGTGGCTAATGTAAAAATTGCTGCTAATGTTAATAATGATGATTTTGCTGAGTAGCCTTACCTGTGTTACAGGTAAAAATTGATGATGAAAGGCATAAATCAAGAAATGTAACTGCATTATTAGACCAGGGATCACAACGTACTTTCATAAAATCTAAATGTCTTAATGGAATGAAAGTACAGATGGGAGATCCTACAACTCTATAATTATCTGGTTTTCTTTCAGATGAAAGGGCTAAATTGTATGACACTGTTTATGTAACTATCAGGTTGGGCAATGAGAAAAAACGTGTTAATGCAGTAATTGTAGATAGACTCCCAGAGGAAATATCTACAGTAGGGCTTAGTAAAGCTACAGAAAGACTTTCACATAATGTAAATTTAGCACCTTCTGGTGTAAATGATGATTCTGTTGGCACAATAAATATTTTGATAGATTTAGATTTTTTTTAGATTTTGCCACCGAAGTGGCTAGTTTATTGTGCACCCCATATCCATCCTGTGGACGGTAGCGCGAGAGCATATGGATACACAAAAGGCCTAGGAACTAGGCCCCAAAGGGTTAACAGGAATACATATAGATTTATATCTACATATCTATAGTTCACTTATCTGTTACAAGCAAATTTAGGAAATTTGCTTAGTATACCTGGTATCTTATTTTCATTAATAAGATATCTTGACATGTCACATAGGTTATTATACTGTCTGTCTCTGCATTCCTCAATAAGAGGACAATTAAAGGCACATTAGTGTTCAATGAGAGTGACATATTAGCCTGCTCACATAATTTACATTTTAGTTTGATCATCATCTGTGTGTTCCCAAAACTGCAGAAGTTATAGTGTCTTTTATGCCTCTTTTGTAAAGGGTATGGTAAGAAAGTTGGTGTCTCCCTTTAAAGCTGCAGGAGGCCATGTCCATGTAAATGTATGGTAGGAATTCCTCATAATAAATAATGCATGACTAGAGGAAACTATAAATACTATAACTGTGTGTCTTACTCATGAAATCGTAGCCCCAATATAATTCTTCCATAGAGGATTTTAGATTAGATTTTGCCACCGAAGTGGCTAGTTTATTGTGCACCCCATATTCAATCCTGTGGAGGTTTAGTTAGCGCGAGAGATATGTACACAAAAGGGCTAGGGACTAGGCCCAAAGGGTTAAAGGAATACATTTGGATTTATATCGACAATATCATAGTTCATCTTATATGTTACAAGCAAATTTAGGAAATTTGCTTAGTATATATGGTATCTTATTTTCATTAATAAGATATCTTGACATGTCACATAGGTTATTATACTGTCTGTCTCTGTATTCCTCAATAAGTGGACAATTAAGCACTTAGGTGTTCAAGAGAGTGACCATATGCTGTATCACATATTTACAATTTAGTTTGATTCATTTGTGTGTCTCCCAAACTGCCAGAAGTACTTTGTACCAAGCCTAAGCTGCCACTAACAACATCAGTCAGTTGTTCACATTGCAAGTTGCCCATAAACATACTTATCTACGTTCATTTTATCATTGTGGTTTTAGATCTACTCAGGCTTCTAACTGCATTCCTATAACAATCATTTTCATTATTTACTTCTCTCCTATATTTTATTCCTAATGCTAGACACAGTTTTATACCAAAGTTATATTCTACATTCTTCCTTCTCGATACTCTTCTTGGCTAACTATCAACTTTATCCATGAAGGGAGTATCCAATGTGTGATGGGATCCATAGCAATTGTTCATAATTCTTGTCCTAATTTTGAGTATCCTATACCTGGCTTCCCCAATGAGGATGTTGTTGGAGTCAATATAGGAGCAAGAGCGTTCAATGATGACATAGAATCAGTAATGATGATAGAGGTCAGCTCAGTGTCATAGGTAGCTATAGCGCCTTTAGGATTGCAAAACAATTCAGTTTGCAGTGTAGACGCCCAGTTGTTAATTCTTTATGCCTAACTCAACAAATTTATTATCGTTCCTTAACTAGGGAGGGTGGCAAACAAGAGCAGATGCAGCCCTGCACAGAAGACTCCTGTTTAGATCCATCTGTGTATTAACGTGTGATTTAACTTGTTACTACCAGCTAGGTTGGAGGAAATTTCTTCTTCGAGCAGTGGCTCTAACAAGAGATTTAAGGAAGGGGTTAACTAGCAATTGGAGCTTCTTGGGAGGGAACTTGTAGGTATTGTGATATTAAATGAAGCACATCTTCCATGGAGGGGTGAATGCTCTAGTTGCCATACAGTGATACAGTTCATGCAGGTTTATTAAAACTTTATGCAATTTGCACGTTGTCACAATCCATTTAGATCTGTGTGTATTACTCTAGACATTGGTAAGATTCTCTGTGACGTGTCTGGTTCGTTTTCTCACTTCTAATACGAGTACAGTGTTAATTCAACAATTCCTATCACTGATGCTAGACAATACCAAGGCTCGTTCCTCATGTAATAACTTTGTAGATCTGGGACAGCCAAGAATATTCCTGAGAGCTTCATTTTGCATTAACTCCCAAGGGTCGGAGAGATCTTTCTCTTTTTTAGCTAATATCAACATG
The DNA here is from genome assembly GCF_026875155.1 of Cherax quadricarinatus. Taxonomy (NCBI): domain Eukaryota; kingdom Metazoa; phylum Arthropoda; class Malacostraca; order Decapoda; family Parastacidae; genus Cherax; species Cherax quadricarinatus. The sequence goes on from NC_069407.1 coordinate 63,383,655, forward strand.
GGAGCTGCTAATCAATTAAGGACCTTACATAGGGTATGTAATCGTTTCCTCACGGTTCTCAACATTTGCACCATAGTTGGGATTGTAGCAGCAACACTTTGAGGCATTTAGCCTAGCTTTACTTCTGGTTTGTTGTGGTATAGTGGATTTGTTAAAGGGTACTTTACACAAGATATCTGGAAGTTTTAACGTAGCCTAGGCTAGCCCCCCCAATGATTTCACCCTGCAATAGATGGGTGGGAGGATGTCGTTTGCATGTTAATATCTTAGTTGCTTAGAGGAAGATATTATGTAGGCTAGTCGATTACAAATTGCTTGAACTTCATTTTAAGAATGGTATTCTTTTTCTTATATGCCTGTTTTATGGATCATGATTACTTCAGCATACTTTAGCTATATGTTTAGGTGAGGCAGGTAGAGCATTTAGGAGGGGCATTAATCAGAATATTAAATAGCATGGGACCAAGACTCCTCCCTGCGGTTGTACCCTAAGCCATTTCTTTAGGAAGCACTTCTGAAGCCTTGGTAAAGGACAGAGGATACTCTATTTGACAGGTATCCTATTATCCAGCAGAGTAAGCTACCACCAATATTCATTTTGGCTAGTTCATGGTAGTATAACGGTTCTGTTTAAATATCAAATGCAGATTTTAGATCAAGAAAATTGCGTAAAACTAGTAGAGGATGTGTGCAGTGAGTAAGGTGTGGAAAATACAGTTATGCACACTTTTAAAACCTTTCATGAACCCATGAGGGTTGGGGGAAAGTGATGTCTGATTCTGTAGTACAGTCTGTTAAGCATCATTCTTTCAAAGGTCTTTTACAAAGACAACTAGTTTAAGGAGATCGGCCTAAATGTATCATGATCTGTTGGGGCTTAGGGATAGGGAACAATGAGACTATTGGTCCAGAAGTAGGAAGAAACGCCATCAATGTAAACTGAGATTATACAGTGCCAACAATGGGTTATCAGGCACGTGCTTAGAGTTCAGAGAATATCATTGGTTTTTCCATCCTCTCCAGGAGCAGTTGTTCGACCTTTGGTTAATGCATATCTTATTCTTACTACGGTAAAGAGGCAATCACTTCTCTTCAATATTTTGGCTATAAAAATTAATCAGTTTCATCATTTCTTCAGATGTACTCTCTAATATTTTTTCTATATGAGATAGAAGGGCTTTCATGCTGGATGTTTTGGACCAGTCATTTATGAGGTCCATTTTGCTTTTTCAGTGGAAAGGGATGAGCAAACATTGCCAGTCTTTTTCTGGTTATTTTATTTATACCTTTTCAAGCCAAACTCAAGAGGTGGACCTATTTAATCCACTAACAAACTGTTCCCATTCCTGTTGACTAAGTTCTTCCTTTCTATTCATTGCATTTGTTAGTGCAGCTTGGAACGTTTCTGAGCTGGTCTGGGGTTTCTACATTCTCGGTATGCTTTACCAATCCTCCTAGATGCAATGTGTTAGATTGCGCAGCTGTGGATCATTATGTTTTACATTGGTTTTATTGTTATTTATAGTGGAGGGTTTTTTGTTTTCATTTTCCTGCCCACTTGATCTGTAGAACACTCTCAATAGTGGTAATTAAATCCTCATTAAAATTTTTGTGTGCCAATGGGCTCGTAATTTTTATACCATTCATCACTGTGGTTAATAGTTGTCTTGTGTTTGGTTTGAGAATAAGTTTCCTCCTTCTGTGATTTAGGCTCCGTGTTTGCTGGAGATGTGATCAAGTTGACAGTTGTTTAGTCTTGGGAAGTGATCAGATAGAAAGATCATCAACTTTCGACAGAGTATGCATCGTATATGATGTATTAAACCAAGACACAGATCTAGTATGCCACCATATATGTGAGTAGGCTCAGAGTGCCCACAATTCGAACATTATCTATGCTCATTTAGCAATCGCATAGTTTTGTTCCATTGGTTGTTTGTTATAGGGGTACCCTCCAATATTCTTATGTCTCTGGCATTAAATTCTCCAAGAATGAAGGTAGGTTCACTATTGATGCGATCTGGTTAAAGCATAGTGTAGCTGGTTCGCTGGGGCATAGAGATAAATTGTTATATGAAAAAATCGCCATGCATATATTTGACACCATGATACTGCATGTTAACTGATCTGCCAAGGAAAGGATGTGTATGTGCAAGCTCTTTCTGACATACAATCACACAAACAGTTGGTAGACCTTGGTTATAGGACTGCATAATCCAGGCAAGTTTGTGGAGGTGGCTCAATATTTCAATCTACATTCTGCAAACAGTTGACTTTTATATTCTTGGTTGCACTTATATGATGTACAGTCAGGCAACCGCTTCTTGATGGATGCAATGTTCCATGAAAAGATTTGTAATGTATCCTTGTAGTGAGTTATTACATTCTTCTTGTACTGTCATAAGATGGTTAAATCTATTATGATTTGGCTACTGTGTGCAGGGTTTACTTAAGAGCAAAATAGCATAGTTTTTGTACGTTCTTTATCTTCATGACCTTTATTTTTAACGCATTTCTCGGCATATGGCAGCCAGTTCAGGAAGTCTTGAAGGCAGAGTTATTAATGGGGCTTCTTTCTCACAAATTGACTGGAAGCTGGAACGGAGAGTGCTGCATTTTGGACATCATCACCATTGTCAAGTGAATCATAGATTACATATATATTAAACTTGTCAGGTATCTGTTCAAGATGCTCATTTTTTTTCTGGAAAGTTGTTATTATGAGAAGGTCAGGGGAATCCAAGCCTCGCCGGAGGATTGGCAATTTCTGGGTTAGTTGTTTCTTTAACACCTATCACACTTAACAGGTTACCATGGTTACATTCTAGTGTTTCTCTGTTTCATCATTCATTGCAGGTAGGTCCTGTGCATCTGACTCATCTCCAATTTCCAGGGAGGTTACCTGTGTGGTGTCCGTCTGACTGTTGTAGTTGTGTGTATTGGGAGAAATGACAAACTCATCCCCATGTTCAGGTGTAGCCATAGGTATCTGTAGTGGCAGACCAGTAGTTCCATATGTGCTAGCACGGGGGTCTTCCCACAGTTACTAAAAACAACAGACATAGCCCCACTCCACAAAGGGGGCAGTAAAGCAACAGCAAAGAACTACAGACCAATAGCACTAACATCCCATATCATAAAAATCTTTGAAAGGGTCCTAAGAAGCAAGATCACCACCCATCTAGAAACCCATCAGTTACACAACCCAGGGCAACATGGGTTTAGAACAGGTCGCTCCTGTCTGTCTCAACTATTGGATCACTACGACAAGGTCCTAAATGCACTAGAAGACAAAAAGAATGCAGATGTAATATATACAGACTTTGCAAAGCCTTCGACAAGTGTGACCATGGCGTAATAGGCACAAAATGCGTGCTAAAGAATAACAGGAAAAGTCGGTCGTTGGGATCTATAATTTCCTCACTATACAGAACACAGAGAGTGTCGTCAACAGAGTAAGTCCGAGGCATTAGCTTCGGCTTAGAAAAATGAAAAGCTCTGTTCTCCCAAGGACACAGTACTCGCTCCCTTCTAGGTCCTCATCCTCATATCCGACATAGACAAGGATGTTCAGCCACAGCACCGTGTTTCCTTTGCAGATGACACCCGGAATCTGCATGACCGTGTCTTCCATTGCAGACACTGCATAGCTCCAGGGCAGGACAATCAACCAAATCTTTCAGTGGGCTGCAGAAAACAATTATGAAGTTCAACGTTGAGAATTTTCGATTACTCAGATTGGTAAACATGAGGAATATTAAATCTTCTCAGAATACAAAACAAATTCTGGACAAATTAGAGCGAAAAACACCAACGTCAAAAACCTGGGAGTGTTCATGGTCGGAGGATTTCACCTTCAAGGACCATAACATTGTATTCAATCGCATCTGCTAGAAAAATGACAGGATAGATAATGAGAACCTTCAAAACTAGGACGGCCAAGCCAATGATGGACACTCTTCAGGTCACTTGTTCTAATCTAGGCTGGAATATTTGCTGCACACTAACAGCACCTTTCAAGGCTGGTTGAAATTGCGACCTAGAAATGTACAGAGAACTTTTCACGGCGCGCATAACGGAGATTTAAAACCACCTCAATTATTGGGAGCTCTTGAAAGATTCCTAAACCTGTTATTCCTGGAACGCAAGAGGAGAGATTACATTGATTATATACACCTGGAAAAATTCCTAGAGGGACTAGTACCGAACTTGCACACGAAAATCATCACTACGAACAGCAAAAGAATGGCAGACGTGCACCATCCCCCCAATGAAAAGCAGGGGTGTCACTAGCACGTTAAGAGACCATACAATAAGTGTCAAGGGCCCGAGACTGTTCAACTGCCTCCCTGCACAACATAAGGGGGATTACCAACAGACCCCTGGCAGTCTTCAAGCTGGCACTGGACAAGCACCTAAAGTCAGTTCCGGATCAGCCGGGCTGTGGCTCGTACGTTGGTTTGCGTGCAGCCAGCAGCAACAGCCTGGTTGATCAGGCTCTGATCCACCAGGAGGCCTGGTCACAGACCGGGCCGCGGGGGCGTTGACCCCCGGAACTCTCTCCAGGTAAACTCTCTCTCCAGGAAAACTCCAGGGATGGCTAGCTCCTCCACAGCTGGTGTGTGTGATGGCATTCTGGTATCACCAGAATCCTTTGCAGTGAGGTGGGGTTCTTGCACACTTTGCAGAGGTTCAGTCTCAGATCTGGCTGTGGTAGACTGGATGGCCCCATCCTCAGTTACCATTAAAGGACTGTTATCAGGTTTACATCGAAGGTTGTTTGGGTTCTGACTGCAGTCCTTGTGGGAAACTGTAACCCCAACTTCTTTACAGTTAATACACTTAAATTTTCGGCTGTCAGGGCCTACTGTGCATTCTCTAGTGGAATGTTTCCCAGCACACTTACCACACCAAGGATGTAGTATTCCACAGTCTACTGCTACATGGCCATAGTGCTGGCATTTGTAACACCTACGGTTAGGGGGGTAGGTACACTTCGGATGTTTAGAAAGTCATACATGCACCCAGATATTCCGGGGGAGGGACAAGGTACCTAAACAACTGGCAAAATTGGGATTTTCCTTTATGTCTTTTAGGCTTGATGATATGCTCATTAGAGTCAGATGGGATGGGTCCATGCAGAGAGGGTATCCAAAGATTATGATACTGACCCATTTTTTAAAATGTGTGAGTGTCTGATGGAGGTCGTAGAGCTTAATATCCCATAAAGGTGTTCTAAGTAGATCATTGATTAGCTCTTTATTCTGTTCACAAACACTAAGTTGTGTGTGTGTTTTTCCTAAATTGGATACTTGAGTTGGATGCTTGTTTACAGCTTCCCTTTAGCCATGCCACAACTTAGCAGGCAGCGGGGTGTTGTCAGGGAAGTTCAGCTTAACATTCTTCCTTTGAAGAAAGACTTCTTGCAGGCCTCTTGTGCACCAAGGACGTTTAGTAGTATCACATTGTGTTACGAGTCAAGTGAGTCTGACTACGTCGACGCCTCTAGCCTTTTCTCACTTTTTCTCTTTGTTTACTTTTAATGGCTGGTGCTATATCATTTCCATCACTGCAGAAATAGGTCCTCCCCCTATGACAGTTGCAGGTTTTGCCAAGTGATGATATCTGGTGTAAGAACTCACCAACAAGAATCCTTCGCTTATCTTTCCCGTATAGCTTATTGCAAGAGCAAATATTCAACTACAAAGTCAGAAGTCCAAAAATAGATCACTAGACACACAGTGCTCAGTTCAATGAACACCTCCAAACCATACTCAACCCAGACCACCACCACTCACTACCGACAAGCACCCCACCAAAAACACTCAGTGACCTCTTTATTTTGTGGTAATAATATGGTACATATAATGATTTATGGATGGTACAGGCGAGCGTCTTCCCCACCTTATCACAAATTACAAAGATGAAAAGTTGAGAGAGAGAGAGATAGAGAGAGAGAATGAGAGGAGAGAGAGAGAGAGAGACAGACAGACATACAAAGTAGGGTAATATGAGCATAAAATTAGAATTCTTTGGTACATACATCACATTAATCATGTGGTTCAAATTCATGATAACTTCCCTTGAGTTAGTTCAGGTTATGCCACCCTAATGTACCTCACTGAAGTAAAAAATATAGCAGACATCACAATGAATGCTGAAGACAAACCTCTTACCCCAACATAGATTGTAAACAGTTATACTAAATTAAAATAAAAAAAAAAAAAAAAAAAAAAAAAAAAAATAAAAAAAAAAAAAAAAAAAAAAAAAAAACTAGGTAATGTTACAATGGACAATGTGATAAATACCACTCTGGTCGATTCCTTGGTCCATCCTGGGTAACTCCAAGTTACTATCGTTATACATTGTATGGAAGCATAGTGTGCAAGCTGTAGATAGATGAACCTGTACCTAAACAATCTCACTTACACACGCGTTACTATGTATGACAAGTGTTACCAAGTACACCAAGTGTTACACTTTATCACTTAGAATACACTTTTGTTGATGTAAATATAGGTGAGAGTGGTACACCGCTGGTCGTAATAAACTCACTGAACTTTCAAGGGTCAACACTAGCCCAGCTTCTGAGTTAACAGCGTTTTAATAGGTTTATTATGTGTCAGTGCGTGTCTGAGTCATTAAATTGATGTATCAGAAGTTAAAACAATACAATTCAGTTGATCAAATAGTTAAAACAATTTACACAATGTTATAACTAGAAGTATAAATGATTGCAAATTGTTATTATATTACAATTTTAACTAGGCGCTAGACCCACTAGATGAGATGGCAAGGAACATAGATGTTAACAGGCTGACTCTTGCTTAACACAGTTGAAAGGTAACCGAATTACTCAAGAGAGAAAGTATTCAGAAATGAACAATATGCAGGGAGTAAGCTTGTTTCAGTACAAATACAAAGCATAAGTTACACACTCACACCACAGATGAACACTGCGATTTGAAATATTACTGGGAATTTAGCAGTAAAGTTTCAGTCTGAACGAGCAAATGTATTAGAAAACACAACAATGACACTAGGACAAGCAACTTAATTATGTAACCATAGAGGATGGTGTTGATCCAGTGCATAAATTGTGGGAATTAGACAGCATTGGAATAAATGTAAATTAAGAAAGTCCAGACGATTCTTTTACTCAGGAACAGTACCTGAGAGATGTAAAATTTGAATCTGGACAATACTGGGTACGACTTCCGTGGAGACTGAATCATCCAGAATTACCTGGAGAGAGTTCCGGGGGTCAATGCCCCCGTGGCCCGGTCTGTGACCAGGCCTCCTAATTACAGAATGGCATATGGGCAATTAAAGGCTCAGCTCCACGAACTGAGTAAGACACCAGAATTGTTGACTGCCTATAATGATATAATTACTGGACAATTAATTAATAATTTTATGGAAGATTTACCTCCTCAGCAAGCCAAAATTTATGGTCACTATTTGCCACATCACGGAGTGAAGAAGGATTCTAAGACCACTCCTCTGAGGATTGTGTTTAATTGTAGTTCCAGGAGTAACAAAAATGTACCTAATTTAAATGACAGTTTGATGACAGGTCCGTCGTTGACGGAAAAATTAGGAGATATCTTATTAAATTTCAGGGTGAAGAATTATGCCTTTATGGCTGACATAAGTAAAGCTTTCCTAAGAGTGGGTTTACAAGAGGCTGACTGGGATTGTACCCACTTCTTATGGCCTGAGAATCCTAGTGACCCACTTAACCCTCTGAAAACCTTTCGCTTTAGGAGCGTATTATTTGGTGCTACATCCAGTCCGTTCCCACTTCAAGTGACGATAAATGCACACCTTAAACATACGGGAAGTCCATTGAGTAAAGTAATGAGCAAACAATTTTATGTGGACAATTTCCTGGGTGTGGCATCAACTGAAGAGGAACTGTTAATGACTTATGGAGAGGCTAATAAAATAATGCAAAGTGCAAATATGCCTCTGAGGGAATGGAATAGTAATTTGTCCAAATTAAAGGACAAAATAAGTAAAGATTACCCTGGAGATGAAGTACCAAAATGTAGTATGTATTGGGATTAACTTGGGATACTGAGAGAGATTTGTTAATGTTAAAACCTAATAATTACAGTATGCCCAATAAATTAACTAAGAGAGTTTTGCTTGTTGAAGTTTTCAAATGTTTTGATCCACTAGGTTTAGTGTCACCCCTTACTATAAGAGGGAAATTATTAATACAAGAAGCATGGAAGCTTAAATGTGCTTGGGATGAAACTCTACCTGAGGAATTCATTAACAGGTGGGATGAATTAATTGGTGATTATGAAAAAATTCCAATGTTGGAGTTCCCACGCCAGGTGGCCAATCCAGATGGGAAAAATATACTCCACATTTTTTGTGATGCTTCAAAATTTGCATATGGAGCAGTTGCTTACCTTCAATGTAATATTGTTATTTCTCTTATGTCTAAGGCTAAAGTGTCTCCAATTAAATCACGTACCTTACCTCAGTTGGAATTAACAGCCATTTATGTAGGTGTCAAATTAGCTAATTAAATAAGAAATAAGTTGCAGGAGATAAATATTAGAGACCTGTA
>NC_069407.1:63392738-63481148 GCF_026875155.1 Cherax quadricarinatus
AGATCATAATTACTGATTGCGATAGATTTATATCTAGAAGTATAAATAATAGAAGTCTTCAGGTTGTTCTTCAATTCTATATATCCTTGGTTAGGCCTCATTTAAGCTATTCTGCTCAGTTCTGGCCACCGTATTACAAATGGACATAAATGCTCTTGAAAACGTACAGAGGATGACAAAGATGATCCCATGTATCAGAAATCTTCCCTATGAGGATAGACTTAGGGCCCTGAATCTGCACTTTCTCGAAAGGAGTAGAATTAGGGGGGATAAGAGAAGTAAATGCGAGGGTCTTGGCAAGAGGCGTGGAGTTAAAAGATAAAGAATCACACATAAAGTGGGAGTTGTCACAGGTGCTCTTTGCTGATGACACTGTGCTCTTGAGAGATTCTGAAGAGAAGTTGCAGAGATTGGTGGATGAATTTGGTAGGGTGTGCAAAAGAAGAAAATTAAAGGTGAATACAGGAAAGAGTAAGGTTATGAGGATAACAAAAAGATTAGGTGATGAAAGATTGGATATCAGATTGGAGGGAGAGAGTATGGAGGAGGTGAATGTATTTAGATATTTGGAGTGGACGTGTCAGCGGATGGGTCTATGAAAGATGAGGTGAATCACAGAATTGATGAGGGGAAAAGGGTGAGTGGTGCACTTAGGAGTCTGTGGAGACAAAGAACTTTGTCCTAGGAGACAAAGAGGGGAATGTATGAGAGTATAGTTTTACCAACGCTCTTATATGGGTGTGAAGCATGGGTGATGAATGTTTGCAGCGAGGAGAAGGCTGGAGGCAGTGGAGATGTCATGTCTGAGGGCAATGTGTGGTGTGAATATAATGCAGAGAATTCGTAGTTTGGAAGTTAGGAGGAGGTGCGGGATTACCAAAACTGTTGTCCAGAGGGCTGAGGAAGGGTTGTTGAGGTGGTTCGGACATGTAGAGAGAATGGAGAGAAACAGAATGACTTCAAAAGTGTATCAGTCTGTAGTGGAAGGAAGGCGGGGTAAGGGTCGGCCTAGGAAAGGTTGGAGGGAGGGGGTAAAGGAGGTTTTGTGTGCGAGGGGCTTGGACTTCCAGCAGGCATGCGTGAGCGTGTTTGAAAGGAGTGAATGGAGACAAGTGGTTTTTAATACTTGACGTGCTGTAGGAGTGTGAGCAAAGTAACATTTATGAAGGGGTTCAGGGAAACCGGCAGGCCGGACTTGAGTCCTGGAGATGGGAAGTACAGTGCCTGCACTCTGAAGGAGGGGTGTTAATGTTGCAGTTTAAAAACTGTAGTGTAAAGCACCCTTCTGGCAAGACAGTGATGGAGTGAATGATGGTGAAAGTTTTTCTTTTTCGGGCCACCCTGCCTTGGTGGGAATCGGCCAGTGTGATAATAAAAATAATAAAAAAAAAGATCGAGGTGTATAAATGGAAAACAGGAATAAATAAAGGGGATGTAAATAACGTGCTGAAAATTTCCAGCCAAGACAGGACTCGCAGCAATGGTTTTCAAGTTGGAAAAATTTAGATTCAGGAAGGATATAGGAAAGCACTGGTTTGGTAATAGTGTTGTGGATGAGTTGAACTAACTCCCAAATACAGTTATTCAGGCTAAAACGTTGTGTAGTTTTAAAAAGAGGTTAGATAAACACATGAGTGGGTGTGGGTGGGTGTGAGTTGGACCTGATTAGCTTGTGCTGCTGGGTCTGGTGCCGTGCTCCATCCTTGAGTGGAGGTGACCAGACTTTGTGAGTTATAGGGCTAATCCGGGGTGGGTGGGTCATTTGGCTAATTCGGGGGTAACATGGACCTGCTCTGCATGGGTCAGTAGGCCTGTTGCAGTGTTCCTTCTTTCTTATGTTCTTAAGGGAGGAGGAATTTTGGGTGAGATATAAGCAACTATTGGCAGAAAGGTGGTTGGTGCAAGTATGAGTAGTGGGGGGATGAATAGGGTTGGAAAAGTTTTAAAAATGCAGTATTAGAATGTGGGGCAGAAGTTTGTGGTTATAAGAGGGTGGGTGCAGGTGGAAAGAGGAGTGATTGGTGGAATAATGAAGTAAAGGCTTTGATAAAGTAGAAAAAGTTAGCTTAGAGAGATTTTTACAAAGAAGTGTTATAAGAAGAGTAGAGTATATAGAGAGTAAAAGAAAGGTGAAGAGAGTGGTGAGAGTGCAAAAGGAGAGCAGATGATAGAGTGGGAGAGGCACTGTCAAGAAATTTTAATGAAAATAAGAAAAAAAATTGGATTGAGTTAAACAAATTAAGAAAGCCTAGAGAGCGAATTGATTTGTCTGTTAAAAACAGAGTAGGGAAGTTAGTATATGGGGAGATGAAGGTTTTGGGTAGATGGCAAGAACATTTTGAGGAACTTTTAAATGTCGACGAAGAAAAGGGATGCGGTAATTTCATCCACTGGCCAGGGAGGTATACCATCTTTTAGGAGTGAAGAAGAAAAGGATGTGAGTGTGGGAGAGGTGCATGAGGCATTACCTTGAATGAAATGGGATAAAGCAGCTGGAACTGACGGGATCATGACAGAAATGTTAAAGCGGGGGGGGGGGATATAGTGTTGGAGTGGTTGGTATTTTTGTTTTATAAATATATGAAGAGGGGAAGGTACCTAGGGACTGCAGAGAGCATGTATAGTTCCTTTATATAAAGGGAAGGGGGACAAAAGAGATTGTAAAAATTATAGAGGAATAAGTTTAGTGAGCATACCAGGAAAAGTGTATGGTAGGGTTAAAATTGAAAGAATTAGAAGTAAGACAGAATGTAGGATTGCAGATGAGCAAGGAGGTTTTAGAGTGGGTAGGGGATGTGTTGATCAAGTGTTTACATTGAAGCATATATGTGAACAGTATTTAGATAAAGTTAGGAACTTTTTATTTCATTTATGGACACAGAAAAGGCATATGATAGAGTGGATAGAGGAGCAATGTGGCAGATGTTTGCAAGTAAATGGAATAGGTGGTAAGTTACAAAATGCTGTCAGAGAAATTTTTAAGAGGATAGTGAGCTCAGGTTAGGGTGTGTAGAAGAGAGTGAGACTACTTCCCGTTAAAAGTAGGTCTTAGGGATGTGTAATGTCACCATGGTTGTTTAATACATTTACAGATTGGGTTGTAAAGGAAGTAAATGCTAGAGTGTTCAGGAGAGGGGTGGGATTAAATTACGGGGAATTAAATACAAAATGGAATTGACACAGTTGCTTTTTTGCTGGTGATACTGCTTATGAGAGATTCTAAAGAAAAATTGCAAAGGTTACTGGATGAGTTTGGAGAGTGTGTAAAGGTAGAAAGTTGAAAGTGGACATAGAAAAGAGTAAGGTGATGAGGGTATCAAATGATTTAGATAAAGAAAAATTTGATATCAAATTGGGGAGGAGGAGTATGGAAGAAGTGAATGTTTTCAGATACTTTGGAGTTGATGTGTCGGCGGATGGATTTATGAAGGATGAGGTAAATCACAGAATTGATGAGTGAAAAAAGATGAGTGGTGCATTGAGGTATATGTGGAGAAAAAAAACGTTATCAATGGAGGCAAAAAAGGGAATGTATGAAAGTATAGTAGTCCCAAACCACTCTTAAAGGGATGTGAAGTTTGGTTTGGTAAAATGCTTTTAGCGAGGAGGGGGGTTGGGAAATGCAGGGATTTTGCCCCTTTCTGGGGAAATTTGTGGTGTAAATTTAATGCAGAAAATTGGGAGTGGGAAATTAGGAAAAGGGGTGTAAATTTAAAAAAAAATTTTTGTAAAAGGGGCTGAAGGGGGTTTGTTGGGGTTTGGGTTTGGGTTAATTTAGAGAAAAAGGGACAAAGTAAAATGCATGGAGAGCGTATAAATCGTGGGGGAAGGGAAAGGGCGGGGTGGGGGTCGTCTCAAAAAGGGTTGGAAAGGGGGAAAGGGGGAATGGTATTTGGGCCCCTGGTAAATCTTTGGAGTGTGAGCGGGGGTAATATTTAGTAAAGGGGTTTTCGGGAAAGCGTTATTTTTTTTTACCAGGTTGAGCCCAAAAAAAACGGGGGTTAAAATGCCGGGCACCCCTGAAGGGGGGTTTGGGGTTTATTAGGAGTTTGGGGGGATATATTGTGTATCTTTTAGGGTATATGCTTCTAAACCGTTGTTTCCGAGAACCTCTGCAAAAACATGTTTATTGTGAGTGAGGTGAAAGTGTTAAAATGTGAAAGAAATTATATTTTGGGGTTTTTTCTTTCTTTTTGGGCCACCCCCCTCGGGGGTAAATACGGTCTTTGTTGAAAGGAAAAATTTTAAATATATATATTAAAATATAAAATATATATATATATATATAAAAAAATATATATATATATAATATTTTTTTTTAATTATCACCCCTTGCCTATTCCCACCAAGGCAGGGTGGCCCGAAAAAGAAGAACTTTCTTTAAATCATTCACTCCATCACTGCCCTTGCCAAAAGGGTTTCCTTTACACACAGTTTTTAAACTGCAACCTTAACCCCCTCCTTCAGAGTGAAAGGCACTGACTTCCCATCTCCAGGACTCAACCCGGGCCTCCCCTTTTCCCCCGAACCCCTTCTTTAAATGTTACTTTGCTCACACTCCAACAGCATGTCAAGTATTAAAAACCTTTTGGTCCCCCATTCACTCCTATCAAACACGCTAAACACATCCTGTGGAAGTAAAAGCCCCTCCCCACACAAAACCTCCTTTTTACCCCCTCTAACCTTTTTTTAGGCCAAACCCCTACCCCGCCACCCTTTTCCACTAAGACTGATACACTTTTGAATTTCATTCGTTTCGCTCCATTCCTCTACTGTCCGAACCACCTCAAAAACCCCTTTCCAAAGGGCCCTCGGGAAAAACAGTTTTGGTAACCCCCCGCCCCTTTCCTCCTAATTCCCAAAACCCAGGAGTTTTTTTTTGAAATTATATTCCACCACACATTGCCCCAGACATGCCCATCTCCCTCCCCCCTCCCCTTCTCGTTTTAAATTCATTAAACTTCTTACCCCATCCCGGGAGCTTTGGGGTAAAACAAATCTCCTATACTTTCCCCCTTTTTGGCTTCCAAGGACAAAGTTTTTTGTCTCCACAAAACTCCTAAGTGCACCCCTCATCCTTTTTCCCCTCATCAATTCTTTTAATCCCCCTTATATTTCGTAGACCCCACCCGCTGACCCCGCCCCACTCCCAAATATCTGAATACTTCACCTGCACATAATCTCTCCCTCCAATCGGAAACCAATCTTTCATAAACTAATCTTTTTGTTATCCCAAAAACCTTACTTTTTCCTGTTTTTCCCATTTTCCCAATTTTTTTCCCCTTTTACATACCGAAACCAAAAATTCATCCCCTCCTCTGCAAACCTTCTCTTCAGAATCCCCCCCGAGCACAGGGGTCATCAGCAAAGAGAAACCTGTGACAACCCCCCACTTTATGGGGGGGGATTATTTTTTAACTCCACGCCTTTTGCCGAGACCCTCGCATTTACTTCTTTTTTGCAACCCCATAAATAAAAAAATTTTAAAAACAACCACAGTGACTGAAAACATTTTTGTATAAGGCCTACTTTTACGGGGAAATAACCCCCCTTTTTTCCAACATACTCTAACTTGACCCTCACTATCCCCCAAAAACTCTTCACTTTTTTCAGAAACCTACCTCCTAAACCATACATCTGCAAAAATCTGGCCACATTCCCCCCCTTTACCCCACCCTGTCATACGCCTTTTCCAAATCCTAAATCCCAAAAAGGGCCCCTCTTTACCTATCAAAAATACTGTTAAGTATTTTTTTTCACTGAAAACACCGGGTCCGCACACCCCGTACCTTTCTAACGCCCCTTGTTCATGTGCTATCCCTACCCTCCGCCCTTACTCTTAATTTTTTTCAATAATAACCAACCATACACTTTACCCGGGTATCCCAAAACAGACTTTTTCCCCCTTTAAAATTTTTTGCATTTTTTTTTTTGTCCCTTTTTTGGCCTTTTAAACAAAAAACAATGCATGCTCTCTCCCCAAACCCCCTAGGTACCTTACCCCTTCCATACATTTATTACATAATTGAAACCAACCACCCAAAACTATTTCCCCACCTGTTTAAAAAACACCCCCTTATTTTTTATCCCACAACCCCAGCTGCCTTACCCCCTTTCTTTTTACCTACTGCCTCACGAATTTCCCCCCCAAAACTCACAACGGCTTTTCCCCTCACTCTTACAAGATGTTATTCCCCCTGCCCATACACGAAATCACAGCTTCCCCTAACTTAAACAATTTTAAAAAACCCCAATTCCTCAAAAAAAATTCCCTTCATTTTCCCAACCTCTAATTTCTCCATTCAATAATCTCCTCTCCAAATTTTTTAAACTGACAAACCCCATTTGTTCTCTAGGTTTTTCCCTTAACTTTTTAAATTCTCCCCTAAAAAATTTTTTTCTTATTTAAAAAATTTTTGTTGATAACATCTCCCCCCATTTTTTCATTTGCTCTTTTTTTAAACTTTGCTTCACCCCCTTTTAAACCCTCCCCTCTTTTTCTCCATTACTTTTTCCCCCTTCCCATCACTTCTACTTTGAAAAAAATTCTAAAATCCCAAATTTTTTCCCCCTTTACTACTCTCTTTTACATCACATTCCACCAACGCCTTTTCCCTCCCGCCCCCACTTTCCTGAACCAAAAAATTTCTGCTGAACACCCCTAAAAACTACTTTTTTAAAAACCTACCCCATACCTCTTCGACCCCATTGCCTTGCTCTCATTAGCCCCATCATCCCCCCAAAAAATTTTTTTATATTTTTACCCTAACCCCCTCCCTTTTAGTTTAAAAACCCTTTCCCCCCTCTCTCTTACCTAAATGCTTCTATTCCCCCTTGTGTCCCATCGGGCCTTTTTACCCCTCAGGTAGCTACAACAAAAAAGGGGATCTGCCCATATTTTGTGGCCCCTTTAAAACTGTACACCCCTGAAGCCCTTACTCAACATCTTTTATCTACCAATACATAATCCAACAAAAAACTGTCATTTCGCCCTACATCATATCTTGGGATACTTATTTATTTCCCCTTTTTTTTTTAAAAAATTAAATTTCCCCAATTTAAATTTAAAACCCCCTTTTTATACAAAGTTTTAATCAAAAGGGGTTTCCCCTTATCATTTACACCTGGACCCCAAACTTACCTACCACAAACCCCCTTTTAAAAATTTTCTCCAAAATTTACATTTCCCGGTCCCCCCACCCCAAATTTTTTTCTCTCACTTGGTTCAAAGGTTCCTATATATTCACTTAACATCTCCCAAAATCCTCTCTCTCTCCTCTCATTTCCCTCTTCTCCAGGCATACACCCTTATTATGACCCCCTTTTTTCATCCAACCTTTACTTTAAATTTCCACTAAACCTCGAATTTACACATTCATATTCTCTTTTCTCCTTTCCCTAACTGATCCTTCAACATTAAATTGGGTACCCCTTCCTTTGCTCTAACTCCTCCAAAAATACCCCCAGATTTAATCCCCTTTATCCCCCCCCCCACCCGGGGAAATCCCCCACCCCCTTCAGCTTTGTTCGCTTAGGGCCAGGGCATCCATTTTTCCCTTTTATTCCCCTAACATCTGCAAACATCTGCTTTTTATCAACCCCCACTACATCCACGCACATTCAAGCATCCCCGTTTTTTTAAAGTTTTTCTTCTTTTCTTTTTTCAGTAAATGTTTTTAAAGGGGAAAAGGGGGTTTCTAGCCTATTCTCCCGGGATTTTAGTCGCCCCCATTCACCGCCCTGGCTTACAAAGGAAAGATTCCCTTTTTCCCCTTCCCCCTGAACAAAACGAAAAATAAAAAAAGAACAAGAGCTTTTTTAAAAAAAAGGAGAAAAAATCTAGATGTAAAATATATATAATACATATATATAAATATAATATATATATATATATAAAAAATATATAATATATATAATATATAATATAAATATATTTTTATATAAAATATATATTATATATATAATATATATATATAAATATATAATTTAAAAATATAAATTAAAAAGCGTGGGTTTTGTGAAAGGTGACCAAACTGTAAGTAGTAGTACAAGTTACCCTGTTATCTAGCGTGTTTATGAGACAGAAAAAAATCACCAGCAATCCTAAACCCTTTATTAAAACCCGTTACAGGTTTTGTTTCACAGTCCCTCTGGCAGGACGGTAAATACTTCCCTGGGGGGTTGCTGTCTACCAACCTCTACTACTTTTATTTTAAAAATTTATATATAAAATATATATTTTATATAAAATATAAAATATATAAAATATATAAAAAAATATATATTATTTTTTTTAAATTTAAAACATCTCCGATTTTTCAACAAGGGAGGGTGGGCCCGGGGAAAGAAAAATTTTCATCATTTACTTCATCACTGTCTTGCCATAGGGGTGCCTACACTACGGTTAAAAAAACTGCAATAAAGACACCTCTCCCTTTTATATATTTTTATATATTTTTATATATAAAAATATATAAAATATATATATATAAAAAAACATGATCTCTGGGTGAAGGGGAAATCGAACCCACGAACCTTAGGAAAAGGACGCAGTGCTTTACCAATCTACCCACACTGGACCCAATAAAACCCTTGGGGTGTAGCATGAGCGACCGTTTTTAAACCCAAGGGAGCCAGCTTTTTAGGAGAAGGCTTACAGCTTTTCATCTCATCCCCTGCCAAAGCAACAGCCTTACTAGAGATTTTAAACAAAGCAAGGAATTCGCGAAAAGCGCGAAAAAACGCAAACACGAGATCATGTTTTTTAAATTTCGCATGCTCCCCGCGAATTCCCTTTCATATATATTTGTGTGTGTGTGGGGTGTGTGTGTGTTTGTGTGTGTGTGTGTGTGTGGCTTTCCGAATAATTTTAAAACTGGTCCCAAATTTCAAAAACCCAAAAATTTAAACCCAAAATTTTTTTTTTTTTTTTTTCCTTTTTTTTTTGATTTTTTTTTTTCCCTTGGGAGTTGAAAAAAAATAATTTTTTTAAATTTAAAGTTGATGTAAAAAATTTTAAAATTTTTCAACCCAAAAAGGGAAATTAGAAAACTTAAAAAAAACCTTATTAAATTTTTAAAAAGCGCAAATTTTTTTAGCCTAACCCAACTAAAAATAATTTTTTTGATTTTTTACAAAAATTTAATAATAAACAAACACAGTGAAATATATTTTTTTCGTTAGGCTTCAGGAAGATTTTTTTTTTGGGGAAATTAAAAAACCCCCCCACAAATATTCACTTGTCCTATAGGCAAGATTGAGTGTTTATTTAAAGGGAAAAATCGCAAGTTCTGCCTATTCGGCAGCTATTTTAACCCCCTACGTCCCCGGTTTTTAAATTCGTAACTGTATGCTTGTATGTTTTGTGGGTAAATATGTATGTTGCATGTTGAATGTATGTGGTGGGGCCCGTTTTGTGTAAGTGACATTACTGTAATCAATCATGTTTGTCTGTCTTTTAGTATCATTGAAAAAATATACAAAGGGAAACGTAAAACTATACCATGATAAATGTGCAAGATTCTGGATTGTCTCTCTTGAATATCTATCCAAATTTCTCAGGGGAAAAAAGGGAAGGACCTATTCCGGGCCCCACAGGGGAAACCCGCATCCTCCGCACCTCCAGTATGGGTTTTCCTCTCGTCTTTTAAGCTTAAGGAGACTGGGCCCCCAGGTGCAAGGGAAACACTGACGGAAATGGAAATTTCGGAGGCCCTTTTTAAGTGGGCTTTAAATTTCTTTTTGGATGAAGGAGATCATTGCCTTTAAAAAAATTTCCCTTGTGTTTTTTCCCTACTGGTAAACGGTAGTTTTTGGATCTGGTCTGATATTAGGGGCCCGGGATTAGATCTTTTTTTTGGGAAGGGCCCGAAATTTAAATTAGAAATTTAAAATGCAGCCCCGGGCCCCCTCCTAATAACTATGTCGCACTTTCTCATAGGATTTTGCAGCCTATTTTGAAGTTAAGTTAGGTTAAGTTTAGTTAGGTTCGGTTAGGTTACAGTAATTAAAGTAATGTTGTGTTTGGATAGAATGGGTTAGGATACAACGTAAAAACTAAAAATATAAGATAAAAGAAGATAAAAAATTCCGAAGTGTTAACAGAAGTCACTCCTACTGCTCACAACTCATGAAAACAGTCATATTTGATCTGTTCAAGACTCCGTTAACTCTGGTTTTACAATAGTGCCATGATGTCTGTGGTTAAGAGTACGGCTGGAATATAACGGTTGGGAATATAAGGTGCTAAGAGCGAGTATAAACAAACAGTGCTGGCTTTCGTTACGTAATCAGCTCACCTCAGGCGGCGCCCTAGGGATCAGCGAGCAACTGTCTTTGTGAAGTGATTTGATGTGCCATAAATTACTCTGATATTTCATTATTTTAAATAACAAGAGAATTTTCAAAGGGAATATGTCACGTGCATTATGTAATATTGTATACTAACCGATGTGTGTTTACTGGAATCAAGTATGAATGGATCGACTAATGTTCCTGTGTAATCACCGGATTGTGCACAACAGTTTTTAGTTATAGAAGCTAGGTCTCAGCCCATGGACCTACCTCTTAACTAGCGCATTGATCGCTATCTTCTTATTTCGTGAGTCCTATCATGACTCTGGTTCAGAATAAATACTGATCCAGACAGTCATATTGTTATCCAGGTCTTTCCACTTTCTCAGAACTAATTGGCTGAAGGAATAATTCCTGACATCGTTACCTATAAATTAAATCTAAGCTCTCCTGTACCCATTGCACGAATCTCAAATCGTCATTTCATGTCTACTGTATAGATCCTCTGAGTATTTCAAATATCGTTATCAAGCTTGGCCTGGCTCTGCTTTCAGCTGATGTTACCTTCTTTAGTTTCTATAGCCTTTCCTAATAGTTTATGTTCCTTAGATCTGCGATTATCTCTGTTTCACTAACATGCTGTACCAGCTGTGGATTTCTTGCTGCCGCTGCTGCATACTCCATTGCCTGATAAATTCTGTATATTGCGTCGTGAATGACTGTTTCTTGGGTTCCAATTTACCAACCTAGTTGTAATTTTTTAGTTTTGAAATTGACACGACCATTGTCAATGACAGATACTGTGGAAAATTGCATTTATCTGAATGTATCATTATGTACATAACAATAAATGAATACAGATAATTATTATTTAACAGTTAGACAAGTAGGAATTTGGGACACCTAGGTCGCAAAAATGTCCCCCTTCGATACCTACCACTGTCATCTCCACAAGTTGCTCTGGACCTATTAATTACCAATGAAATATGTATAACCAGGAATACTGGTAAATACATAAATTTTGTGGACTGTATATTAAAAATAATAAATGGTTATATATATACAAAATTACATAACAGAAGGAAAATATATCTTAATGTCACTCACCAATTTGACTGGAGATTAAGGTGTATCATACTCAGAAAACCCCCCTGTCTACATTCATGATAATAATACTGGCCAGAACTATAAACATAATATAGGCATGACTTAGCTGGGGTTCCTGGAGCTGTCTTGTCCAGTCGCGTGATTCTCAAGTTATGCAGGAATGCACATCCAACAATTTCGCCTCCTATTTGAAAGGTGTCAGCCCAATTTTAACTTCTAGAGCACGAAAAATTCTTCCCATTACACCAACGTTTCCAATCCAAATTCAAACAAAATGGCGACTCCCTCCCCAGCCGCAGGTTTCCCATTTTCGATAACATACTTCTTTAAAAATACAATATAGGGCATCTATTTAGCTATAAATTACCGTATTTCCGGAAAATATATACAGTATTTTCCACACTTCGGCCAGCGGAGGTCGTTACAAAACGACTCAAATTGCTGATTTTGGCAACGGTGGAGGACCGGGTACATATCGGATCTGGCATCCACACGGCGACATATTACACAAGATTTAATCACCCTTTTTACACTTTGCCGTCCTTGTGGAATCCAGAAAGTTTCCTTAATACAATTTAAGGTATCTTGTACCCCACCATGCATTACATTTTGATGGGCATTTAGCACAATTAAATTTGTTAGATGATGAGTTTTGGGCAGTAAGATAGGGTGTGTTAGCATAATCATCCAATTCAGCATTTTGTAACCTACCTCTGCACCTAATTACATTGTTCTCTAAATGCAGCCCCAATTTCTCTATTATAGAACCTTTCACAATTTTTCTTTCAATCATCAATTTAATCTCATTTCCATAGATTTCCCTGTACCCTCTTTATCCAATATTCAAGAGGATGTGAAAACTTATATGATATATTCATCTTGTTTAGAATATTTAAACACCAAATTTAGTTACTTTGATTGGGTTTGGGTAAAGAAAATACCTATTTATATCAATGGCTAAGGGAGGACAAACTATTGGAGCAGTGGCCCACAGTAATTTCAACAGGAGAAATTTAAACGCTTTTGTACAGGCCAATTAGCTTTATTTACCAACCAGCTCGGTCCTTAAACCATGATACAGCATTTACAAATTTAGCATAAGAAAAAACCTCGAGACAAAAAATTCAGCTGGATTCTCTCACCGGGTACATGATTAAATTTAACATATGCTGACCCAAACTATTTTTACTTCTCTTGCATCTGATTAATTT
Source organism: Cherax quadricarinatus (assembly GCF_026875155.1). NCBI lineage: Eukaryota > Metazoa > Arthropoda > Malacostraca > Decapoda > Parastacidae > Cherax > Cherax quadricarinatus. Next base: position 63,405,350 of record NC_069407.1, read on the forward strand.
AAAGGACTTCTGTTTTGTATGTACACAATTTTACTGTTTCCATTACGAATCCATTGTAAGGAAACCTCATTATCAGACCAAATTATAGTGTCGCTAATATTTATCTCCTGCAACTTATTTCTTATATAATTAGCTAATTTGACACCTAACATAAAATGGCTTTTAAATCCAACTGAGGCAAGGGGTGCGTGATTTAATGGAGACACTTTAGCCTTGGACACAAGAGAAATAAACAATTCATTGAAGGTAAGCAACTGCCCCATATGCCAATTTTGGAAGCATCACAAAAAAGTGGAGTACATATTCCTATCTGGATTGGCCCGCTGGGTGGGAACCCAACATTGGAATTTCTCATAATCACCAATTAATTCCCTCCCACCTGTTAATGAATTCCTCAGGTAGAATCTCATCCCAAGCACATTTAAGTTTCCATGCTTCCTGAATTAATAATTTCCCTCTTATAGTAAGGGGTTTACACTAAGCCTAGTGGATCAAAACATTTGAAACTTCAGCAAGCAAAACTCTCTTAGTTAATTTATTGGGCATACTGTAATTATTAGGTTTTAACATTAACAAATCTCTCTCAGTAAACCCAAGTTTTCCCAATGCATTACTACATTTTGGCACTTCATCTCCAGGGTAAATCTTTACTTATTTTGTCCTTTAATTTGGACGAATTACTATTCCCTTCCCTCAGAGGCATATTTGCACTTTGCATTATTTTTTTTAGCCCCTCCATAAGTCATTAACAGTTCCTCTTCAGTTGACGTCACACCCAGGAAATTCTCCACATAAATTTTTTGCTCATTACTTTACTCAATGGACTTTTCCAACGTTAAGGTGTGCATTTATCGTCGCTTGAAGTAGGAAAAGGACTGGATGTAGCACCCAAAAAATTACGCTCCTAAAGCAAAGGTTTTCAGATGGCTAAGTGGGTCACTAGGATTTCTCCAGGGCCATAAGAAGTGGGGTCCATCCCGGTCCAGCCTCTTGTAAACCCACTCTTAGAAGCTTTACTTATGTCAGCCATAAAGGCATAATACTTCACTCTGAAATTTAATAAGATATCTCCTAATATTTCTTGTCAACGACGGACCTGTCCATCCAAACATCATTTAAACTAGTACATGTTTTTGTTACTCCTGTCACTACAATTAAACACAATTCCTGAAAAATAGACACTGTGCAACTCTGGGTATCTTTACTGGAGGAAAAAACGTTCGCCACACAGTGGCTTCATTCAGTCCATACGTAGAGAAAACTTGAAGAACAAGGAGGAGAATAGGTAATCAGTCCCTCACCTTGAGGTCGTGTGTTCAGCTCCATCAATCCTTGAATAGAGTACGCATAGGTAAGCGGAGAAGCAGCTTATAAACCGAATGGCAGGAGAGGTGGCGAAGGCATTCACAGGTGGTGCACATATGTTCAATGTGGAAGTAGGTCGTGTCCAAGAATAGGCAAGCGAAGAAATCTAAGTATTAAGATTCCAAGAAGTTGCAGTGTCTGACAGGTTTGTAGATGAAATGGTTCAGAGAACAACTTGGGATCTTACTACCTTAGGATTTCTTCGCTTGCATAATTCCTTGGGCACGACCTACATCCACCCCTGGAATCAAAAGTAGACACCACCTATGACTGCTGCGACCTCCCTTCCATACGGTTTTTATACAGCTCTTCTCCGCTCCAAATACCGTACTCCTATTCAAGCTTGATGGAACTGAACACATCGACTCGGTGAGGGACTGATTACCTCATTCTCCTCCTGTTCTTCAAGTTTCTCCTACGTATGGACTGATGAAGCCACTGTGTGGCGAAACGTTTCCTCAATAAAGATACCCAAGAGTTGCACATGTGTCTAATTTATCAACATGTAGGTTCTCTGAACCATTCATCTACAAACCTGTCAGACTGCAACTTCTTGGGATCTTAATACTTAGGATTTCTTCGCTTGCCTAATTCTTGGGTACGACCTACTTCCACATTGAACAAATGTGATACCACCTGTGACTGCTGCACCTCTCCTGCCATACGGTTTATAAGCTGCTTCTCCGCTCCTATGCCGTACTCTATTCAAGATTGATGGACTGAACACATCGACTCAAGGTTGAGGGACTGATTACCTCATTCTCCTCCTATTCTTCAAGTTTCTCCTACGTATGGACTGATGAAGCCACTGTGTGGCGAAACGTTTCCTCAGTAAAGATACCCAAGAGTTGCACATGTGTCTAATTTATCAACATGTCGGTTCTCTGAACCATTCATCTATAAACACAATCCTCAAAGGAGTGGTCTTAGAATCCTTCTTCACTCCGTGATGGGGCAAATAGTGACCATAAATTTTTGCTTGCTCAGGAGGTACCTCTTCTATAAATTTATTAATTAATTGTTCAGCAATTATATCATTATAGGCAGTCAACAATTCTGGTGTCTTACTCAGTTCGAGGAGCTGAGCCTTTAATTGTCCATATGCCATTCTGTAATTAGTGGGCAATTCTGGATGGTACATTCTCCACGGAAGTCGTACCCAGTATTGTCCAGATTCAAATTTTACATCTCTCAGGTATTGATCCTGAGTAAAAGAATCATCTGGACATTCTTCATTTTCATTTATTCCAATGCTGTCTAATTCCCACAATTTATGCACTGGCTCAACACCATCCTCTATGGAAGAATTATACTGGGGTACGATTTCATGAGTAAGACACACAGTTATGGTATTTTTAGTTTCCTCTAGTTATGAATTATTATTACGAGGAATCCTACCATACATTACATGGCCTCCTGCAGTCTTCAAAAGGGTGACAACACATTTCTTTACCATACCCTTTACAAAGGAGGCATAATAGTCACTACTTATCAAAATATTTATTGGGCCTACAGAATCATCACTTACCCCAGAAGGTGCTAAATTTACATTATGTGAAAGTTTTTTTGCAGCTTTATTAAGTCCTACTGTAGATATTTTCTCTGGAAGTCTATCTACAATTACTGCATTAACACGTTTTTTTCTCATTGCCCAACCTGATAGTTACATAAACAGTGTCATGCAATTGAGCCCTTTTATCCGAGAGAAAACCAGATAATTTTAAAGTTGTGGGATCTCCCATCTGTACTTTCATACCATCAAGACATTTACGTTTTATGAAAGTACGCTGGGATCCCTGGTCCAATAATGCATTTACATTTTTTTTTATTTATGCCTTTTATCATCAATTTTTACCTGTAACACAGGTAAGGCTACTTCAGCAAAACCATCGTTATTAATATTAGCAGCAATTTTTACATTAGCTACTGTTGTGTCAGGATTGTCAACATTATCATTATTATCAACATTATCATAGACCTTTACACATGACTATATGGTGTCTTCCTTTGTGACATTGATAACAGAAGTTTAATTTGGCATAACAATCCTTTACATTGTGATTACCCAAACACCTGATACATCTGTCAAGTTCCTCCAAACTTTCAACTTTATCATTCCATGAATTGTATGCATTGCAATTCTTAGAAAAATGAGTACCCTTGCAGAAGAGGCAATGTCTCTTTTTTTGACTGGTTTCTTATTAACTGGGCTACTCTTAGGAGGGTACTTATTCTTCTTACCTTGTGGAGAATCATTATTTCTGATTCCTGCTAATTGATATGCATCTATGCAACTCTTTTTGGAAATGAAATTTGATTATTACCATTGGAATAATTTTTCCCTTTGTGAAACTTGACAGATACCTCAGAGTTATTATGTGTTGCATCTTTAAAATGAGTTAGTTGGCTGGTCTGCAACTGCACAATTAATTCTTGTAGACCTAGTCTTATTTCCTCCAGTCCAAAATAACCCTTGTGATATTTGTTTGAGAGACATTCAAGCGTTTTACAGCTTAATTTATGCTGTATTATGGCACTCAATAACCTGTCTGATTCCTTCAGATTATATTTATTACTTAAAGTTTTGAGAGTGCTCTCCAGTTTAACTCTAAACTGCTGTAAACCTTTGTAAGTGTGATCTGGAAATTTTAAATTAACAATGATATTCACTAGATCCAACCTACTTTGTTCTATATTACCATAAGTGACTTTCAATAAGTCAACTGCTTCCTTGTAAGAATCACCTACATTGGGAAAGGATTGTATGAGTATGTAAGCATCTCCTCTTACCTGTCCTTTGAGGTAAAATAATTTAGTTACACAGGCTAGGTCATTACACAGGCTAGGTCACTAGCTCATGCACAGCTGCTTTAAAAGTTGACCAAAATTCCTCCCAATTTTCACCAGGATTAAATACAGGTAAACGTAATTCTGGGAGTTTTGGCAAAGACATATTATTTGTTGGAGCAGACTGATTAACTGCCTGGTTTACACATTTTAATTTATTCAAGGCCTGACTTTTACAAGAATGAATCTTTTCCTCTAATTCATAATACTGATTAATCATAAGATCTACTTCAGTCTCAGCTACACAGTTTACTAACAAATCTTCTTCATATTTGTTGTAATATAATTTGTATGAATCATATCTATTATTTAAAGCATCTAAATACAATTTTAAATCATCAGTATCCACAGTTTCTTGATTCATTAATTCCAAGCACTTATTATATGCCTTGGTTACATGAACTTATCTAGCCTGTAGTGATGCTTTCTTTGCTCTATATTCCATATGTTTGTCTTCTATATTAATTTCCTCATTTTCAGCCATGATGCAATGTATTAAATTCAACTTTATTAATAACACTGATACAACTTACCTCTGAATAAATCCTAGCTACTTGAGCTCTGCAATTACATTTAAAAAATTATAATATAATTTTAAATGTGCATTAATGCAAACCTTTAACCAAACTTGGCTTATCAAAATTAATATTATACAAATTAATAAATCCTTGCCAGAATTTGGCATTGCAAAATTAATATTATATACATTAATAATCTTTAGCCACACTTTTCTTATCAGTTACACATACACTGATATAAATCTTGGCCAGAATTGTCTTATCAAATTAATATTATACAAATACATTAATATAAATCCTAGCCACTTTGGCTTTGCAAAATTAATATACACATTAATATAATTAGCTACACTTGACTTGCCAAAATTAATATTTTAATAATTACAATCCATTACACATTCAGTAAATTTGTGAGCTTAACATCCACCTCCTTCTGTCATTTCACATATAATTATTAAGTAATTAACTAATTAATGACTTCGCTAATTACCTCCGGATCAAGAAGGACCAAAGGGCAAATTAAATGTGGAAAATTGCATTTATCTCAATGTATCATTAGTACATAATAAATGAATACAGATAATTATTATTTAACAGTTAGACAAGTAGGAATTTGGGACACCTAGGTCGCAAAAATGTCCCCCTTCGATACCTACCACTGTCATCTCCACAAGTTGCTCTGGACCTATTAATTACCAATGAAATATGTATAACCAGGAATACTGGTAAATACATAAATTTTGTGGACTGTATATTAAAAATAATAAATGGTTATATATATACAAAATTACATAACAGAAGGAAAATATATCTTAATGTCACTCACCAATTTGACTGGAGATTAAGGTGTATCATACTCAGAAAACCCCCCTGTCTACATTCATGATAATAATACTGGCCAGAACTATAAACATAATATAGGCATGACTTAGCTGGGGTTCCTGGAGCTGTCTTGTCCAGTCGCGTGATTCTCAAGTTATGCAGGAATGCACATCCAACAATTTCGCCTCCTATTTGAAAGGTGTCAGCCCAATTTTAACTTCTAGAGCACGAAAAATTCTTCCCATTACACCAACGTTTCCAATCCAAATTCAAACAAAATGGCGACTCCCTCCCCAGCCGCAGGTTTCCCATTTTCGATAACATACTTCTTTTAAAAATACAATATAGGGCATCTATTTAGCTATAAATTACCGTATTTCCGGAAAATATATACAGTATTTTCCACACTTCGGCCAGCGGAGGTCGTTACAAAACGACTCAAATTGCTGATTTGGCAACGGTGGAGGACCTGGGTACATATCGGATCTGGCATCCACACGGCGACATATTACACAAGATTTAATCACCCTTTTTACACTTTGCCGTCCTTGTGGAATCCAGAAAGTTTCCTTAATACAATTTAAGGTATCTTGTACCCCACCATGCATTACATTTTGATGGGCATTTAGCACAATTAAATTTGTTAGATGATGAGTTTTGGGCAGTAAGATAGGGTGTTTAGCATAATCATCCAATTCAGCATTTTGTAACCTACCTCTGCACCTAATTACATTGTTCTCTAAATGCAGCCCCAATTTCTCTATTATAGAACCTTTCACAATTTTTCTTTCCATCATCAATTTAATCTCATTTCCATAGATTTCCTCCTGTACCCTCTTTATCCAATATTCAAGAGGATGTGAAAACTTATATGATATATTCATCTTGTTTAGAAATTTAAACACCAAATTAGTTACTTTGATTAGTTTGGGTAAAGAAGAATACCTATTTATATCAATGGCTAAGGGAGGACAAACTATTGGAGCAGTGGTCACAGTAATTTCAACAGGAGCAATATACGCTTTTGTACAGGCCAATTAGCTTTATTTACCAACCAGCTCGGTCCTTTAAACCATGATACAGCATTTACAAATTTAGCATAAGATAAACCTCGAGACAAGAAATCAGCTGGATTCTCCTCACCTGGTACATGATTAAATGTTAACATATGCTGACCCAAACTATTATACTTCTCTTGCATCTGATTAATTTCAGCGACTCTGTTTTGTATGTACACAATTTTACTGTTTCCATTACGAATCCATTGTAAGGATACCTCATTATCAGACCAAATTATAGTGTCGCTAATATTTATCTCCTGCAACTTATTTCTTATATAATTAGCTAATTTGACACCTACATAAATGGCTGTTAATTCCAACTGAGGCAAGGTGCGTGATTTAAATGGAGACACTTTAGCCTTGGACACAAGAGAAATAACACTATTACATTGAAGGTAAGCAACTGCTCCATATGCCAATTTTGAAGCATCACAAAAAATGTGGAGTACATATTTCCTATCTGGATTGGCCAGCTGGCGTGGGAACTCCAACATTGGAATTTTCTCATAATCACCAATTAATTCATCCCACCTGTTAATGAATTCCTCAGGTAGAATCTCATCCCAAGCACATTTAAGTTTCCATGCTTCCTGAATTAATAATTTCCCTCTTATAGTAAGGGGTGACACTAAGCCTAGTGGATCAAAACATTTTGAAACTTCAGCAAGCAAAACTCTCTTAGTTAATTTATTGGGCATACTGTAATTATTAGGTTTTAACATTAACAAATCTCTCTCAGTATCCCAAGTTAATCCCAATGCATTACTACATTTTGGCACTTCATCTCCAGGGTAATCTTTACTTATTTTGTCCTTTAATTTGGACGAATTACTATTCCATTCCCTCAGAGGCATATTTGCACTTTGCATTATTTTATTAGCCTCTCCATAAGTCATTAACAGTTCCTCTTCAGTTGACGTCACACCCAGGAAATTCTCCACATAAAATTGTTTGCTCATTACTTTACTCAATGGACTTTCCATACGTTTAAGGTGTGCATTTATCGTCGCTTGAAGTAGGAACGGACTGGATGTAGCACCAAATAATACGCTCCTAAAGCGAAAGGTTTTCAGATGGCTAAGTGGGTCACTAGGATTCTCAGGCCATAAGAAGTGGGTACAATCCCGGTCAGCCTCTTGTAAACCCACTCTTAGGAAAGCTTTACTTATGTCAGCCATAAAGGCATAATACTTCACTCTGAAATTTAATAAGATATCTCCTAATTTTTCTGTCAACGACGGACCTGTCATCAAACAGTCATTTAAACTAGGTACATTTTTGTTACTCCTGGCACTACAATTAAACACAATCCTGATAAATTAGACACATGTGCAACTCTTGGGTATCTTTACTGAGGAAACGTTTCGCCACACAGTGGCTTCATCAGTCCATACGTAGGAGAAACTTGAAGAACAGGAGGAGAATGAGGTAATCAGTCCCTCAACCTTGAGTCGATGTGTTCAGTCCATCAATCTTGAATAGAGTACGGCATAGGAGTGGAGAAGCAGCTTATAAACCGAATGGCAGGAGAGGTGCAGCAGTCACAGGTGGTGTCACATTTGTTCAATGTGGAAGTAGGTCGTGTCCAAGAATTAGGCAAGCGAAGAAATCCTAAGTATTAAGATTCCAATAAGTTGCAGTGTCTGACAGGTTTGTAGATGAATGGTTCAGAGAACTTCTTGGGATCTTAATACTTAGGATTTCTTCGCTTGCCTAATTCTTGGGCACGACCTACTTCCACACTGAACAAATGTGACACCACCTATGACTGCTGCACCTCTCCTGCCATACGGTTTATAAGCTGCTTCTCCGCTCCTATGCCGTACTCTATTCAAGCTTGATGGACTGAACACATCGACTCAAGGTTGAGGGACTGATTACCTCATTCTCCTCCTGTTCTTCAAGTTTCTCCTACGTATGGACTGATGAAGCCACTGTGTGGCGAAACGTTTCCTCAATAAAGATACCCAAGAGTTGCACATGTGTCTAATTTATCAACATGTAGGTTCTCTGAACCATTCATCTACAAACCTGTCAGACTGCAACTTCTTGGGATCTTAATACTTAGGATTTCTTCGCTTGCCTAATTCTTGGGTACGACCTACTTCCACATTGAACAAATGTGATACCACCTGTGACTGCTGCACCTCTCCTGCCATACGGTTTATAAGCTGCTTCTCCGCTCCTATGCCGTACTCTATTCAAGATTGATGGACTGAACACATCGACTCAAGGTTGAGGGACTGATTACCTCATTCTCCTCCTGTTCTTCAAGTTTCTCCTACGTATGGACTGATGAAGCCACTGTGTGGCGAAACGTTTCCTCAGTAAAGAATACCCAAGAGTTGCACATGTGTCTAATTTATCAACATGTCGGTTCTCTGAACCATTCATCTATAAACACAATCCTCAAAGGAGTGGTCTTAGAATCCTTCTTCACTCCGTGATGGGCAAATAGTGACCATAAATTTTTTGCTTCTCAGGAGGTACCTCTTCTATAAATTTATTAATTAATTGTTCAGCAATTATATCATTATAGGCAGTCAACAATTCTGGTGTCTTACTCAGTTCGAGGAGCTGAGCCTTTAATTGTCCATATGCCATTCTGTAATTAGTGGGCAATTCTGGATGGTACATTCTCCACGGAAGTCGTACCCAGTATTGTCCAGATTCAAATTTTACATCTCTCAGGTATTGATCCTGAGTAAAAGAATCATCTGGACATTCTTCATTTTCATTTATTCCAATGCTGTCTAATTCCCACAATTTATGCACTGGCTCAACACCATCCTCTATGGAAGAATTATACTGGGGTACGATTTCATGAGTAAGACACACAGTTATGGTATTTTTAGTTTCCTCTAGTTATGAATTATTATTACGAGGAATCCTACCATACATTACATGGCCTCCTGCAGTCTTCAAAAGGGTGACAACACATTTCTTTACCATACCCTTTACAAAGGAGGCATAATAGTCACTACTTATCAAAATATTTATTGGGCCTACAGAATCATCACTTACCCCAGAAGGTGCTAAATTTACATTATGTGAAAGTTTTTTTGCAGCTTTATTAAGTCCTACTGTAGATATTTTCTCTGGAAGTCTATCTACAATTACTGCATTAACACGTTTTTTCTCATTGCCCAACCTGATAGTTACATAAACAGTGTCATGCAATTGAGCCCTTTTATCCGAGAGAAAACCAGATAATTTTAAAGTTGTGGGATCTCCCATCTGTACTTTCATACCATCAAGACATTTACGTTTTATGAAAGTACGCTGGGATCCCTGGTCCAATAATGCATTTACATTTTTTTATTTATGCCTTTTATCATCAATTTTTACCTGTAACACAGGTAAGGCTACTTCAGCAAAACCATCGTTATTAATATTAGCAGCAATTTTTACATTAGCTACTGTTGTGTCAGGATTGTCAACATTATCATTATTATCAACATTATCATAGACCTTTACACATGACTATATGGTGTCTTCCTTTGTGACATTGATAACAGAAGTTTAATTTGGCATAACAATCCTTTACATTGTGATTACCCAAACACCTGATACATCTGTCAAGTTCCTCCAAACTTTCAACTTTATCATTCCATGAATTGTATGCATTGCAATTCTTAGAAAAATGAGTACCCTTGCAGAAGAGGCAATGTCTCTTTTTTTGACTGGTTTCTTATTAACTGGGCTACTCTTAGGAGGGTACTTATTCTTCTTACCTTGTGGAGAATCATTATTTCTGATTCCTGCTAATTGATATGCATCTATGCAACTCTTTTTGGAAATGAAATTTGATTATTACCATTGGAATAATTTTTCCCTTTGTGAAACTTGACAGATACCTCAGAGTTATTATGTGTTGCATCTTTAAAATGAGTTAGTTGGCTGGTCTGCAACTGCACAATTAATTCTTGTAGACCTAGTCTTATTTCCTCCAGTCCAAAATAACCCTTGTGATATTTGTTTGAGAGACATTCAAGCGTTTTACAGCTTAATTTATGCTGTATTATGGCACTCAATAACCTGTCTGATTCCTTCAGATTATATTTATTACTTAAAGTTTTGAGAGTGCTCTCCAGTTTAACTCTAAACTGCTGTAAACCTTTGTAAGTGTGATCTGGAAATTTTAAATTAACAATGATATTCACTAGATCCAACCTACTTTGTTCTATATTACCATAAGTGACTTTCAATAAGTCAACTGCTTCCTTGTAAGAATCACCTACATTGGGAAAGGATTGTATGAGTATGTAAGCATCTCCTCTTACCTGTCCTTTGAGGTAAAATAATTTTAGTTACACAGGCTAGGTCATTACACAGGCTAGGTCACTAGCTCATGCACAGCTGCTTTTAAAAGTTGACCAAAATTCCTCCCAATTTTCACCAGGATTAAATACAGGTAAACGTAATTCTGGGAGTTTTGGCAAAGACATATTATTTGTTGGAGCAGACTGATATAACTGCCTGGTTTACACATTTTAATTTATTCAGGCCTGACTTTTACAAGAATGAATCTTTTCCTCTAATTCATATACTGATTAATCATAAGATCTACTTCAGTCTCAGCTACACAGTTTACTAACAAATCTTCTTCATATTTGTTGTAATATAATTTGTATGAATCATATCTATTATTTAAAGCATCTAAATACAATTTTAAATCATCAGTATCCACAGTTTCTTGATTCATTAATTCCAAGCACTTATTATATGCCTTGGTTACATGAACTTATCTAGCCTGTAGTGATGCTTTCTTTGCTCTATATTCCATATGTTTGTCTTCTATATTAATTTCCTCATTTTCAGCCATGATGCAATGTATTAAATTCAACTTTATTAATAACACTGATACAACTTACCTCTGAATAAATCCTAGCTACTTGAGCTCTGCAATTACATTTAAAAAATTATAATATAATTTTAAATGTGCATTAATGCAAACCTTTAACCAAACTTGGCTTATCAAAATTAATATTATACAAATTAATAAATCCTTGCCAGAATTTGGCATTGCAAAATTAATATTATATACATTAATAATCTTTAGCCACACTTTTCTTATCAGTTACACATACACTGATATAAATCTTGGCCAGAATTGTCTTATCAAATTAATATTATACAAATACATTAATATAAATCCTAGCCACTTTGGCTTTGCAAAATTAATATACACATTAATATAATTAGCTACACTTGACTTGCCAAAATTAATATTTTAATAATTACAATCCATTACACATTCAGTAAATTTGTGAGCTTAACATCCACCTCCTTTTGTCATTTCACATATAATTATTAAGTAATTAACTAATTAATGACTTCGCTAATTACCTCCGGATCAAGAAGGACCAAAGGGCAAATTAAATGTGGAAAATTGCATTTATCTCAATGTATCATTATGTACATAATAAATGAATACAGATAATTATTATTTAACAGTTAGACAAGTAGGAATTTGGGACACCTAGGTCGCAAAAATGTCCCCCTTCGATACCTACCACTGTCATCTCCACAAGTTGCTCTGGACCTATTAATTACCAATGAAATATGTATAACCAGGAATACTGGTAAATACATAAATTTTGTGGACTGTATATTAAAAATAATAAATGGTTATATATATACAAAATTACATAACAGAAGGAAAATATATCTTAATGTCACTCACCAATTTGACTGGAGATTAAGGTGTATCATACTCAGAAAACCCCCCTGTCTACATTCATGATAATAATACTGGCCAGAACTATAAACATAATATAGACATGACTTAGCTGGGGTTCCTGGAGCTGTCTTGTCCAGTCGCATGATTCTCAAGTTATGCAGGAATGCACATCCAACAATTTCACCTCCTATTTGAGAGGTAGCCCAATTTTAACCTCTAGAGCACGAAAAATTCTTCCCATTACACCAACGTTTCCAATCCAAATTCAAACAAAATGGCGACTCCCTCCCCAGCCACAGGTTTCCCATTTTCGATAACATACTTCTTTTAAATATACAATGTAGGGCATCTATTTACCTATAAATTACCGTATTTCCGGAAAATATATACAGTATTTTCCACAGATGCTTTTTCAGAGTCCTATTTAGAGATAGCATTATAACATCTGAAATCTTGTGCTATACTCTATGAACTAACATTTTAACCACAACAGGTGAACAGTAAACAGATGTTGAATGATTAATAATGCTAAGACTTAATAGCTTATAAACCTCGTTTTTAAAAGCATTGAAGATACCATGCGTACTTTAAAATATTAAAGTAATCACTTTTTTTGCATTGTGATATTTTTAAGATATTAAGGTGGATGAGGTCTTGCTGTCCTTTAACAACAGTTAAATATTCTACTTTGCTAACAACCTTAACTGCTTTATGTGAACCACTCAAAGTTATAAACAAATTGTATACGGAAGTAACAAAAAAATCTTTGTCACCAGTATCAAATTTACACTTGCGACTTTTCATATCAAAATAAGTTTTGTAGGTGTCCATTCAAGCAGCCAGATCTCTGAGATCAAGAAGGAAATGAAAATAAATTTGTGCCTCCGGATTAGGATCAGACCGAAAATAATTTATTTAGAATGAATGAAGGTCCTCTAGCCTGACACCCGTACATAGTGACGCACTTTGTATTTAACCCATAGCCAATGATGCACTGGTCAGATATCTATTCCAATTAATAGGCTTAAACTTTAGCACTTTTTCAATATTGACCTTAAATTGGCATGCTGTCAGAAATTCAGAAACAGCAGGAATCCCAGTCTAGCAACATGTATATATTACTAAAATCAGGAGATTCATCAAGCAATGGGCTGTTGTATGATGCAATGAAAAATGAATTATATGTTGACTGAAACATGCCAGTATGTGAGGATGGTAGCCAGGTCGTTGTATGAGCAAGTGACGGCACAAGGCAGCTTCCACCAACTGAGAGAAGAGAAAGGGTGTAATGAACAAGTGACCAATGTAGTTGACTTGTTCAATAATAATTCTACCACTCTCGATGAATCCTGAAGTAAGCTGTAAGGAGTTGTTTCTAATTGACTCTTTTGTAGTACAGATGAGCACATCCGAAGGATTGAGTAAAATAGGAGAAGTCATGGTCGAGGCTCTACTGGCTATAAAAGGAAAAGAAAAGTAGAATGACAAAAATTAGGAAGAAAAAAACAGGAATAAGATTAAACGCCCACATCACAGACGCACACATAGTGCATGCAGGCCAAATAAGGAAAATAAGCCTGGGGAAATATAGCCAGCAAATCACCGCACTGCCAGAAAAACCGCAAGAATAAGTATAAAATCTATCAGAGACTTTTTCCTACAAGCACAGGAATCATCCCTGGCAAAGAATCAACCCCTGGAAAACAACAATCCTCCCTTGGTATACAATCATTCCCTGGTTCACTAGAATCATTTTGTTACAGAATCATCCTCTGTAACACAACAATAATCTGGTACGGAAGAGTTACTGGGTGCTTCACACGTAAGGATAAAAGCGGAGTAAACAACGTTAGCGTTAATAAAACCTGGGTAAATACCTGACAGGCCCGGTGCAGCCTCTCCCACGGTAACTTGCAGATCATAGCGTCGATATTTTCTTACCGATATTTTACCGAGATTTTTTATGATGATCTTGTTATTTGCTGAGAGCTCATCTTAAAGTTATGACCCCTTGTTCCAGTGCTAATTTGCTTAGTGGTCGTGATAAGAACTCAAAGTGCATTAATTTTGATATGGAATGAATGAGAATGTTTTTTTTTCTTTTTTATCTGTTTTTATAAAGTATCAACAAAATGAATTTCATATATGTCGTAATGAAAAAGTAAAAATGAGTTAACATAAAGATGTAATAGGGATCGAACCGTGGCCATAGCAGTCTTGCCACCACCAGGGCCATTGTTAGAGCCCGCTATCCATTTTTCTGTTTATTTATCAAAAATTCGATTACATTATCACACTCTCTATATCTAAATATTCCATGTATAAAAACATCCACAGAACAAAGTGGCTTTAAGGAACTAACTATACTGCGACCAGCCGTGAATTAAACTCGAAACATTTAACTCAACTCGGAAAGAAGCTAATCACCCAACTCCTTATCCCACATGATCACCAAACTACAAACATCTGCCACTCCTGTAGCGAGTACGTTCGTGGCCGAGGATACTGCAGAACTTTTTCATTCTACTCTCGTATGGAATGCTAGTGCAACGAGCAGAACACATAATGCATTCACAGAACAAAGTGATTTTAAGCACTAACAATACTGCTACCAGTCGGGAAACGAACACAGATGTTTAGGCCAACTCCTGGAAATCAAGCTATACTCTTGATGACCACAAAGATACAAACATCAGGCATTCACACACAACACACACACACACACACACACACACACACACACACACACATACACACACACATACACACACACATACACACACACATACACACACACACACACACACACACACACACACACACACACACACACACAACACAGGGATGTTAGGAAGTATTTCTTCAGCCACAGAGTAGTCAGTAAGTGAAATAGTTTGGGAAGCGATGTAGTGGAGGCAGGATCCATACATAGCTTTAAGCAGAGGTATGATAAAGCTCACGGTTCAGAGAGAGTGACCTAGTAGCGATCAGTGAAGAGGAGCTCGGACTCGACCCCCGCAACCTCAACTAGGTGAGTACAACACCGTGGCAGTGGAGTGGAGAAGTCACGCACGTTTGAACTCGTGAATTCACGTTTTTTTCTGAATATACCACAGGGATATAGGCGTGGAATATAGGTGTGTGCAAACATAAGAGTGCATATAATCACTTAATCCCCGAAAAAAGGAAATATAAGTGATCACAGAAGAGTAAACATAGATGATAGTGCAAGTACTGTGCCGGCTGGGAACGAGGAAAGGAAGCGGTTGGGAACTAGGCCTATGAGTGTTACCACATAGTGGCGTTCGAAGAATAAGTGCGACCCAAGATCAGGGAGATAAGAGATAACCATAGATGTGTCGGAAAATACAGTGAGTGCAGTGAGAAAGTTGGATGAACTGGTGACTACAGTGCCTACAAGAAAGTAGGGGAAAGAAGCACCGTAACTGAGGACAGGCATCACGCAGAGGCAACTATGCGGGATCCAGTTTGTGAAGTACCGTACTGAGCCTTTTTGTGGTTGTATGTTGGGATTGGGTCTGGCCCTGCAATCACTGTTAGCTGAGGGACCTAAAACCCTGCTCTGGAGAGCCCGAATATCATAGAGCACTCAATGCTTAGTAAAGGGGAGTAACTGGAAAGAGACTTTAGTGGTGCCACACACATCAGCGAAGCACGCAGGAGCATAGGCCAGGACAAATTCATCTATACTGCAAGCTAGTTTGCTCAGGCACACACAGGTACTGTGTATGGATTGCCATACATAGCAACATAGTGTAGAGAGACTGGGGATAGCTCAAGAAGTCAGTCAGAGATCTGTTTTACTGCTAAATTAAGGTTGAATCCAGCGAAGTGTACAGGCGCATAGGCTAAGACAAATACACCCATACTGCAAGCTAGTTTGGTCAGGGACACACAGGTACTGTGCTTGGATTGCCATACATGGCAGCACAGTGAGGGGAACCTGGGGATAGCCCAAGAGGTCAGACAGTGATCTATTTTACTGCTAAATTAAGGAAAGAAGGCTTAGGAGACAGAACACACGTATATGTGAACATAAGAGGACAATAAAACACATCCTGCCCTAGCGGTTACCTCTATATCCTACCCCCCTCCTCCTCCTACACCCTATCACCCACTTTCTCACCCCTCACTCATTCACACAAACACAAACATACAAACAACTACGCGCTCACACACACACACACACACACACACACACACACACACACACACACACACACACACACACACACACACACACACACACACACACACACACATTCTTTCTCTCTCTCTCCCTCCCTCTTTCTACCTTTTTCTCTATCCCCTCTCACCAGCAGGCTCGTGGAAACTGACCGCGCATACCCACCTAACCCCGTCCTTTCCCTCTCTCTCTCTCTCTTACTATCTCTCTCACTATCTCTCTCTCACTATCTCCCTCTCTACCCTCTATACCTCGCCTCTTTCTACCTTTCTCTCTACCCCTCTTGCTCGCTCTCTCTCTTTCTACCTTCCTCTCTTCACTCCCCTCTCATTTCTTTCTCCCCCAGAGCCTTTTTCCCCCACCCTCCTTTCTTCTCTCCCACAGCCTTTCCCCCATCCTCCTCTCTCTATCTTTCTCTCTCCCTCTCTCCCCCTTCCTATCTTTCCTCTTTCTATCTTTTTATCTCCCCCTCACTCGCATTTCTTTCTCTAACATAGCCTTTTCACTCACCCTCCTCTCTCTCCCCCTCTCTCTTTCTACCCTTTCTCTCTCTCCCTCTCCTTTCTCTCTCTCTCTCTCTCTCTCTCTCTCCTCTAGCATTTTCCCTCCCCCAACACACACACCCTGAAAATACATAAGCTTCTCTCGGTGGTAAGAAAAAAAAATGGGTTACACAAGAGGGCGGAAAACCAGAAATCTGGTGGATGAACCTGGGAAGAAATGTTTGGTGTTAGAGCTGAAAAAAATGGAGGAAGAGTGGGGAAGGAAGATAGAAGAGCTTGGCAAGATAATGGAGGAGAGAATAGCTGAAGAGAGCAGGAAGTAGGGGCTACAAGTCTTAGCAGCAGAAGCTAGGATACAGTGCTTAGAAGAGGAACTAAAAAACCTAAAACAGATTAGAGAGACAAATGACAATACAGACGTGACATCAGGAACTTCTATGTCAGGCACAGACAAAAGAGGGTAGGAAACAAAGGAGATATGTCATATGCAAAGGCCCTATCAGACCCATGTGGGGCCAAGGAAAAGACGAGGAAGAATCAGCTCGAACCAGGATCCTGCATGAGAAAGCACGACTGAGAGACAAACCAGAGTACCGGAAAGTATACTTCGATCATGACAGAACACAAGAAGAAAGGACGATACTGACAGAGAGTGTACAAAGATGCAAGGAGGAACGAGAGACAATGATGAGACAAGCAGGACCCAGACCCAGGAGGAAGGGCAAACACACCCCCAAGAAACTCCTGCAGAAGGACTCCAACTGCAACAATCCCCAATGCAACTGAGCAATCTAAACCGAAACCCACACACTGTTCCCTCTACCACCAACCCCCACATCACAAACCTCACCCCTACAGCAGCCTTCTATGGGCATTCTGACCCCACCCCCCTCATCACAAACCCCACCCACACCACAACTCCCATAGGCCCCCACCAGAGCTCCCACTTCCCCAACCCCAATATTCTCCCAGGACAACAGTGATAGAAAAAGTTGAAGGTTTACTTCATGAACGTGGATGGAATAACAAATAAAAAAGAGGAATGACACGAAAGTATCAATGAGAAATCCCTAAACATCATAGCAATCACAGAAACGAAACACACTGAGACAATAACAGATCCAATCTTCCCACTGGGATATCAGATCCTGAGGAAAGAGAGGAGGAGTAGAGGGGGGGAGGGGTTGCACTGCTCATAAAAAAAACAATGGGGATTTGAGGAAATGGAAGGCATGGACGAGATTGGAGAAAGTGGCTACATAGTAGTTACAATTCGGTGTGGGGAACATAAAGTAGTTATTGGAGTGATGTATAACCCACCACAGAACTGCAGGAGGCCAAGAGAGGAGTACAAAGAAAACAGAGTGATGCTGGACACACTGGCTGAGGTGCCAAGAAGAGCTCACTCGAACAGAGCAAAGTTACTGGTTATGGGCGATTTCAACCACAGGGAGATCGATTGGGAAAACTGGAGCCACATGGGGGTCCCAAAACATGAAGAGCCAAGATGATGGATGTGTTACTGGAAAACCTCATGCATCAACATGTGAGGGACACTACCAGAGACAGAGGGGAGGATTAACCAGCAAGACTGGACCTTGTGTTCACACTGAGCAGTTCATGTGGAGAAATTTTTTCCAGGAGGGGGTATCAGCCCCCTTCAGCCCCTTTCAGCCCTGAGGGGTCCAGCCCTCTCAGAAGGGGCAAGCATCTTGTTTACTGCTACAGTAAGTAATTGATCCTAGACGCAGTACGAGTATGTGACATGTGGTCAAGTAACCGACGCTCCTTGCAGTCCAATGTTGCAAAGTGTATTTTAATAAAAGGCAGTCCATCTCTTACCTTAGCAGGACAGTTAAGGAAAATCCTGCTCCCACTTTATCATCATGGTAAAGATAGTGGACATTGTTATCTATGCTTAAGACAGCAAGAATCAAGCATTCTGCTTTGCTTCATGGAGGAAATGGCAAGGAAGCAAAAGTACTAGGCCAGCTTTTCCTTTATATGCTAGGGGCAGTGATGGTGTAGGAGGCTGTGGCATCTTCAGATTACTTTTCACTACTGAGAGTCACACTGACGCCTGGATAACCAACAAAGAACACTGATCTGTGCGTTAGTGTGAACAAATTGTCTCAAAAAACACAATAAACACTTACAGAGAAGTGTGATCAGCTTCTTTAGTGATAAGATTGTGAACAATAAAGACAAATCTTGTGGAACATACTGTACCAGTGTGCGTATTCCTAGACTATGGAAGACGTGGACATCCAAGGACACTTCAGCTTCTATCAAGTCACCGATATCTGTCGAAGGTGTGAAGAACACCATAGCTCACTCTACAAGAGCAAGGTGGGTTATAGATTTCTTGTAGTATGGGGGACTGCAGTCGGCAGTGAGGTGAGGACTTTTGAGTCCACACAGGTACATAAGTCAGCCATCAGTGAATGAAATATGCTGACATAACACCCCCAAGGCGTAATTTATAATCTTACATAATATAATTCATTTCAGCCCGTTGCCATTTCTCAACATTTTGGTAGTGCTCGAACCGGATAAAGACCACACTGTGGTCCAAATATGTTGTACTAGAGTGTACAAATAACCTACGAGCCAAGGTCCTTCGACAAAAGCCGTAAAACTAGTGTTTTACAATATAATCAGTATAAATGAGTCCCTCCAGACTCAATCACAGAGAATGGGAAGCCAAAAGAAAACGGGCGCTTACCCAAAATGGAAACGTGGGATGGCACCTGGCATCAACTGCTCCAAGCTCAAGAAACGCTGACTACAGCAGCAACCCAACTGATGTTCAGTTTTTCTGAGTGTATATACACATAGTGTTTATAATGTTTATAGACAGAGATTAAGAGATAAGATTGTGTTTAAGTTTCTTATAGATATACCTGTTATATTAAAGGAAACTATATATAAAAAATGTTAGCTTTCATATATATTAACAGTGACATTTATATATGTGTAAGAAATATTCATGTGTGATTTACAGTTATACAGTGACATTTATAGTGTATAGCGAATGAAGTGTATAACACTGTTATTTACGATTAATCAATGTTGTCAGGCTGACACAGCAAACTCAATCCATAAACACCAGCCATATGTACTTTGTATCCTTCATGGTCATTGACCCTGAGGTCAGTAGAGCCTGACTCGATTATTGCTGACTTAAGCATAACATAAACTCAGCTGTTTATAGCAGTACAGTGTTTTTTAAACACTCTAAGTGTGGTGCTAGAATTTTCAAAATACCATTAAAATGGCTTGTTTGAAAACTCAGTTTCAGTCTTTACAGACTAAGATTACACAATTAGAAAATCTAATTTCAGTCTGTATAGGATTAACTCAAGATACAAACATAGATTTTGATGATCTTGAGGTCAAATTTGAATTACTTACACAACGTCTGAAAATAATTAATTCAGACTATACACATTATGAAAAGGATTTTCTTGAATCAGATCCATCTGAGGATGAAATTAAAAATGTTTTGGATACTTTTAGTAATCAACAATTAAGGTGGACAGGAGTACAGGCTATCTGCCGCAAATCTATGTCACAGAGACCTACTGTAACTAGTGGTCAAACACCTGTTACACCTGTAACAACAAGAAGTGTCCCATTACCAAGCTTACCTACCTTGCCATTACCTATTTTCCAAGGTCATAATTATGAATAATTTCATTAGTGGTTTTCAGTCTATAGTAAATTGACGAACTGACATAGATGAGATTGCTAAGTTCAATTATCTTAAATGTCTTGTGAAGGGAGAACCCTATGAACTGATTAAGTCATTTCCGGTGGTTAAAGGCAATTATCAAACAGCCTTACATGTCTTAGCAGACAATTACTTTGATGCTGACAAGGCCAGAGTTAGACATGCAGTCTTAATATCAAGCTTGAAGCCACCCAAACATTGTTTTTCAGACTTACAGGCATTTAGAATCACATTAGACAATAGTCTCAGATCTCTAGGTGCTAAATATGACCTAAGACAATGTGATTGGTTTATCAGTGGTATTGTACAGGATAAGTTGTCACCACAAACTATTGAACGATTAAATATTATGTTCAATAAATGCACTCGTTTGGTAATAGAGTTGTGGGTGAGTGGAACAAACTCCCGAGTACAGTTATTGAGGCTAAAACGTTGTGTAGTTTTAAAAATAGGTTAGATAAATACATGAGTGGGTGTGGGTGGGTGTGAGTTGACCTGACTAGCTTGTGCTGCTGGGTCTGGTGCAGTGCTCCATCCTTCAGTGGAGATGACCAGGCTGGGTGGGTCATTGGGATAATCTGGGGTGTGTCATTGGTCTAATCTGGGGGGAAACATGGACCTGCTCCGCTTGGGTCAGTAGGCCTGTTGCAGTGTTCCTTCTTTCTTATGTTCTTATTTCACTTGTGAAGAAATTAGCAATGGTTTACAAACAATAGTTTCATGCATGCAAGCAACGAGGCAAGATGAAAAATCCACAAATCTCGTGGATAACAAACCTTCAACTCAGTATATAAAGAGTAAACCTACTCCCAATAAACCACAGAATGGGAAATCCCATATAGGCATTTATCAAGCTGTGAATACAACAGACAGTAAACAAACTGTCACACATAAACGTACTCCAAAATGCGTACTTTGTGATGGAACACATTGGGCACAGTATTGTATTCAATACACAACAATGGAGGCACGTAAACAACGTGTTCATCAGCTGAAAAGGTGCATCAAGTGTTTAGGTGAACACAAGGGAGGAAAATGCTCACTGAAGAAGTGTTTTAAATGCAAGGGTATGCATCATACAGCATTATCCCCAAATACTTTTGCTGAACAACAGAAGACTTCCAGAAAATCAGGAAGTCAACAAGCAACAGCATTAAATGTGAGAGATATGTTTAAAGCAACTGCTCTTCCGATAGCTCGAGTTGAGTTATCTAATAAATCACAGAAAACCAATGTGCCAACATTATTTGATCAAGGCTCACAAAGGTCCTTCATAAGAAGATCAGTGTTGCAGAAACTGAATAAAGAACCCTATACGAAAGTACAGTTAGATATAGCTGGTTTTTTCCACAATTCTGGTAAACAGACATATGACCTAGCCAGAATCACTGTTGGTCTAAGAAACAGGAAAAAGACAGTAGAAGCTCTGGTAGGAGATTATTTGCCTAAGACTGTGCAGATCCAGGGATTAAAAGAAACAGTTGCAGCACTGAAAGCAGCTAAGGTCAAGTTAGCCTGTCCTGACATACAGACGGACACTATTAGTCCAATTGATTTAATCATTGGAAGGGATTATTATCACTGTTTTGTGCAAAGTATAGTAAGTAAACATGATGTTCACTTCCTGAAAACAGCAGGAGGCCACATGAAATGTGGTCCCATTACCTCTCAAAGTGGGAAAGAAGCTGATATTGATTCAGTGGAAAATGTACTAGTTACGAGAATAACCGCTGATCATGTACCACAGCAAAAATTATCATTACTGGAAGAAATGAAAGAACCAGTTGATAAGTTGTGGGATTTAGATGCGATAGGTATTGATGTAAATAAACCAAGCCCACAAGAGTCTCAGACTTATAACCAATATTTGGACACTGTCAAATATAAAGATGGACAGTATTGGGTTGGGTTACCATGGAAATTAAATCCACCACATCTGCCTAGCAATTATCGCATGGCTTTCGGACAAATGAAAGCACAAATACATGAGCTCAGGAAGAATCCAGAGCTACTGACTGTCTATGATAATATCATACAAGAACAGTTGGACAACAAATTCATTGAGGAAGTAGTCGAAGATAAGTTGAAAACAGAAGCTCATTATCTCCCGCACCATGGAGTCAGAAAAGTTTCTGAAACCACTCCACTACGTGATGTATACAATGGAAGCGCACGTGCAAATAAAGACGTAGCAAGTCTTAATGACTCTGATGACCGGACCCTCACTAACGGAGAAGCTTGGAGACGTGCATATGAAATTTCGCACAAACCCATATGCCTACACGGCTGATATTTCCAAAGCTTTCTTAAGAGTAGGACTACAAGAAATAGATAGAGATTATACTCGATTTTTGTGGCCTGAAAATCCACATGATCCTCAAAGTCCTGTGAAAACTTATCGTTTCAAATCAGTATTATTTGGTGCAACATCCTCTCCATTCTTACTAGAAGCTACTCTAAATACACATTTGAAGAAATCTGAAAGTCCCTTCAAAGAAATCTTAAAGAAAAGTTTCTATGTGGACAATCTTCAAGGTACTGTGAATAAAGAGGAGGATTTGAAATCCTTATACAGAGAAGCTAACAAGGAGATGAAAGAAGCAAATATGCCTCTAAGGATGTGGAATACAAAATCAATGCAATTAAGGGAACTTATCAAAGAAGATTTCCCTGAAACTGAAATTCCTGATTGCAACAATATGCTGGGTCTTAATTGGAACACACAGGAAGACACTTTGAGTCTCAAAAGGATAAACAATAAATCAAGCAGTACACTCACTAAACGTAGTGTACTCTCAGAGGTATCACAATGTTTTGATCCTCTAAGACTTGTCTCACCGATTACCATAAAAGGTAAAATACTTATGCAAGATGCATGAAAGCTCAAAATTGGTTGGGATGAGAACTTTCCTCTAGAAATGAGTCAAGCATGGGATGAAATATCCAAGGAGTTTAAACAACTTCATCAAATTAATTTTCCCAGACAAATAGGTCAAGAGGGAAACAAGTACACATTACATGTGTTCTGTGATGCGTCAACCAGAGGTTATGGCGCTGCAGCTTACATGAGTAATGCTGAAGGAAGTACACTAATTACTTCAAAGACCAGGGTAGCACCCTTGAAGGTAAGAACAATACCACAATTGGAACTGACTGCACTCTATGTAGGTACAGAATTAGCTGTCTATCTCAGCAAAGTACTTGATCATCTCACTATTGAGAAAACCGTGATCTGGGGAGATAATGAAGCAGTTCTCCAGTGGTTAAGAAATAATAAGAGTAAGTTGGTCTATGTACAGAACAGAGTAGCAGAAATAAAAGAGATGCAGAGAGATTATCTCTTTCTCCACGTCTCTACCCAAGAGAATCCAGCTGACATGTTGTCACGTGGTGTCCCACTCAAGAAATTTGTGGATAATAAATTATGGCTCCACGGACCGAACTGGCTCTCTAATGAAAATAACTGGCCTCAGCAAAAAGCTCACATTACGCCAGAAGAAACAGTTTGCTTGAACACAGCAGAAATAAGTTGTGTAAATACTGCAGACACAACAGAAATAGTCATCTAAATACTCATCTTTGGGAACATTCTTAAGAGTTACAGCTCTTGTCTTTAAATTCATTAAAGGCATAAAATATGATTATGAATGTCTTGAACCCATTAAATACTGGGTGAAACTAATACAGAAAGAAACATGATATGATTAATTCTTTAGGACTTTATCTCGACTCAGAAAAGATTGTAAGATGTCGAGGAAGAATTCATAATTCTTCACTACCTAAAGAAGCCATACATCCAATATTGATCCCCAAGAATCATTGGCTAACAAAACTGATTGTGCAAAATGCCCACAGTAACGTGTTACATGGTGGGGTAGCTGACACACACTGTCATATACGACAATCCTACTGGATACCTCAAGGTCGACAAAGTGTGAAAAAACAAATAAAGGACTATTACTTGTCGTCACTACGATATGCGAGTATGTCAGTATCCAGGTCCACCTCCATATCCCTCTGAAAGAGTTTGTCATGTCACTCCATTTGAGGTGACAGGTGTAGATTACACTGGACCAATAATTATAACCAAAACAGTTGACAAAGTTCCCATCAAGGTGTACATCTGTTTGTTCACTTGTGCTACGACTAGAGCAGTACATCTAGAAGTAGCCACTGACATGTCTGCTGAAACCTTTATCAAATTATTCAGACGGTTTGCAGCCAAAAGGGCATGTCCCAGACTGATGATTTGAGATAATGCAACGAACTTTGTTGCTGGTGCTGCTTATATAAGCAAGATCTTTGATCAACCAGAAGTACAACAGATGCTGAATCAACACAGGTGTCGTTGGAGATACATTCCTCCTAAATCTCCATGGCACAAGAAATACGATAGAAAATGATTTCTCAATGATGGTGAGAGAGCAAAAAGGTGGAGCATCAATTCCGAGGAAAAAATATGGCAGAATACGTTTATCCTCTTGTCTTCCCGCTGTGTTACACATTGTGGCGTTCTTCCCGCTTCCTCCATCTCTCTCTTACAATGGCAGTTCCTCCTATTTTTCATACAACCTTCACGCTCTGTTTCAGCGGCCTCTACAGAACAAAGTTTTGTTGGGACAATATTTGCTCACTGTTGAGTACAATATTGATTAAGCTCTATACAGAAACGACGAAAAACAAGAAACATAGGCATCTTTATTCAAAAACATTTCGGAATAAAGGTAAATATGAGAATACAAAGGAGGCCTTCCGTCCACCTTTCTGTTTATTCAGTTACAGTCGTTTATTACGTTTATGGCTTTGAGTGGAAGTAAGGATTATTTTTTCTTATTCGCCGGTATTCTCCCGGCCCGGGTCTTTTCCAAGTAGTGGTGACCCGGCCTTGGCTCCCTATCTGAGAAGTATCCCGAGACCTAAGTCTCCTATGGGAGGAGGTACAACTACCCCCTCATCTTTGGGACCAACTGTCCCCAGGCCTAGCCACATCCCCCGCCCTCACGGGGCTCGTAGGGAGAAGCTAGGCCTCTGGTCTGCCATCTACCCCGCCTCAAAGGGGCTCGTGGGGATGGCAGTCTTATGAGCTGCAGGTGGTAGCAAGCTCAGGCCCTTTATGGAAGTAAGGATTTTTTTTTTTATTCGCCGGTATTCTCCCGGCCCGGGTCTTTTCCAAGTAGTGGTGACCCGGCCTTGGCTCCCTATCTGAGGAGTATCCCGAGACCTAAGTCCCCCATGGGAGGAGGTACAAGTACCCCCTCATCTTTGGGACCAACTGTCCCCAGGCCTAGCCACATTCCCCGCCCTCACGGGGCTCGTAGGGAGAAGCTAGGCCTCTGGTCTGCCATCTGCCCCGCCTCAAAGGGGCTCGTGGGGATGGCAGTCTTGTGAGCTGCAGGTGGTAGCAAGCTCAGTGGGAAGTAAGGATAAATCTGCTGCGAAGCTACAGGACTGTGGGGAGGAGTCACAGTTGGTGACGCTGAGAGAAACATGGACGGAAGCACTGTTCTCGATCTTCCCTACTATAAGCCTTGTAGCCCAGAGGTAAAGCGATGGACCTGCCACCAGCAAGGCCACAGTTCAAGCCTTCCGTCCATCATTCTCTTAATGAAGACTGTTCAATACATAAGGGAATGCTTATTGCACAATGAATATTAAATAACAATTTCTGTGAGATGATAATGTCATTACTCATCACTATTTAAGTCACCCTCTCAGGTTAACACATTGAAAAAAAAAAAGAATACTTTAAATTTCTGAATCAGTCTCCTTATTTACTAATCTGAAGAAAATATAATCAGAAATCAATTACGCAAATAAAAGTTTTAATAATATCCTGCTACATTAATTAAACGTAAATTTGTTAATTTAAAGCTGTAAAAAACTGAAAAGTGAGATAATTTACTGTAATACCGGAAATTGAAAATCTACAATGACAGTTTAGAACTTAAGCAACGTCTCTCACTTATTAAACTGAATTAATTAATACATTTCCATTATACAATTTAATGCATTTTTAAACTTCGATGAAGAACACTGAAAAATGGAAAACAGTATAATATTCTAAATGCCTGAAATTAAAAATAAGAAAAGTACATATATATGTATTGCTCATTTATAATTAACTACATGTACTTCGGTCAATGAGCGATCTGAGAAAGGCGTCCAGTATTCCATAAATCCAGATTTTTGTGCCTCAATGAACGTGATTGTAATAGTGCAGAGTCCGGCATAAGCTGACAGTGCTTCTGTGAGGGTGACTTGCTTCTGTGAAAGGGACTTACTTCTGTGAAGGGGACTTGCTTGTGTGATGATTGCTTGCTTCTGTGGAGTGACTAGTGTGATCTCCGTTCTTGTCTTACAAATATTGTGATGATGGCTTCCCTCAACTGCGATTACCTATATCTTCAGCTTAAGGAAGAGGCAATGGAAGCAAGAAGAGAAATTCAACGACTGGAAGGAATGTGCAAAGATTATCGCCGGAACAAAATCGTCGAAGACCGGACCAACAGCTGGATGCTAGTTGGAACTGAAGGGATGAAGCTAAACTGAGGAATGTCCAGGAGACTGCTGTGAAGACCAGCGACTCATTTTCCTTTTAATCAGACGAATGTGAGTCGACCATCCAGGACCTTCAAACGAAGACCATCCCAACAAGGATCAGTATTAACGACTAAGCGAAGCCCTCCAGTGATGACATCCCAGTGAAAACCATTGTTACGAGTGTGTCCATACCCGACATTTTTTATACTAGGATGTGCTCCTTTATTTTATTTTGTATATATATATATATATATATTTATATATATATATATATATATATATATATATATATATATATATATATATATATATATATTCTAGGTAGTAGGTTGGTAGACAGCAACCGCCCAGGGAGGTACTACCGTCCTGCCAAGTGAGTGAAAAACGAAAGCCTGTAATTGTTTTACATGATGGTAGGATTGCTGGTGTCCTTTTTTCTGTCTCATAAACATGCAAGATTTCAGGTACATCTTGCCACTTCTACTTACACTTAGGTCACACTACACATACATGTACAAGCATATATATACACACCCCTCTGGGTTTTCTTCTATTTTCTTTCTAGTTCTTGTTCTTGTTTATTTCATCTTATCTCTATGGGGAAGTGGAACAGAATTCTTCCTCCGTAAGCCATGCGTGTTGTAAGAGGCGACTAAAATGCCGGGAGCAAGGGACTAGTAACCCCTTCTCCCGTATAAATTACTAAATTTAAAAAGAGAGACTTTAGTTTTTCTTTTTGGGCCACCCTGCCTTGGTGGGATACGGCCGATGTGTTGAAAGAAAGAAAGAATATATATATATATACTATAGCCTCCAAACTCATGGGCGACACTGCCATGAAGACACTACGTGACCGACAGCTCGACATATCTCCCTCTCCTTTCTTGCTGGCTAAACGTTTTGTCTCTGTAAAACGGTTGAGCAATATTGTAACAACCCTATCAACTGATGACCTGAATACTTCTATCGAGGAACAAAACATTTGGGCCTCGGTAAATGCTATTACCAAAATTCCCAACACTTCTTCATTGTTAAAAATAACCTTCTGACATCACCATGAATACCCAAGCTCTCTCTGACTAGCCATATCATACTATCACATACACCCACCCAACATTGTACCAGAACGCTACGCTCACGTCTGCCCCTGCTGGAAAGGTTACTAATGCAACTACACGACGAGACAAATTCTGTGGAAAAGGAGGACATGATTTCAAAGCTTACACGATCACCAACACTACTCCAACATGCCTTAACTGCAAGGGTACCCATCATGCCCTTGCAGCTAAGTGCCTATTTAGATAAAAGTTATGTTTAAGGAAATTCATGAAGAAAGAAAGAACACCTCTGGAAAGTAAGACACATATACAACAGATAAGCATCTTTATTCCGAAACGTTTTGCCTACAGAGTAAGCTTTTTCAGTTGAGCACAGAAAAGTTGTCAGAAGCAGTAGAGATGTGAAGACGATGTAATAAGTCCATCACCCTTGAGCAACTCCATGAGAAGAGTTGTTCCATAGTGTGAGGGAAAAGTTCATTAGATAGGAGTGGTGGAAGTATGAATGAATGGTGGTGATATTTTTGTTGGGCAGTATGCTTGTTCTGTTAGGTATGGGCATAGTTTCTTCTACCTCCGCCCCACTTCTTCACCCGGTGGGAGGTGACGTGTGTCCCTCCGACCAGTTCACTTTCGGCTTCCATCAAGTCAGTAAGTATTCATTCCACTCCTGTTTAATTTATGATGTATTTGGGTTAATTTGGTTTAAACAAGAACTCCATTCTTGTTTAGGTGTTTTGCTAATTCTTCCTGACCTGATGTGGACTTACGCAGTGTAACGTCATCATTTTTGTCCTCATCATGTCTTTCAAAGGCAGTACGCCAGTCATGTGAGTGATTTCTCGATTGGTGTGTAATTTTGTTTATTTTAGCCTTGACAGTTGGCTCGGGACATCCGACACAGGAGAAACAAGAAGTGCAGCTATGATCCTGAACAGATCTTACATTCAGTCTGGCATCTGTACCTACACTTGTCCCCTTCCATTCGTAGCCGGCTCGTAGGCAGCTACACACCATTTTAGGAGTCGTTCCCCAGTTATAATCCCACCAACGTTTCATAGAGGTTCTCGACTGGCGACTAAACTGCTTCACAAGTGTTGTGGTGGTCAGAGGATCCCAGTACCTCTGTCTAACGGAATCCCTACTCGTGCTGGAGTCACTGTCTACTGAATGTGTTAAAACAGTCACGTCCACCTGTGACCTCCCCCACCCCCAACGTCACCAACAACGGTTCAGCGTTCCAAACCACGATTCAGAGCTACGTGCCCAGAACATTGGCACAACATTCTTAACTATGTATTGTGTACATATTAATTTTGAGTCAGTAATTATATTTATTCATACAATTCATTTTTCATTTCTTTGCTTCAAGTAGGTTTAATTTTATGCTTAAGTGTTTTATATTCTTTACTAATTTTACATATTAACAAAATTGTTTATCTTATTATCTTATTAATGATTTTTCTATCTTTTCATTTCCAAAAGGAGAAACTGGCATTATTAAATATTCTTTGAGGGTCTGATAGGGCTGTTGAACCTTCATACATAGTTTGAAACAATGTTTCAGATATGGAACAATCCTTTGATGGGTAGGTAGGACATCGATGCATTATCAACGTTAGCTGCTCCTTATTCTCACACAGCATTGCCGACAACGAGTCTCACACTAGTTAATGAGCGATCAACGCCCACAAAATTACAATGAGTGAAAGCATACTGATTCAACTAGGTGGCACACCTCACTGCAAGGTACAACTTGATGTAGCTAGATTCTTCCTGAGTCCTGGCATGTAGTCATACAAACTACAAAACACGAATGAAGCAGTACTGATGGTTCAAGTACCTGCTACTGTGCCCATGAAAGGGTTGCAAGAAACTATTGCTGCGCTGAAGATGGTCATTGACGAACTATCTCATCTTGACTTCCAGTCAGTGTCATCATTATTGGTTTGATCTCTGGTAGTGACTTTTTTGCGGAAGTTGTTCATATATTTTTATGGAGCCATTTCCTGGGAAGTGTGGGAAGTGGTGGATATGAGCCTGAAGTGGTAGAAAGTCTCTTGACGGCCCGATTCACCGCCAGCCATGTTCCACAACATTTGACTTGTTTAGTAAAAGAACACTGGTGCATTTAATGTTATATTGTGGCAACGTTTCCACTATCCCTTGTCAAATAACAAATCGTAACATGAAAGTGAGGGGAAGATAAAGGTTCTGAGAGAGAAGGGGACACAGGGTACTTGAGGAGTCTGAGATCTGTCAGTTACCCTCATGTTACCACTGTATGAACGTTTCGTGTTTCGTTTTAGTACATGTGTTTATTTTTGTTTCAGAGAAGAGTTGTCGTTGCTTTGACGATATTTACACTAGGATGTGCTAACTATCTAAGCAAGCTTTATATTTGTGGTGAATATGTCACCAAAATAGCACCTGAGAGATATTGCACAATTTATCAAAAATCTTAACACGCACATTTTGGAGTGAAAGTTACCAGGTCTAATCATAAGCTCCAAATAATCATAGTCAGTTCTGTTTGTGTTAAGGAACAAAGGCAGTGAACGAATGGCACGAAAAAAACATTTCGGTTTTGAATTCGAATGATCGCAAGGGAACAAAAAAACAACAGTGACACCTTCTATTTTTGCTCCTATAATATACAAGGATACAACACAAAAACTAAATAAAAAGTGTGTATCCAAGCCTACCATCTGCCCTATGACCTGTTGCTCATACACCAGATACACCAGTGTCAGTACAACCTGAAAACCCTGAAAACATTCCTTTAAGCTCTGAACGAGGAAACAGTGACAGTGATGGCATATCATTATCCTCCTGGTGTCGAAACTCGGATAAAGATATTGTTCCATACTTTGCTCTTGAAGGTGATTTGCATTACTGCACGGATGCAATTGGTATAATAGAACAGTTTGTTGTAAAGTTGGGAGTGTGCTAAAATATCTGTATCAGTACCGGAGGGTATGAGATATTTAAGGCAACGGTGACAAAAACTGCCGATACCAGCCGATGCTTTTAAAATGTTAATACAACACATTCCATAAAAATATTAAAATTAACACTTTACCTGACGACTGTGAGTGGCATGAAACAATCAAGGAGACGTACCCACACATTGCACTCTTAGAAAATGAAACTCACAGGGACGATAACAGACGTAATCTTTCCACCCGGATATTAGATCCTGATGAAAAATAGAGGGAGCAGAGGGGGAGGAAAATATGCACTACTTATCAAAAACCGATGGGGATTTTAGGAAATGAATGGAATAGATGAAATAGGCGAAAGGTACTACATAGGTACAGTTCAGTCTGGGGGACACAAGGTAGTCATTGCACTGATGTACAACCTGCTATAAAACTGCAGGAGGCCAAGAGAAGAATGTAAAGAGAGCAACAGAGCAATGGTGGACACACTAGCTCAGGTGGGCAGAAGAGGTCAGACGGGTAGAGCAAAGTTACTAGTTAGCGGTGATTTCAATCATAAGGAGATTGATTGGGAAAACTGGAGCCCATGGGGGCCCCGAAACATGGAGAGCCAAGATGATGGATGTGGTACTGGAAAACCTCATCAACATGTTAGGGACACTACCAGAGAGAGAGCAAGACTGGCTCTCGTATTCACCTTGAGTAGCTCGGACATCGAGGACATTACATATGAAAGGCCCCTCAGAGCTAGTGATCACGTGGTTCTGAGCTTTGAATACATAGTGTAGAGTTACAAGTGGAGAGGGTAACAGGAGTAGGATGGGAAAATAAAAACTACAAAAGGGGGGAAATGGACTACATGACAAAAAAATGCAAGGAGGGAGAGATGATTGATTGGGAAGACCAGAACGAGCCCTTGATTTACCCAAAGGTGTAGGCAGGCAACACCTAAGTGAGCTTGAGAATGGAAAAAGTACAAAAGACAAGGGATCCAGGAAAATAAAGGGATTAGTCAAAGAACCAGAAACAAGTATGCGCAGGTAAGCAGGGAGGCCCAGCGACAATACGAAAATGACATTGCATTGAAAGTCAAGTCTGACCCGAAGCTGTTGTATAGGCATACCAGGAGGAAGACAACAATCAAGGACCTGGTAATCAAGCACAGGAAGGGAGGTAGGGAGCTCACAAGAAAAGACCAAGAAGAATGTGAGGAGCTCAACATGAGAGTGAAGGAAGTATTTACAGTGGAAACAGAAAGGACTCCAGGAAGTCAAAATAGGGGACTACACCAGCAAAGAATATACTAACAAGTGCTGAATGAAATACACACAACTGAGGAGAATGTGAAGAAGCTACTAAATGAATTTGATACCTCAAAGGAGGGGTCACCGGACATCTTTCCGTGGGTCCTTAGAGAGCAGAGATGCCGTTTGTGCTACTAACAACAATTTTTAACGCATCCAGTGCAACTGGGCAACTGCTTGTGGCATGAAAGATGAGGAATGTACCCCCCATATTTTAGAAAGGAGACAGACACGAGGCATTAAACTATAGATCAGTGTCACGTGTATAGTATGCAAAATCATGGAGAAGATTGCCAGAAGGAGAGTGGTGGAGCACCTAGAACGGAACAACCTTATAAACGATGACCAGCATGGATTCAGGGAAGGAACGTTCTGTGCGGTGGGTAGCTTGCATTTTCTTGGACTGCAAGAAGGCCTTCGACACAGCTTCTCACAAGAAATTAGTGCAAAAACTAGCGGATCAGGCATGCATAACAGGAAAGGGACTGCAATGGATCACAGAATACCGACAGGGAATTCCCCAGGGGTCAGTCCAAGGACCAGTTCTGTTTTTGGTATATGTGTATGACATGACGAAAGGGATAGACTCAGAAGTGTCCCTATTTGCAGATGATATGAAGTTAATGAGGAGAATTAAATCGGATGAGGGTCAGGCAGGAATACAGAGAGACCTAGACAGGCTGCAAGCCTGTTTCAGCAACTGGCTCCTTGAATTTAACCCTGCCAAATGCAAAGTCGTGAAGATCGGGGAAGGGTAAAGAAGACCACAGACTGAGTACAGGCTAGGTGGTCAAAGACTGCAAACCATACTCACTGAAAAGGATCTTGGGGCGAGTACAATACCGAACACATCTCCTGAGGCGCACATCAACCAGAAAACTGCTGCAGCATATGGGCGTCTGGCAAACCTGAGAATAGCGTTCTAATACCTCAGTAAGGAATCGTTGAAGACTCTGTACACCGTGTACGCCAGGCCCATGTTGGAGTATGCAGCGCCAGTTTGGAACCCACACCTGGTCAACCACGTCAAGAAATTAAAGAAAGTGTAACGGTTTGCAAGAAGACTAGTTCTAGAGCTAAGGGGAATGCCCAACAAAGAAATGTTAAGGGAAAACGGCTTGACTACACTGGATTACAGGAGGGTTAGGGGACACATGATAACGACATACAGTATACTACGAGGAACTGGCAGGGTGCATAGACAGATGGGACACAGACACAAGGGTCACAATTGAAAGTTGAGGACACAGATGTGTCAAAGAGATGTTAGGAAGTATTTCTTTAGTCACAGAGTTGTCAGAAAGTGGAATAGTCTGGCAAGTGACGTAGTGAAGGCAGGGATCATACGTAGTTTTAAGACAAGGTATGATAAAGCTCATAGAGCAGGGAGAGAGAGGACCCAGTAGCGATCAGTGAAAAGGCGGGGCCAGGAGCTATACACACACACACACACACACACATACATACCTACTAGAGTTTTACGACATTGCGAAAGAAGTAAGACAGGAGAGAAAGGTGTGGGTAGACTCCATATTCTTGGACTGTAAGAATTCTTTCGACATAGTTCCACACAAGAGATTACAAAAGCTAAAACAGCAGGCATGAATAACAGGAAAGGCACAGCAATGGATCAGAAAATATCTCACAGGAAGGAAGCAATGAATGATGGCACTTCACGAGGTCACTGAGTGGGTGCCTGTGAAGAGCGCGGTTAAATTAGGGTCAATCCTAGGGCCAATACTGTTTCATGTATATGTGAATGATGTGACGGAAGGAACAGATTCAAACGTGTGAAACTAATGAGGAGAATTCAAACAAAACTACAGTCTGATACCAAGATAATTCTTCAAGCTACACAACAGCCATCTCTATCCAGCACCTCCCTCTCTCCACTTCCAGACGCGGCTTCCTCTTAGGTGCTGTACTGCGTGGTGCATGCGTACCTTGCGAATGCAGCCAATCCAGGCACATTCAACACCACCATCAGTGAACTGTTCAGACTTAACAACATGCCTGCCTTCGTTTTCCTTGACTGCACATCTTCAGCTGACATCCTCAGGATTGTTCCTAGCGTCGTTAACTTCACTACTCCTGCCGATCTGTCTCTTACTGCCCAAGCAGCTGTTCCTGCACCTTCCACAACCTCCCACACCACCGTTCTTGCTGCCTCGACCACTGCCTCCCAACCTGATGCTACACCACCAGTACACCTCTCCACTGATCTTGCCGACCCTCAGTCACCTTCTAGTACCAAGATAGACTTATCTACTGAATGCACGTCTAAAGAAGAAGATATGGACGACTCTACCACACCAACTTTGGTAAACCTTACACACTACACCACACCATCAAACGCTGACACCAAGCCCTGCACTGAACTCTCCAAAAGCCTCGGTACAGGAACTGTCAAGTTTTCCTGCGAACAACCTCATCTTTTCACACTCACCCAAGTTCTGGAATTCCTCAAGCTCTTCGTTTCACAACTGGAAACAAGACATAACTTTACCACCTCTCTAGAAGCAACTTCAAGAGATTTGAGAATGGCTCTCCTACAAACCTGCCACCCCAGTTGTGTCAAATAACACCACCAGTATGCTGCTCTCTGACGTTCTTCCCTGTCTGCCCTGTCCTGCGACTAACCTGCTGCAAGCTTGTCATTTCAGCTGACATCGAACTTCCATAAAACCAACGAAATTGAGCCGGCTATTCCTGATTTTTAAGTCTGTCCCACGATCTCATTGCTGCTGGGTTAAACCTTGGCACTTTTTCTACGACTATGGACACTTCACTCCATTGCTATTCTTTCCCTGTCCCGTCTTCCCCGGTCACCCCATTGGGGACTTACCCATACTCTCTTGCTTGCTTGAGAGGGTCAAATAAAACCGCCGGGCCAAAGGCTGCAAACCTCACCGAAGGAAAATAATCTTGGGTGAGTCAACCAAATAACAGCTGCAGCATATGGGCGACTGGCAAGCCTAAGAATAGCGTTCCAACACGACACCTGAGTATGGGGCCATTCAAGACACAGTACTCTATGTATGTATGTCAGGCCTATACTGGGGTATGCTGCATCAATATGGAGCCTAAACCTGGTCAAGTACTTCAGGAAATTAGAGAAGTTCAAAGGTTTGCAACAAGACTAGTCCCAAAGCTTAAAGGCATGTCTTTCTAAGAGAGGCTAAGGTAAATCATCCTAACGACACTGGAGGATAGGAGGAATAGGGGGAATATGATAATGACATATAAAATACTTAGAAGAATTTTACGAGGCGGATAGGGACAAAGTTTCAGAGAAGGGACACATCAACGACGAGTCTCAACTAGAAGTTGAAAACTCAGATGAGTCATAGGGATGTTAGGAAGTGTTTCGTCAGTCATAGAGTTGTCGGGAAGTGAAACAACCTGCATAGTGATGTAGTGAAGGCAGGATTTATATATATCTTTAAGAAGAGGTACGAAAAAGCTCACGGAGCAGGGAGAGTGTGGACTTAGTAGCGACCAGCGAAGAGTCGGCGCCAGAAGCTGTGAATCGACCCCTGCGACCACAAATAGGCGAGTACACACACACACATAATGATATGGAGAGACAGAAAAAACATGGAATTGGGAATCACTGAAGTTCTGAAGAGGTGAGAAGAATAAACCTACTTGAAGAAAAGAAGTTGATAGCTCGCTTTGATAAGAATGGGTGATTCAAACTAGTAGTTGCAGGGATACACAACCCTCCACCTAGTAATTTAGGGGACTAGAAATATGGAAGGCTAAGTTGATAAAGGGTATTAGAAAAAAACGTTCTGAGCCACATCATAAATGGCTTACTAGCAGAGAGAGGAGATAAGCCTGTGAGACTGGACATAATGATTACAGCAGATACATTTGACATAGGTGACGTATTAGAGTCCTTTGGGCGCCAGTGATCATGTTGTCCTGAATTTCGAATTCTTAGTGGAGCTATATGTGGAGGGAAATGCAATAGGCAGAGAGTGTGAAAAGTCGTACTTAAGAATGGGAATTTTTCAGAGGTTAAGAGACTTCCTGAATGAAGTGCATGGGAACAGAATGTTGGAAGACAAGTCAGTGGCTGATATAGAATACTTGGCTGGAAAATGCAGGGAATATCAGGGGGAATCTTTAAACCAAGAAGAGGCAGAAACAACTAGAGATCCAGAGAGAAAAAAAATATGCGTGAAATTGAGGTAAAACTACAAAAAGGACAAACGACAACAGAGAAATGAGAATGATATAACAACAAAATGTCAAGTCTGAGCCATAATAACTTCACAGCCACATCAGAAGAAAGTCGATAGAAAAGGAGTAAGTAATTCGACAGAGGGAGGGAGGAGGACAGCTGATGAACGATGACAAGAATTCTGTGTTGATTAAACTATTTGAAGAGGTCTTCTCAGGGACAGGGAGCATCGGCAAACACTGAATGCCATCCACACAACAGAGAAAAAGGTAAAGAAACTTCTGATGGTCCTGGATACATCAATGACAATGGGATCGGACAACGAGACATCATGGATACTTCGAGGATTAGGATTAGGATTAAGACGACGAGAGCTGTCGTGAGATGGGAATGAAGAAGGATAAGGAAGGATGGAAATAACTGGAAAAGGATGGGAAGGAGAGGAAGAGGAGGAATCAAGGCAAGTGGCCCAACCACTTTGGGATATGTGGTACCGAAGTACTGGAAGTGTAGATGGAGAGGCTTGAATGTCTCTCTAGGAGAGGATGGCGAAGGCAGCGGCAGGAGCTGAGACTGTCAGTAGGCAGCAAGCAGCACGAGTTACTTTTTCATTAATGTTGTTATCAATGTGTGGAATTTTGTTTTAGAGAGTTGTATCACATTTATGTGAGCTCTGTAGAAGAATTCGTTGGTTTGAAGTTGGTGGATTATCTGATCGACTTTAGGGTATGGCGTTTCGTCGGTGGTGTACGTTGCAGTTTTGTCTTTGAGATATTGGGCGAGTTCTAGGCGATCCATTGGGCTGGGGCAATGCTTCATGGTGTAGAACATGAGTCCTTTATGTTTAGCCCATAGTGTGCCAGGTAATCGACGTGGTCGAGGTGGAAAAGGCGGTGGTGAGGTTGAGGAAGGTGGTGGTGCTTCGTTTTCAGCTTCAGTAGGCGAATTAGAAGATGTTTCTGGTGGCAAGGCTTCTGATTGGTTGGATTCAGTAAAGGGTGGTGGCAGTGGTGGCGGTGGAGGCTTCTCATTGGTCGCTGTTGGATTGACGTCACTAGTTGGTGGTGTTGATGGAACTTCTGCAGAAGAGTTGGTGATTAAGTCTTTGGTGAATTTGAGAATTTCTTCAGAAGGTGGAGATGCTGGAAATGTAAATAATGGCATGTTATTTAATGCAAATAACTCGTTGATGGCAGAGTTAATGGATCCAAGTACAGCCATGTTTTGCATGTGAGCGTATAGTAGACAGTAATGAATCTTCGTTACGTCACATGCTGGAGGAGTGATGGTGGTGGTGGTGGAGGCGGGCTGAGTAGATGCTTGAAGTAATTTTGTAGTGTCATCTTGCAATTTTGCAATTGCGGCATACGTTGGTGTGCTGTTGGTAGATTTTTTCTTTGTTGCATCTTGTTTCTTCATAATATCCTTTCTTGTAGGACATTTTGCTGCTAATGTATGGTGATCATTACTTTTGCAGTTTAAACACGCTGGTTGTGTTGGAGCAGCAGCGGTACAGGAACTGAGGGTGTGTCCCTCACTACCACATGTAGTGCAGAACTTCTTGTCTTTTACTGGACATGCTTTGGTGATGTGAAGATAAGAATAACAGTTCCAGCAATGTTGGATGTAGTGGTATCTCTCTGCTTCTATGTAGGTGGGACTGATGTAGTAGTAGTAAACAGCAAGACCTTCGTTCAGAACAGTGGTAGCCATGTTCACGTCGGTAAAGGTGACCTTGATCATAGACGATGCATTCGGGACTTTGGTAATGTTATCAACAGTAGCCCAAGTATTTTGCGTTTCAATGGATGACACGAGTTCAGCAATTGATTGAGAAGTCAAAATCTTGTCCAGTTTTTTTAGGAATACTGATTTTCTTGCCCTGAGGGCAGGAGAGGATGTAACAGCAAATCCTTGAGCAGTAAGAGTAGTGGTGGCTTCTGTGGTGAGTAACTTCTCTGCTTCAGCATCATCGTGACATACAACAATGAATGCTTCTTTCAGTGACAAAATAGCATTGAATTTCACTTGCAATGCTTCCTGCACAACAGTTGCAAGAGCAAGCTTCGTTGAATCATCAACGGTACCATTTTTTTGGCTTGATCTTTACACGATTTGCGTAGCTCATCGTGTAAGTCAAGAAGATTAGGCTGGTAAAGGTTCCACTCCCCAACGGGGATCGTAGGGAGACTAAGTAAGGAGAGCTGCTATGACCTGCCGAGGCGAGAGTCAAGAGCTGAATCTGTCTGTGTCTGTCTGTGTCTGTGTCGTGTCTGTGTCGATACTTCGAGAGAGTGCAGAAACATTGTAGAAATCAGTACCATAAACAAAATTACCACGGTTGTATATATCAACAAATGATGTACCTATTTCTAAAAAAATGAAACAGACTGGAAGCGTTAATTTACTACACTACAGTTACTATAACATGCATACCTTGCAAGTTAATGTAGAAACTTATCAGGGGGAAGAGTGGTAGAATACTTGGAGAAAAGTAGTTCCATGAAAAATAACCAGTATCGTTTTGGGATGACAAATATTGTCTTACTAGGTTTTAGGAATTCTAGGGCAATGCAACAAATGTGGGACAAGAAATAAGAGTTGGATGGTCTACATATATTTTTTAGGCTGCAGGGCGTTTGATACTGAGCTCCACAAGAGGCTGAGTCAAAAATTTGAGATTCAGGCGGAATAACAGGAAACTTTCTCAGGTGGATCAAAGCGCATCTTAGCGAAAGGAAGCAAAGAATGACTGTCAGAGAGGAGACGTCAGAATGTGGAAGAGAAACTAGCAGGGTTCTGTAAGCATCGGTAATAAGACCAGCTCTGTTTCTGGGTTATGTGAATGACATTCCATATCGGATTAATTCAGATGTATGCCAGTTTGCTGGCGATGTAAAATTAATGAGAATAAAACCATGTGAAGCCAAGGAAAAGCCCCAAAGGAATCTGGACAAATTTCGATAGTGATCTGGTAAAAACTTTCTTGAATTAGCCCCCCAGTAAGTGCTAGGTCATGAAGATTGGGGAAGAAGTAAGAAGACCGGAAACTGGGCCTGTACTAGGCAAATCTAAGAGTAGCCTTCTGGAATCTCAACAGAGTCATTCGGAGTCCTTTATACAACATATGATAGGCCCATCTTGGAGTAGGCTGCAATATTATGAAACAAGCACCTGGAAAAGCATGTTGACAAACTGGAGAAAGTGTAGAAGCAAAAGAGCTTGTTCCTGAGTTCAGGGGCATAAGGTACGAGGAGAGACTGCTAGAAAAGAATCTAATAACATTGAATGATAGAAAAACCAAGGGAGATATGATAACAATATACAAAATACTCAGGGAAATTGATAGCGTAGACAGGGACAGACTATTTAAGAGGTTAAAAACTGTATCTCGAGGGCACAGCTAGAAGTTAAAGACACAGACGAGTTACATGTCCTGTAAGGAATTGGATAAGATAATCAGAAGGGTGGAAGAATATATGAAAAGAAGTAAGTTCATTAGCAGTATTCAGCATGGGTTTAGAGATGGTAAATTTTGTCTTACTAACTAACCAGCCTCCACTAGATCAATGACAAGGTCACGCAAGTGAGATAGAAGTGGGATTGGTAACTTGCATATTCTTGGACTGCGAGTAGATGAAAATGTACCTCACAAATGCCTAGGAAAAAAAGCTTGAGGTACAGGCAGGAATAATAGGGAATGTAACCCTGTGGATCAAAGAGTCTTTTAGTGGAATGAAACAGTGATTGTCCAGGATGAGATGTAAAAATAAGGAAGAGCGACAAGAGGGTCTCTGCAATGATTGGTATTAGGACCCGTAATGTTTGGGATAAATGTGAATATCATGCCAGGTAGGACTGAGACAGATGTATCTCTGTTTGCTGGTGCTGTAAAACTAGTCCCGAGAATCAAAACCAATAAGGACAAGAAAAGGATACAAATGGACCTGAACAAACTGCAAGACTGGTCAGATAAGAAAATA
This sequence comes from Cherax quadricarinatus, assembly GCF_026875155.1. Lineage (NCBI taxonomy): Eukaryota > Metazoa > Arthropoda > Malacostraca > Decapoda > Parastacidae > Cherax > Cherax quadricarinatus. Next base: position 63,446,105 of record NC_069407.1, read on the forward strand.
TTTGAATTAAACCCCAGAATATGCACTTTTATGAAGACTGAAGAAAGGGGAAATAAAACCTGAAACACAGTACAGAGTTATGGGACAAAAATTGCAAAAATAACTTAGAGAAAGACCTGGGGGTGAGCATAGTGCCAAGTACATCACAGCTGGCACACGTAAACTGAATAACATTGACAACTAAGGCTAGTGTGGAAAACATAAGAAAATCGACAAATTATTGAAGATCTGCTCATCATACGTCAGGCCAATCTTTGAGTACGTAACACTAACATGAAACTCACAACTGATAAAGTATGCTAAGAAACTGGAGAATGTGCATCAGTATGCAATGAAACTGGTCCCAGAGTTAAAGGGTGTGAGGGATGAGGAGAGGCTAAAGCAACTGATGCCGATGGCATTAAAGGAAAGATGAACAAGGGAGACGTGATAGCAGCATACAAAACACTCGGGAAGACAGGTTTAGATCGCTTCAGAGACGAGAAAGAGGGACTCGAAGGACATAGACGTTAAGACATGAGATGACTTTGAGGTATGTTAGGAAATACTTCTTCACCATCATGGTATTCAAGAAGTGGAATGACCTGGGCGGGTATGACAGGGCCCACGAGGTTTGGGGTAAGGGAATCTGTCAAGCGGCAAGTTGAGAGACGGGGCCAGGAGCTGAGACTCGATCCCTGCAACCACATATACTTCAGCACATATAGGTATTTACGGTACACACCATCATATGTGACTTTTGTTTTCCTAATTGATTACTAGTTATGACCTTCATAAAATTACTCTAATGTATGTACATTGATTTAGAATTTTTTTTTAAATCTCTAAGAGTCACTCGGGTGTAAGTAATTAGTAATGGCATTGTCATCTCAAGAGAAATTACCTATTTTAATATTGAACTTTTCTGCCTATTCAGCAATAAGCATAATATTGGTATCAGTATGAAGATCGGCTGGAAACTGGGTATCGGTAACGGAAAACATCTGATGAGTTGAGACTTTTCATCGCTTCCTCTTAAAGAATCATATGTATATTTCTCTGCCTGTGAGTTATTATATTCATTTGAAGGACAATTATTAAATTCTGGAGATGGTTCTAAATGAGGTTAACTGCAATGACCACAGTTAGATGGCATATGGGGATTGAAAGGTGGAAATAAATGGTATAAAATACCGACACAATGGAAATATAAACACATATGCAGTATAACTATAAATACTCCCGTACCTTCCACCCTAGGTAGATCCGTGTGTGACTTGAAAAAGCCCACTGTGTGGGTGAAACGTTGTCAATAAAGGATCACATTATACTGCATATGTGTTTATATTTCCTTTGGATTGAAAGGTAATTTGTATATTGATTGAACAACAGCTGGGATACGCAGAGTTTTCGTGTTTCATGTGTGAATGGGATAGTAGAAGCATGAGCCTACACTGGTCCCAGAAACAATGGCCAAGTAGCAGACTAACACCAAGGTTAAGTAATATAGTAAGAGAGTGTGGGTAATCCGCATGAAACTTGTCTTAATGATGCAATTTATTGGAGGTTTCCTCACGAAAGGAAAACGGTTTTAAGTTTTTGTGCAAGAATTTTCCAGGATTATGGGATGGAAGATTCAAAGAATGTATATTTGTTGGACCATATAAAAGAAAACTTAAGAATGAGAATTCTGAAAATTCTCTGCGTGTTGAAAAAGAGGCCTGGATTGCCCTCAAAGATGTCACAAATAATGTTCTTAGGTAAGTACAAGTACCCAATTAAAAAGAAATCGTAAACCGGAAGTTGGAGAAGTTCAAGTCTACAGGCTGCAGAATGAGTCTCAAAGCACATTTCCTGGATGCTCATTTGGATTATTTAAAGGAGTATATGGGAGTTTTGAGTGAAGAAAAAATCGAAGATTCCCTTATGATTTAAAAGAAACAAAAACAAGGTACCACGATAAAAGGAGTGCCAACATGATGGTCGTCTATGCTGGATGTTGCACAGAGAATCCACACGAAAAGTCATAAACTGAAGAGTAACAAAAGATTTGAAGGCAAAATAGAGATTTAGCAGGAAGGAGTACTGAACTTAGTGACTAATTGTTTAAATATTTTAAGTGGTGCTGAGCCTAGCTTCAATAAAAATATCGTTTCTCTACATTTTACTAAGTAATAACTTTCCATTTTATGTCTACATTTAAGAGTAAGACGGAGAATAGGATAGCAGATGAACAAGGAGGCTTTAGGAAAGGTAGGGGGTGTGTGGACCAGGTGTTTACAGTGAAACATATAAGTGAACAGTATTTAGATAAGGCTAAAGAGGTCTTTGTGGCATTTATGGATTTGGAAAAGGCGTATGACAGGGTGGATAGGGGGGCAATGTGGCAGATGTTGCAAGTGTATGGTGTAGGAGGTAGGTTACTGAAAGCAGTGAAGAGTTTTTACGAGGATAGTGAGGCTCAAGTTAGAGTATGTAGGAAAGAGGGAAATTTTTTCCCAGTAAAAGTAGGACTTAGACAAGGATGTGTGATGTCACCGTGGTTGTTTAATATATTTATAGATGGGGTTGTAAGAGAAGTAAATGCGAGGGTCTTGGCAAGAGGCGTGGAGTTAAAAGATAAAGAATCACACACAAAGTGGGAGTTGTCACAGCTGCTCTTTGCTGATGACACTGTGCTCTTGGGAGATTCTGAAGAGAAGTTGCAGAGATTGGTGGATGAATTTGGTAGGGTGTGCAAAAGAAGAAAATTAAAGGTGAATACAGGAAAGAGTAAGGTTATGAGGATAACAAAAAGATTAGGTGATGAAAGATTGAATATCAGATTGGAGGGAGAGAGTATGGAGGAGGTGAACGTATTCAGATATTTGGGAGTGGACGTGTCAGCGGATGGGTCTATGAAAGATGAGGTGAATCATAGAATTGATGAGGGAAAAAGAGTGAGTGGTGCACTTAGGAGTCTGTGGAGACAAAGAACTTTGTCCTTGGAGGCAAAGAGGGGAATGTATGAGAGTATAGTTTTACCAACGCTCTTATATGGGTGTGAAGCGTGGGTGATGAATGTTGCAGCGAGGAGAAGGCTGGAGGGCAGTGGAGATGTCATGTCTGAGGGCAATGTGTGGTGTGAAATAATGCAGAGAATTCGTAGTTTGGAAGTTAGGAGGAGGTGCGGGATTACCAAAACTGTTGTCCAGAGGGCTGAGGAAGGGTTGTTGAGGTGGTTCGGACATGTAGAGAGAATGGAGCGAAACAGAATGACTTCAAGAGTGTATCAGTCTGTAGTGGAAGGAAGGCGGGGTAGGGGTCGGCCTAGGAAGGGTTGGAGGAGGGGGTAAAGGAGGTTTTGTGTGCGAGGGGCTTGGACTTCCAGCAGGCATGCTTGAGCGTGTTTGATAGGAGTGAATGGAGACAAATGGTTTTTAATACTTGACGTGCTGTTGGAGTGTGAGCAAAGTAACATTTATGAAGGGATTCAGGGAAACCGGCAGGCCGGACTTGAGTCCTGGAGATGGGAAGTACAGTGCCTGCACTCTGAAGGAGGGGTGTTAATGTTGCAGTTTAAAAACTGTAGTGTAAAGCACCCTTCTGGCAAGACAGTGATGGAGTGAATGATGGTGAAAGTTTTTCTTTTTCGGGCCACCCTGCCTTGGTGGGAATCGGCCGGTGTGATAATAAAAAAAAAAAAAAAATTTTTAGTAAATGTCTAACATCACGTTGTAAAGAAACTTTACCAGACAGAGAAAAACTGACGTTACTATAGTTGGAATTACGATCTTAATATATGCAAAATACTGTATCTGTAAAAACTTTTTACATGTCACGGTTTGTAGACCTCGACCAGATGAATGCTGAGGGAGATTCACGAGTCAGGGAATAACCAAAAACTGCTGATAGTGTATGACAAGATCATAGGGGAGCAGTTGGATAGTCACTAATAAGGTGGTGATCAATTACTTGCCACTGACAGGCCACTGTCTCCCACACTTTGAGGAATAAGAATGATTCCTATGTGTCATGTGTAATAGAAGCTCAAGTGTGTCTTAGGATGTGAATAACTTGATTTGGCTTAGGGAGGCATCGGCAGGTCTTGGAGTTGTTATCCCAGTTTCAGCAATGGTTGATGACCATTCAGAACTTTGTAGGAGTCACCAAAACATGGTAATGTCTGATTTTTCTTTAAATAGGACTCCTAATATTATGACCATAAACAGACATTTAGTTAAAAAATATAAAAAGTTCAATAGGCTTACCCACTGAATCTTCATCATTGCATACATTGGCTAACGTCCAGTGACCACAAGTATCTGTTACGGGTTTAGGTAGGCTGTGATCTTCATTAACAGCTGCATAACATGTAGGATCATTGTTGGATCATTTGTACTCGATGGCAGAAGATAATGCACTGTCATTATGACAATTCCGACAGCAGTTCTTCTGCCAAGTAGCTCTCTTCTTGGTCAGGACTTCAACAGAGTGTAAATCGGATACCAGTCTTTCCACAAGTTCCCAAGCAGGTCGGTATTAGAAGTAGAGTTGTTGTCAGGTGGTCTGTATACTTGTTCGTAATGAGTTAGCACGATAACCAATGTAGAGCCAGCAAAACACAGAAAAGAGTAAAAATTTAATATATTTTCCTTCAAAAAATGAGTGCAATTATTTATAATATTTACAGAGAATATGTAAAGTAAGACAACTTGCAAACAAGACACAAGGTGAGAACTGTGAACCACCAGACATAGAGGTAAGTCTGCTAATTGTTGTTGCATGAGTACAAAACATTGCTTCACAACTTTGGTAGACTTTCTCGTGATCGACATTTCAACCGAGATGTTGGCATAACAGGTGGACCTTCCCTGTTATACTCTTAACACCTAGTTCGCTGGTCAGGAGGGCGTGCCTACATAGACGTGTGACATAAGTCAATGAGAAAGATTTCTTATATACGCTTTGATGGCCACCTTATTTTTTCCCGAAAGCTGGAGGTTTAAATGATCCCTTCCTCATCAGACATCAAATTCAATCTATTAAATACTTGAAGTTATAGTGACACCAATGTACTTATGTACCGACTACACTATATCACTGGGAAAATAGTGGACCTACATGATATAACTGACGTAAACTTGACTAACTATAACCCTTTCCATCCTAACAATAACTAATGAAACAATATTAAATGAGGTGAAAGCAATTCAGACAACGTGTTATAGCGCCGCCCATAATGAAAATATTTTTTCTCATCTGAAAGCTAATTTGATTAAGCAAAAATAATTTAATGTAGTATTTTCAATATATTCGTCTGAAAAGAATAAAAATGTACAATACCGAAACTGGAACACTGCAAAATAACACGCACACGGGAGAAAAATTTTTTTAACGACATTTCGGTTCGACTCAAACCAATGGGATGTTTGGAAACACTGATTATCATACTTTTTTCTGGATTTTTTTTTTTTTACAGTAACGAAATGACTCTTAAAGCAAAGGTGAAATTGGATCCCTTCGGAATCAATTATTAATGACAAAAGGAATTTGGAAAGCACCATCAGCAAACTATATCACTCCGTTTGAATCACATTTCATGTTCACTCGTTACATTCACGCCAACTGTATAATTTGAAGTGACACAGGTCCTTGAACCGACGCTTATCCAGTAAAGGTGAGTGTCCAAATAACATAAAGCACTGATGTGGCAAGTATTGCTTTACTACTAAAATAAACTATTTTCTTACACGAAATATAGGAAGGAGTGAAGGAAAAATGAATAAAATGAGAATAAAATAAAAACAAGGCGATGAGAGTAACAAAATATTAGACATTTAAAAAAAATTGTCAGATTGCAGGACGTGTGAAGCGAGTGAGTGTATTTAGATGTATTTGAGTGGACGTCTCGGCAGGTAGACTTATGTAAGAAGACGTGAACAATAGAATAAACGAGGAGAAAAAGATGGGTGGAGTGTTGAAGTATCTGGGAAAAGAAAAAAGTTTAGCAATTATGGGGAAAACAGAAATAAACCATAGAATAGTAGTGCCAGCAATTTTATATAGTTGTGAGTATATAATGATGCAAAAAGGAGGAGTTCTAAGGCAGTGGAATTATCGTATTTGAGAGTGTGAATATTATGTTGAGAATTAGCATCGAATAAAAAAATACAGTGTAAGGGCTAACAGAAGTATATTTTAAGGGGCAGAAAACGGGTTGTTGAAAGGGATTAGTTCTTTCATAATGGCTGGAGCAGGAGATGACGACCAATGGTGTGTATATGTCCACTGTAGAAAGATGGAATGCTTTTGGTTATTCCAGGAAGAGTTGCAGCCAGAATTACTGGAAACAAATTATTTTTCTGAAGTTGACGTACAGATGGAGTGTAAAACAGGGTATAATTTAGTATGAGATTGTGGGAAACCGGTTAGCCGAACTTGATTTCTGGATGTGGCATTTACAGTGCCTCACTACGGAGTGAAAATATTGCATCTCAAAGGCTCATGTAAATTGTGTAGTCAGCGCAATTTCGGCATTTAGCCCATAAATGAATAGTAAGTAATTACTGGGTCACCCAGCCTCGTCGGGTGACAGCCTGTGGTGTACAGTGCAGTTTAACATGCTCCGTTTTCTCTTTCTACACAAACCGGTAACAACAAATATTTTATTCACAAGCCGTCAAGGATCCATGATTACGTTGATTGGATAATAGAGCAAAAATTGTGAGAAAAAATGTTAGTAAATATGATATTAAACTTGTGAAATATGTTGTAAAAAAAAAATTTTCCCCCATTAAAAACTAGGGGGGGGTTCCTTTTTTAAGATACCTAACCAACTCTCCAACTTTCGAATTTATTCTAAAAAGTTGTAAAAACATCCTGCTCAACCCACCAGAATACCGAAAACCCTTTAAACTCCCTAAAGAGTACGCCTTTTCACCAAAAAAAACCCCCCCAAAAAAAAAAATGATTCAACCCCAAATTTCCATAAACCTTAAATCCCCCAACCAAAAAATCACTTTCAAAAAAAAAGCCTCAAAAAAACGAGTCTCACCCATTCACCAACTCACCAACACTACAATAACCTCCACGTAACTCACTTCAAAAAACCACACGTTCCCATTCACACCCACACACTAGGACCCCAAAAAGCCCAAAAAAAACAAAACGGGGAACACACATTAACAAAATACAAGCACTCACTTCAACACTCACACGAGTCCACACATTAAAACAATCCAAAAAGTACACTCACATTCAAACAATCCACGAGTTACTACATTCAACAACTCACACGGTCCCCCCAATTCAAAAACCACACAGTAATAATTCAAAAAACTCACACGGTACCCCAAAATTTCCCAAAACTCAAAAAAGTCACCCCAATCAACAACTACACGAGTAACACACATTAAAACAACCACACAAGTACACCCCAATTCAACAACTCACCGAGTATATCACATTCAAAACTCACACGAGTACCCCAATTCAAAAAATCACAATACATCAATTCAAAACTACACGGTACACTCAATTCAAAAACTCACAGAGTACACTAAATTTCAACAACCCACGGTACAACACATTCAAAAAACTAACCAAGTACACTCAATTCAACAACTCAACGGATACACATTAAACCCAACAACACCCTTAACACTCCACTCAACACTTTCAAACAACCACACCAATTAAAAACTCACATTCACAAAAAACCGGGTAAATCACATTCAACAACTAACGAGTCATCAATTCAACAACTCACACGAGTCACCCACAAAAAACCCACCAGTACACTCAATAACCCTAAAAAAACACACATTTAATCACATTCAAAAAACTCACAGAGAAACCACATTAAAAACAACTCACACGAGTCATCAATTCAAAACCCACACGGTACACCCATTCAAAATCACAAGTACACTACTTCAACAACCCACGAGTAATACATTAAAAACCCACACGAGTACATAATTTTAAAACAACTCCACGAGTCCCCAAATTTTTAAAAACCACAGGTACACTACATTCAACACCACAGGGTACACTCACATTAAACAACTCCACAGTACATCACTTTAAAACAATAACACGAGTACACCAACCCAAAATCCCCGAGTACACCACATCAACAACACCGGTACACTAATCAAACACAGAGTACCTCACATTCAAAACCCCCGAGTACACTCCTTTCAAAAAACACACGGTACACCCCCAATTCAAAAACTCCACGAGTCCCCCAAATTAAACAACACCGGTCACCATTTTAAAAAACACACACGAGACACTCACATTCAAAAAACACCACGATACACCCTTTTAAAAAATCACCGAGTCACTCATATTCAAAATCCACGAGTACACCAATTCAACATTACACGGTCACTCACATTCAACAACCCACGAGAATAAATTTCAACAAAACACGAGTACCCCCACATTAACAACTACACGAGTACACTAATTCCCAACCACACGAGTACCCACATTCAAAACTCACCGAGTACATATTCAAAAAACCCCAGGGTTTAAATCCATTCAACAACTAACACGAGTACACTCACATTAAACAATAACACGAGTCACTCACATTCAACAAACACCCCGAGTACCCCCACATTCAAAAATCACACGAGAATCATATTCAAAACTAAAAGGTAACTCACATTCAAAAACAAACACGAGTACCCTCACATTCCAACAACCCAGGGTTTACCTCACATTAACAACCACAGGGTACACCACATTCAAAACTACACGAGTACACCCATTCAAAAAACTACACGGTACACTCACTTTCAAAAAAATAAACGAGTACACTCACATTCCAAACCCAACGGTACACTCACATTAAAACAAACTAACACGAGTACACTCCATTCAAAAACTCCCGGGTACCCACTTTAAACAACTAAAAGGTCCCCCATTCAACAACTAACACAGTCATCAATTAAACAACCCCACGAGTCACCACTTCAACAACAAACGAGTCACTCAATTCAACAACTCGCACGAGTACCTCACATTCAGCAACTCGCACGAGTCACTCACATTCAACAACAACACGTAACTCCACTTTTCAAACCCCAAAATAAAACACCCCGAGTAACTCAAATTCAAAAAACTGCCGAGAAACTCACTTTCAGCAACTCGACGGTACATCAATTCAAAATAAACGGAACTCACTTTAACAAAACCCAGATAATCACTTTCAAAACTCCACGAGTACACAAAACCAAACCCCAAACAAAAAACAACCCCGGTACCTCACATTCAAAACACCATGAGACATTAAATTCAAAAACTCACACGGTCCCCCTAAACACAAACAAAAACTAAAACCACGAGTCACTCACTTTCAACAACCCCACGAGTAAAACTCACATTCAAAAAAACTAACGAGTACATCACTTCAACAACCCCGGTACCTCACATTCAACAACAAACACGGTACACTCACTTTAACAACAACACGAGTACCTCCATTAAAACAACTAACAGAGTACATCAATTCAACAACTACCGGAAACCTCAATTCAACAACTCCCGGTCCTCATATTCAACAACTCAACGGTACCTCAATTCAACTCACACGGTACCCAAAACCCCCAGGGACCCCTTTCCCTCCCGATCCCTCATTCCCCCCGGTACCCACATTAAAACAGCCCACAGGTACACTCTATTCAAAAACTCACACGAGTACATCACATTCAAAAATCCCGAGTACTACATTACAACCAACGAGACACTCATTTTCAAAAATCCACGAGTACTTTTCATTTTCAAAAACACACGAGTCACTCCATTAAAAGTTCCCGTACACCACATTCAACAATCACACGGTACATCACATTCAACTCACCGAGTACACCCCAATTCAAAAACTCACACGAGAACACTCACATTCAACAACACCCCGGAGTACACTCACATCAACAAAACCAACGGTACATCACATTCAACAAACACCGAGTTACACCACATTCAAAAAACTACGAGTACACTCATATTAAACAACTCACAGGTACACTCACATTAAACAACTAACCGAGTACACTCACATTAAAACACCTAACACGAGTACACTCACATTCAAACAAACTAACACGGTACACTCACATTCAACAACTAACACGAGTACACTCACTTTCAACACTAACACGAGTACATCACATTAAACAACTCGCACGGTACACTCACATTCAACAAACTAACACGGTACCTAAACATTCAACAACTCGCAGGGATACATCACATTAAACAACTAAACATTTAGTACAAAACATTTCAACAATTTCGCACGAGTACACTATATTCAACAATCACACGGTACACTCACATTCAACAACTCACACGAGAACACTCACATTCAACACAACTCAACGAGTAACTCACATTCAAAACTCCCCGAGTACACTCACATTCAACAACACAACGAGTAGACCAACATTCAACAACTCACACAAGTACACTCACATTCAACAACTCCACGAGTATATCACATTCAACAATCACACGAGTCACCACATTCAACAACACACACAGTAACCACATTCAACAAACACACAGTACACTCATTTCAACAACTCACACGAGAAATACTCACATTAAAACAACTCACACGATTTCACTCACATTCAACAACTCACCGAGTACACTCACATTCAACAACTCGCACGAGTACAAATCACTTCAAAAACCCAAACACGATTTACTACCATTCAACAACTCACACGAGTACACACAATCAACAACACACACGAGTACACTCACACTCAACACACATGAGTACACTCACATTCAACAACTCACACGAGTACACTCACATTCAACAACTCACACGAGTACACTCACATTCAACAACTCGCACGAGTAAACTCACATTCAACAACTAACACGAGTACACTCACATTCAACAACTAACACGAGTACACTCAATTCAACAACAACCCCGAGTACCCCACATTCAAACAACTCACACGAGTACACTTTTATTCAAAAAATCACACGAGTACACTCACATTCAACAACTAACACGAGTACACTCACATTCATCAACTAACACGAGTACACTCACATTCAACAACACACACGAGTACACCCACATTCAACAACTCACACGAGTACACTCATATTCAACAACTCACACGAGTACACTCACATTCAACAACTAACACGAGTACACTCACATTCAACAACACACACGAGTACACTCACATTCAACAACTCACACGAGTACACTCACATTCAACAACTAACACGAGTACACTCACATTCAACAACTAACACGAGTACACTCACATTCAACAACTAACACGAGTACACTCACATTCAACAACTCGCACGAGTACACTCACATTCAAAATTTCACGAGTACACTCACATTCAAAAAACTCGCACGAGTACACTCACATTCAGCAACTGCACGAGTACACTCACATTAAAACAACTAACACTAGTACACTCACATTCAACAACTCATACGAGTACACACACACTCAACAACACACACGACTACACTCACATTCAACAACTCGCACGAGTACACTCACATTCAGCAACTCGCACGAGTACACTCACATTCAACAACTAACACGAGTATACTCACATTCAACAACACACACGAGTACACTCACATTCAACAACTCGCACGAGTACACTCACATTCAGCAACTCGCACGAGTACATTCACATTCAACAATACACACGAGTACACTCACATTCAACAACACACATGAGTACATTCACATTCAATAACTCACACGAGTACACACACACTCAACAACACACACGAGTACACTCACACTCAACACACATGAGTACACTCACATTCAACAACTCACACGAGTACACTCACATTCAACAACTCACACGAGTACACTCACATTCAACAACTCGCACGAGTACACTCACATTCAACAACTAACACGAGTACACTCACATTCAACAACACACACGAGTACACTCACATTCAACAACTAACACGAGTACACTCACATTCAACAACTAACACGAGTACACTCACATTCAACAACTCACACGAGTACACTCATATTCAACAACTCACACGAGTACGCTCATATTCAACAACTCACACGAGTACACTCATATTCAACAACTCACACGAGTACACTCACATTCAACAACTCACACGAGTACACTCACATTCAACAACACACACGAGTACACTCACATTCAACAGCTCACACGAGTACACTCATATTCAACAACTCACACGAGTACACTCACATTCAACAACTCACACGAGTACACTCACATTCAACAACTCACACGAGTACACTCATATTCAACAACTCACACGAGTACATTCATATTCAACAACACACGAGTACACTCACATTCAACAGTTCACACGAGTACACTCACATTCAACAACTCACACGAGTACACTCACATTCAACTCACACGAGTACACTCACATTCAACAACTCACACGAGAACACTCACATTCAACAACACACACGAGTACACTCACATTCAACAACACACACGAGTACACTCACATTCAACAACACACACGAGTACACCCACATTCAACAACTCACACGAGTACACTCATATTCAACAACTCACACGAGTACACTCACATTCAACAACTAACACGAGTACACTCACATTCAACAACTAACACGAGTACACTCACATTCAACAACTAACACGAGTACACTCACATTCAACAACTAACACGAGTACACTCACATTCAACAACTAACACGAGTACACTCACATTCAACAACTCGCACGAGTACACTCACATTCAACAACTAACACGAGTACACTCACATTCAACAACTCGCACGAGTACACTCACATTCAGCAACTCGCACGAGTACACTCACATTCAACAACTAACACTAGTACACTCACATTCAACAACTCACACGAGTACACACACACTCAACAACACACACGAGTACACTCACATTCAACAACTCACACGAGTACACTCACATTCAACAACTCACACGAGTACACTCACATTCAACAACTCACACGAGTACACACACATTCAACAACACACACGAGTACACTCACATTCAACAACTCACACGAGTACACTCACATTCAACAACTCACACGAGTACACTCACATTCAACAACTCGCACGAGTACACTCACATTCAACAACTAACACGAGTACACTCACATTCAACAACACACACGAGTACACTCACATTCAACAACTAACACGAGTACACTCACATTCAACAACTAACACGAGTGCACTCACATTCAACAACTAACACGAGTACACTCACATTCAACAACTCGCACGAGTACACTCACATTCAACAACTAACACGAGTACACTCACATTCAACAACTCACACGAGTACACACACACTCAACAACACACACGAGTACACTCACACTCAACAACACACATGAGTACATTCACATTCAACAATACACACGAGTACACTCACACTCAACACACATGAGTACACTCCCATTCAACAACACACATGAGTACATTCACATTCAACAATACACACGAGTACACTCACACTCAACACACATGAGTACACTCACATTCAACAACACACATGAGTACACTCACATTCAACAGCACACACGAGTACACTCACACTCAACAGCACACACGAGTACACTCACACTCAACAGCACACACGAGTACACTCACACTCAACAGCACACACGAGTACACTCACACTCAACACACATGAGTACACTCACATTCAACAACACACATGAGTACACTCACATTCAACAACACTCACGAGTACACTCACACTCAACACAAATCTGTTGATGTATTTCATTTGACCTACTTCAGCAGATTTATTAAGATTGTTGTTGGTGGCGCACACAGTGCATCTGCTCCCTCTCGCAGGACCCAGGGAAAAATATTATATGGGCCCACTTCCCTGGAGGTATCTAGTTCCTCAGGCAGTTTCTTCTCCTCCTCGGCTGTGTGCAGTGTGTCCAGCACTTGTTGCAAGTAGGGTGAATACTTCCCTGAATCGTGGACTGAGCTCCTCACATACTTCCTGGTCGTTCGCTGTGTGCTTCCCTCCTTCTTTTCTCAACCTGATTGCCTGTTCCTTGACTGCTGTTTTCCTCAAGATGTGGCTGTATAACTTTTGAAGCTATATCATTCTCGTACTGACGCAGGGCTTCTCTCCTTATCCACGCATATTTATTTCTGGCTCTTCGGCCCAACTGTATGTTTTCCTGGGTCCTTTCCCTTTTATACTTTTTCCATGCTCTAGCACACTTGGCTTGGCCTTCTCCACACCTCTGAGTAAACCATGGACTCACTCTGGTTTTTCCAGTTGTTTCCGTTGCCCCTTGGTAGGAATTTCTCCACTGCTTTCCTGCACATTGTGGTAACGTGTTCCATTTTATTTACTGCCTTTCCTTCTAGCTCACTTACCAACTGAACCTCATGTAGGAATTGCCTGACACCCGTGTAGTCCTCTTTTTGGAAGTTTGGCTTCTCCCGTCCATGTCGTACTGCTTCACTCTTCATTATTAACTGTAGTCGTAACTCAGGATCACGTGATAGGTAGCTCCTATGGGCCTTTCGTGTGTGATTAACCGTATGTCTGTACTGAAATGTTTGTATGTACTGAAATGCATGTACCTATGCAGTAAGATCGTAAGATCACAGTAAACATGCGATATCACAATATGCAGAACAACCACTGTGAAAAAACTAGTGAACTTCCAGGCGATTTCGTAATTTCTCACATTATCAAGGAACTAAGACAGTTCCTTGATAAGGTGAAGATAGTTTCTTGATAATGTGAGAAATCACGAATGAGACTTGAGGTTCGCTATTCTTTTCACAGTGGCTTTTCTGAGTATGTGCACATGTGTGAATATACGTATGAATGTATTCATATATGAAATGTATGAGTGTATAGAAGTATGTATGAATGTATTCATATTTGTACGAATGTTTGGATAAATGAATATATACAGCATATTTATAAATTTATATATGCATATTTCTAGAACAAATAAACGCTAAAGAGATTCACAGGTTTTTGGTACTGGATCATAAATCCTGACGTTCCAATTAAAATAATTTGTTTAGCTAGACTGGACAATAATTATTCAGAATCGAGTAATATTATATTAATCTGCGATAACAAGCCTGCAGAACTTGATCAGTATTGATTATAGCAGAGGAATTAGATTACACTGATTATGATAAATCACTTAACACTAATAATTCATTTAAATGCGAGCATTGGTGTAATAGATGTGGGACATCCCACAGACTGCTGCTGACTACACCCACAAGCTGCGTGTAGTGGAGAGCTGGCTTCCCACTGAGTGCTGCTCGCTACACCTACCAACAGCGTGTAGCACGTAGCAAATACACGAGCAGCGTATAATGAAGGGCATACAGCTGGTGATATGCCACTCCACCAACCAGATGTGTGCAGTGTAGGACAGCTGGCCAACAGAGTACAACTCGCTACATCAGCCAACAGCATGTAGTGTGGAACAGTTATCCAATTGATTACTGCTCCTCGCACCCACTAAAAGCGTGTAGTGGCGACGAGACATCCCACGAAATGCTGTTCACTATATCTACGAGCAACGTGCAGTGAAGGCAACACATCATTCCGAGGACTTAATGAAGAAAATGGTATACAGAACTAACAAGTAGATAAGTAAGACACTTGTGTAACAGTGGGGAATCTTTATTGTTGAAAAGTTTCGTTTACACAGCAGGCTTCTTCAGTCAAATATAAAGGAGATAAATATTGAGACAGCAGCAGTAGTGGCGAAGTAAAGACGAACTGATGAGTCAATGAGTCTTGAAGAAGTTATTGAGGTAATCAGTCCGTCAGTCTATGTTTCTCGTTAATCTACTTGTCTGTATTGCATACGATTTTCATTATTATACCATCATACCTGTCTGACAGCATCACTGCGGACATCTTCCACAACTTCAGTACCAGCCCAATAGTTATGGGTGAGAAGAGTTGGATTCGAGAGGGACCTGCTTAGCATGGGCCTGTAGACTTGCTGAAGTGCTCCTTAATTCTTCCCGTCTGTTGCTGCCCCGAGTTAGTGGACGGGTGTGAGGGAAAAGTTCAATAGATAGGAGTAGCGAGTGAGTATATAGTAACAATAGTTTCATTGCCGGCTACGTGTGAAGGCTTACTCAGCCCTGTAACAACTTCAGTCAGTATTACTAAGGCTGGCTCCTCCTCAGGAAAATTAATGCATAGAAAAAGAACAAAAACTGACAAACATAAACATTTTATTATTTAGAAAATATAAAATATAAAACACTTAAATTTGAAATATTGATCCAACATTAAAGAAAATGAAAAATGAAAAATGAAAAATATAAATATCTGAATTCAACGCTAATGTATATAAAACTTGAGTGTCTGGTGTTGGTGACACTGCGTGTTGTTGAAATCGTAGCCGTTGCTGATGATGGGGGAGGAGGTGGAGTCGCAGGTGTTGGTGACAACCCACCGGCTCGTTCTTCACAGAGTCTATAGCCGTAAAATAATCTATCCAGATGACAGGAAAGCAGGTTATTTACCGCTGCAATGATGAGGGGTTACGTCCTGATTCTTCATACATGTGCACAGGCAAGTAGATAAAACATGGGACGTCTCAGGACGTTAGTCCGTCTCCTTCAATTCTACTCGTTGATTGGCAGGTGACCCATTCTGTCATTCCGAGCTGGAAAGAGACAGATTACCCACTGCTTAAGAAATCACTCACCATTATAAGTACAATACCTAAAAGACGTGGTGATTATTAAGAATTTTAACAGAGCAAGACTGAAAGGACTAAGTTTATTATTGGTCAAAAGTGAAGCTTTCAACCAATAAATCCACTAGAATATGAGCACGCATGTACTTACAGTAGTGCTGGGAGCTGTGAGTCTAGTGATTACTGTTTGGCCGGATCCCCACACGTCACCTTTCGGGGGGGGGGGAAAGAGGGAGGGGAAGGGATAGCGGGAGCTAGACTGACCCTACCTTAACAAGCAGCCGGCAATCAAACTACCACTTTCGGGGAGGGGAAAAGGGGGGGGGGAAATAGTGGGAGCTGGACTTACCCTACCTTAACAAGTAGCCGGCAATGAAACTATTGTTACTATATACTCACTCGCTACTCCTATCTATTGAACTTTTCCCTCACACTCCCCCATACCAAGACTTATAGTCAAGGAGTATAAGAAGAATAGGCGAGGAAAAAGTTCTAACACGTGGAAGTCGCGTAAGACAACAAATCTTCTACTGTCACGATTTAATCAGTCAGAGAAATAATTGGATGAACCATTGATATACACAATATGGAACTTAAAAGCTTGGAGTGCCAAGGTCCACCTCAAGAGGTGACTGTTGGTTCCCTTAAAAGTTTCTAGGTATATCAAAGGCTTGTGATCCGTTTCTAAAATGAATTCTTTTCCCAGTAAATAAAATTTAAGCTTGGAGATATCCCACACAAGGGCCAAACATTCCTTTTCTATGGTGGAGTATCTCGTTTTTGCGGGAAGGAAGCTTTAGATTTAGATTTAATAAATATACAGGATCTAGGAGTGTGTATTTTGTGCAGTAAGCACCTGACACCTATTGCAAGAACTATACTTTGTAACCTGAGAGTACATGCTTGGCCAAAAATAAGTGTGTTTGAGCTTATGCCACGTATTACGATGGGCCAAGTGTTTGGTCACTGGCAAATCATGAGCCATTTGAAGAACAGTCTCTCGACATGGTTTAGGAACAACAAGTAGGGAATAATCTATCACTGAAGAATGAGATTTAAATACAGATTTATGTAAGATACCATTAATATATTCAAACTTATGAGATACGTATCTCCCGTGGATAACTTTGTTGTTAAAAGCTTGATTATGACAATCCCGAAGTGAAGGGCAATTGCGCTGTATATTGATAAAGTCATCCTTGGACATAAAATCTGGAAAAATAAAAGTACTTATGGTGGGAGAAGAGGAGGTAGGAGAAGCCGGGGTTATGGTCTGAGTCCTAGTCAAGACATTGAGAGTGCCGGAGGCAATACCCTTACTTTCACCCGACGAGTGGACAGGTGATCCTGCTACCTCACTATCGAGAGCAGTATCATCTGTTTCCACCCCCAAATGAACAGTACGAGACAATGCAGCTTCCAGTGCGGAATTGTTAAGGTGATTATTTAACTTGCAAGGAAGAAGAGCTGGAAAACTTAGATCCACGGGTGGTAACGAAAGATCCGCCTCTGAAGGAAGAACGGCACATTTAATGTTACCTACTATTATAGAACAAGTAATTGGGGCTAGTACCGCATTAGTCCAACCGGTGAACCATTTAGTTTTCAAGTAACGTATTGTAGGGAAAGTATTTTCACGACCCAAGTAATCTGAAAGAATAGTGGACACACGAGAGGTTTTAAAGTAAGGGAACAGTTTGTCCGAAATTACGATGCACGTACATCCAGTGTCACGTAATATGTCTGAGACTTTTATACCATTAACTGCTCCTGAACAGAAGGGTGCTTGGTCATTACCGTCAACAAAGCATCTACCAACTTTCTCTATTTTCTTGGAAGGACAATCTGGACGTTTATGTCCGATACCACCACACCGATGACATGTTGGTATAATAGCTGGTGACTTTTTTTCTACTGTAGGCGTCTTAATCTTTGGTTCAGGTGAAGCATTGCCCTTGGAGATCGATCCCTTTAGGTCTTTATAGGAATTGTGAGCCTCAGCATACAAGTCAGCAGCCTCAGCAACTTCCTCAGATTTAGTCAGGTTACGTTCTCTAATGAATGTTCGTATCTGGTGAGGAAGAGCTGTCAGGAACTAGTCAGCAACCATGAAGTCTCTAAGAGATTCATAACTGTGATCAATTCCTGAACTCTCTATGCAAAAGTCGAACAAACGAAAGAGTGTTTCCTGTAAGAATTTTTGGTTTTTTGATATGCTTTAAGGATTTCCTTTTTCAGTAGGTTATAATTACATATGATATCCTGCGACAAAGTTGCATAGATATTCAAAGCTGTACCAGAAAATAACATTCCTAACCTGGTAGCCCAGGTGTCAGCAGGCCATTCACAGAGGGTAGCGGTATTTTCGAACCTGATAATGTATGAAGTAATGTCTTCACCCTCTGTGAAGGGAGGTAAATTAGGTGTTGGAATATGTGCACTAGCTGCATGATGTTCAATTACTCCTTCCTCTAATTGTTGTTGTGTAAAAGTTAACTTTTTATTTTCTAATTCAAGGCGAGCTTTCTCGAGCTCGCGATCTTTTTCTCTCTCTCTTAACTCAAGTTCTCTAGCTTTTTCCTCAACTTCTCTATCCTTTGCTCTTTCCTCAAGTTCTCTTAATTTAACTTCTTCCTCACGCACTTTAGCTTGTTCCTCACGTACTCTAGCTCTCTCCTCATGATCAAGTCTATCACGCTCTTTTTTGTCTTCGCGCTCTCTTTCTGACTTTCTTGGCTTTCTCTTTCAATTCTGTCTCTCTCCTTTTTCTCCTGTCTTTCAAGGTTCTCTTTCTCCTTTTTCTCTTCTCTTTCGATTCTCTCTCTCTCCTTTTCAATTCTTTCCTGGATTTTAGCACTAATGAAAGATTCTAAATTTTTCCCTGTTATTCCTAACTTCCAGCATTCATCCAAAACTTGCATTCCTCCATATTTGCAAGAATAACTTAAACTGCCAGGGGAAAATGAAACGGGTATCAAAGAAAACGGAGGGTTCAATTCCTGCTCCGTTCAAACTGTAAATAAACCAGAGGGCTCGATCCCTATTAATGAAAACGAAGGGTTCTATGCCGGCTCCGAGCAAACAGTAAGTAGAATGGGGTCCCTTGACCATCCAATCTTCTCACCAACAAATCAAGAGTGTCCTACGACAATTCCCTTGATATAATAAAGAGCTCAATGAAACAAATTGTCACTGGAAAATCTCGGGTCCCTAGAGTCTAATCCTCCAAAGTGTTTCAAGCTCGATAGAAAGGTGGCAGAATTAACTATATTGTCCTGCCTGACTTGACTTACAATAAATTGAGACTATAACAATCACCAAATCTTTTAAATACCTGTACCACAGTCCTACCATAGAGAATGATTACTCATGGTTGGTGGTAACCATCTGTGGTATGCGGCGTTGAAGTTCCAATGGTAGATTCGAGATGGAGTGGAATCTTGATTCAGTTGAGTTGATCCTGGCAAGGTCGCCACTTGTGAAGGGATTACTCAGCCCTGTAACAACTTCAGTCAGTATTACTAAGGCTGGCTCCTCCTCAGGAAAATTAATGCATAGGAAAAGAAAAACTGACAAACATAAACGTTTTACTATTTAGAAAATATAAAATATAAAACACATAAATATGAAATATTGATCCTACATGTTGAGAAACGTGATTACCAGCTAAGTTTCAATATAGGGAAAACTTAACTTAGACAACTCATCGCCTGCACAGCCGCCCCTGCAGACGAGGTCTTGAGAAGCTGTCAAAGTCATTCTTCAATGGGCTGAAATGAGTTATAATTTGTAAAGATCATAAATTACCCCTAGTGTGAGTGAGTGTGTATGTCACTATTTACACACACACACACACTGATGGCTGAAAAACTTACTTTACTTGTGAGTGGACTCAAAAGTCCCGCCCCTTACACCGACCTAATAGGTTTGATTTACAAACTCCATTGCGACCAAGAAACTCCGCCATCCCCCGTACAACAAGAAATTCCATAACCTTACCATGCTCTTGTAGCCGTGAGCTATTGGGTTTTTCTTCCACACCTTCGACAGATATCGGTGACTTGAATAGAAAGCTGAGTGTCCCTTGAATGTCCCACTCTTCCATAGTCCTAGGAAAATTTAATGGCACACTGGTACACTATGTTCCACAAAATTTGTTCTTTATGTTTCCACATCTTATCACTAAAGAAGCTGATCACATTTCTCTTAAGTGTTTTATTGTGTTTTATAGACCACCTTTTGTTCACACTAAACTAACGCCACAGGATCCCCCCCGGGATCTTTTGTTGGTTATCCTGGCATCAGTGTCCCCAACTCTCAGCAGAGTCCAAAAGGGTAATCTGAAAAACGCCACAACAAACCCCCACGGCCGCACTGCCCCCAGCCACAAAGGAAAAAGCCATTTACCAAGTACTTTTGCTTCCTTGGCCACTTCCTCCGATGAACAGCAAAGCAAGAATTGTTTTAAAATCTTGCTGTCTTAAGCATAGACAACAATGTCCACTATACTTTACTATGTAAAATAAAGTGGAAGCAGGAATTTTTCCTTAATTCCTGCTAAGTTAAGAGAATGTACTGTCTCTTTATTAAAATACACTCCTGCAAACCACTGCACTGCAAGGAAGCGGCGGTCCGCTTACCACATCGTCATACCTTCTGCATCTGCGACAATAACTCGCTTGTAGCAGTAAACAGATATTTGCTTCATTTTTGAGAGGCTGGGCCCCCTCAGGGCCAGAAAGGGCTGAAGAGGGGCTGAAAGGGGGGGCTGAATACCCCCCTAACTGGAGAAAAATTTTTCTCCACAACTGGGGGGCGGCGGAGGTTTTTTCGCTCAGGTGAACTATTCATCACTTAGCATTAATTTGAGTTTTCTCACTTGCCACTACTGGCTGCTTGTCTTTTCCTGAACCGCTTTAGTCCGTGGGTGGTTGGGGGAGAATCACTAATTTTTTGTTTTCAACACACTGTGGTCATTCTAATGGCACTAGCTTATTTATTGTTCCTGCTTATTCCACTACACATTTGCTTAAAACATCAACAGTCCTGATTGATTCCATTGCATCAGGACATATTTGGGTCACAATTTTTCCAAGCGGCCATTGGACCTCGGACCATTCATTGTCGAATAATCACTATGTCACCAGGGTTCTTAGAGGACTTTATAATTTTCCAGAAACACCGCTCCATAGAATGGGTATTCTCCTCAGTGAGGCGAGATATCTCCCGTCCCAAATTTTCCTCCAACGTTCATTCACTTTATTAAGGTGTTTTTGAAATTTACGTCTGAGTTTGCCTCAGTTCGAAATAATAGATTCCTCCTATGATTTCATTATCATTTCATGGGAGGAACAGGTTTCGATCCTTCCGCCATGGATAAATGAGGATGGACTTAACACTTTCTAAATTTTGGTCCAGAATTAATAGTTAACTTAATAAGGTCTGGAGTTTGGATTGGATGACGTTCCTATTTTCAATTTCAGCACCACAACCTGTCGGAATTCTTCTAGTCCCGATTCCTTTGAGAAAAGAGTCTTTCCATAAACAACGTTTTACAATGCCGATCATTTCTTTCATAAATTTTCGCCGGCCCATGGGGAGAATTTAGAGAAATGTATCTCCAACGAACCAACTTGCGTTTGATTTTCAGCATCTGTTGTAACTTCTGGTTGATCAAAGATCTGCTTAGAAAGCAACAAAGCACCAAAGGTTCGTTGTTATCAAAATCATCAGTTTTGGGACATTGCCTTTCTGTGCAAACCTTCTGAATAATTTGATAAAGGTTTTCAGCAGACTTGTCAGTGGCTACATTCTAGATGTAACTGTCTAGTTTGTTACAACAAGTGAACAAACAGATGTAACACCATTGAATGGGAAACTTTTGTCAACTGTTTTGTTTTAAAAATTTAATGTCCAGCGGTAATCTACACCTGCCACCGTCAAATAGAGAGATATGACCAAACCTATTTCAGAGGGATATGGAGGTGGAGCCTGGGGATAGGTGACATTAACTACGCAATCGTAGAGACGAAAGTAATACCAGTCCTTTATTTTGTTTTTTTCATACTTTGTCGACCTTGAGGTATCCAGTAAAGATTGTTCGTATATGACCCAAAGTGTGTCCAGCTACCCCCATGTAACACGTTTTACTGTGGACGTTTTGGCACAAATCAAGTTTTTTTGTTAGCCATGAATTATCTTGGGGATCAATATGATGTATGGCCTTCTTTAGGTAGTGAAAGAATTCTGAATTCCTTCCTCCGACCATCTTATAATCTTTTCTGAGTCGAGATAAAGTGCGCGCGCGCCTAAAGAAATATTAATAGCGCATCGCAGTTTCTGTTTTTTTTAGGGATTTATCATGTGTTTCCAGAAAATTATATTCTGTTAGAGAAAACATCTTTCTGTATTAGTTTTTCAGTTCAATCACCCAGTTTTTTTAATTGGGTTTTCAAGACATTCATAATCAGGTTTATTTCCTTTTAATAAAATTAAAAGACAATGCTGTAACTCTAAGAGTTTACCAAAGAAATTGAGTATTTGATCCATCAATGAATATTTCTGTTTTTTGCGTTCTGCAAGTTATTTACACCAACCTTTAATTTCTGCTGTGTTCAAGCAGACCTCTTTCTTCTCGCATAAACGTGAGGCCTTTTTTTGGCTGAGGCCATTTTTATTTTCATTAGAGAGCCGCAGTTCGGTCCCCGTGAGCCATAATTTATTATCCACAAATTTCTTGAGTGGGACAACCAAGTGGACCAACAGTGTCAGGCCTGGGATTCTCTTGGGTGGAGACCGTGGAGAAAGAGATGATCCTCCTGCATCCTAATTTTTATTTCTGCTACTGTGTTCAGTACATAGACCCAACTACTCATATAATTTCTTAACCACTGGAGAACTCTTCATTATCACTCAAGAATCACGGTTTTTTTCCATAGTTTTTTTTGGGGGGAGATGAACAAAGTACATTGTTGAGATAGCACAAATTATTTTTACCTACAAAAGTGGCTTGTCAGTATCCATTTATGGTACTGTTTCTGACCTTCCAAGGGTGCTACCTGGGTATTTGATGTATAGTGTACTTCCCTTCAGCATAACTCATTGAAGCTACAGCGCCTGATAAACCTCTGTTTACGCATCACAGAACACAATGTAAATGTGTACTTGTTTCCCTCCTTGACCTATTGTCTGGGAATTTAATTTGATGAAGTTTTAAAACTCCCTGGATATTCATCCCATGCTTGACATATTTTTTCCTAGAGGCAAGTTTCCATTCCCAATCCTATTTTTTTTTGAGCTCCATGCTCTTGTCTGCCATAAGTATTTTGCCCTTTATGGAATTGGGTTGAACGATCCCTAGAGGATCAAAAACATTGTGATACCTCTGACAGTAAACTACGTTTTAGTGAATGTTTTTTTTTACTGGCATGAATTTATTTTGATTTTTATCCATCTTTTTGAGACTCAAAGTATCTTCCCGCGTGTTTTTCCAATTAGTCCAATGATATGTATTTTTGCAATAAGGATTTTAGCTCAGGAAATCTTCTTTGATAATTTCCCCTAAATGCTTTGAATTTGTAGTTCCACATCCTTTAGAAGGCATAATTTGCTTTCTTATCATCCTCCTTGTTACTCTCTGTAATAAGGGATTTCAAATCCTCCTCTTTATTCACAGTAACCTTGAAGATTGTCCACATAGAAAACTTTTCTTTTAAGATTTCCTTTGAAAGGGACTTTTCAGATTTTTTCTTCAAATGTGCATTTTAGAGTAGCTTCTTAAGTAAAAATGGAGAGGATGGTTGGCAACCAAATAATACCATGATTTGAAACGATAAGTTTTTCACAGGACTTGAGGGTCATGGTGGGAATTTTTCAGGCCACAAAGAATCGAGTAATAATCTCTATCTATTTTTTCTGTAGTCCCCTACTCTTTAAGAAAGCTATTGGAAATATCACCGTGGTAGGCATATGGGTGTGCGAAATTTTCATAAGCACGTCCCTCCAAGCAACTCAGTTAGTGAGGGGGATCCGGTCATCAGAGTCCAGTAAGACTTGCCTACATCTTTTATTTTGCACGTGCGCTGCAATATATACAACACATAGTGGAGTGGTTTTCAGAACCTTTTTCTGACTCCATGGTGGGGCAGGGAGAATAAAGAATTTCTGTCTTCAACCTATCTTCGACTATTTTCCTTCCTCAATGGAATTTATTGTCCAACTGTTCTTGAATGATATTATCATAAGACCAGTCAGTACTCTGGATTCTTTCCTGAGCTCAGTATTTGGTGCTTTCATCGTCCGAAAGCCAATGCGAAAAGTGATAGCAGATGTGGTGGGGATTTAATTTTTCCCATGGTACCTAATCCAATACAGTCCATCTTTATATTTGACCGTGTCCCAAATATTGGTTTTATAAAGTCTGAGACTCTTTGGCTTTGTTTATTTACATCATACCTAATCGCATCTAAATCCCACTAACTTAATCAACTGGTTCATTTTCATTTCTTCCAGTAATGATTTAATTTTTGCTGTTGGTACATGATCCATGGTTATTCTCCGTAAACAATACAATTTTTCCAACTGAATCAATATCAGCTTCTTTTCCCCACTTTTGGAGAGGAATGGGAAAACCACATATCATGTGCCTCCCCTGCTGTTTTCAGCAAGTGGCACATCATGTTTTACTTACTATATATTGCACATAACAATATATAATAATCACTTCCAAAGATTAAATCAATGGAACAATAGTGTCCCTCTGTATGTCAGGACAGGCTAACTTGCTTTTAAGTGCTGCAACTGTTTCTTTTAAATTCCCTGGATCTGCACAGACTAGGCAAATCATCTTACAACCACAGCTTCTTACCTGTCTTTTTCCTGTGTTTCCTAGACCAAACAGTGATTCTGGCTAGTCATATGTCTGTTTACCAAGAAATTGTGGAAAAAACCGCTATATCTAACTGTAATTTTTTGGCATAGGGTTGTTTTATTTCAGTTTTCTTGTAAACACTGTTCTTCTTAATAAGGACCTTGTGGAAGCCTTGATCAAATAGTGGGGTTTAGCACATTGTTTTTTGTGTAATTTATTAGAATAACTCAACTCGAGCTATCGGGAAGAGCAGTTGCTTTAAAATGGGTTCCCAAACCAGATGGCACCATGAGGATGTGCACTGACTACCACAAGGTTAATTTAATAACTAAGGCTGACTGTTTTCCTCTTCCTAGAATGGATGATGTCATTGATGCAGTCGGGGAGAGCAAAATATGCAAGTAAATTAGACCTACTGAAGGGTTATCAGATTCCTTTAACCCCACATGCCAGTAACATCTCTGCTTTTGTAACGCCAGACGGGCTTTTTCAGTATAGGGTACTTCCATTCGGGCTTCATAACGCTCCCTTATGTTTTCAATGCAGGATGAAACACGTGGTCTAGTTGGAGTGAGGTGTTATATTGATCACCTGATTGTTATTAGTAATTGTTGGGCAGCACATGTGAAACAGTTGGGAGAACTTTTTTCTAGGCTCACTGATGCTCAGCTCACAATTAATTTGGCGAAAGTGTTTTTGGACAAGCCCAGGTAACTTTTCAAGAACATGTAATTCGCCAGGGAAAAGTGGCCCCAGTGAATGCGAAGATGGATGCTATAGACAATTTCCCTGTACCAAAGAAGTAGACCCCAGTGATACTGGTGTTGGATTATTATTGAAGGTCAGCTACTTCTCTGCAATACTTAAAAAAACAGAGAAAGTATGCCACCATAGAAAAGGAGGCTCTTGTTTTAGTGTTGGCTTTTAATGAGCATGATAACATTTTACAGAAAGTTCTGTCCAAATTTGTCAAAGGTGATGTTTCCACTCACAGACCTTATTATTCCCAAGAGAAAATTTATGTGGGACATGTGTCAGAGGGCATTTGAACATGTAAAAGCTCTGCTTACTAGTGTTAACTAGTCCCAATTTTGCACTTCCATATTGTCTACAAGTAGACACCAATGATACTGGTGTTGGTGCTGTACTAGTACAAGAAGTAGCAGGATTATTATTGAAGGTCAGCTACTTCTCTGCAAAACTTAAAAAACACCAGAGAAAGTATGCCACCGTAGAAAAGGAGGCTTTTTAGTGTTGGCTCTGCAACATTGTTCAGTTTATGTATCAGGATCAGTTCATCCTATAACTGTGTATAGTGACCTCAATACCGTACTTATCCTTCACTTAATAAGGAACCACAATCAGAGACTAACTAGGTGGGCCTTGTTTCTCTAACCTCTGAATTTGGTGATTCGTTATGTAAAGGGAACAGAGAATGTGGTTGCTGATACATTGTCTCGTGTGCACTCTACATAAAGTAGTGTAGACATTTAGCTGCTCTCGTTTTGCATTAGCTGCAGTAGGTGAGTAAATGGCATTCTAACCACCTAGTGGACTGAAGCTCAGTGAGCTGGTGGAGTGGGGTATCAGATTTCCCAAGAGGGTAGGTAAGTTTTCGTTGGTAGTCACGTCAGTACATCTCTAGATAGGGTATGCTAACATAGGGTGTGAACGGTGAGGCCTCACCTGTGTGATGTTGGTGTATGGACTGTTGGCGGTGAAGCCTCACCATTTTCGAGTCACGAATAGTGATCTTGTGTGTTATGTGTGTTGTGTTTTTCCAGGACCCACCTGCTTTTTTGAATCACCAGGTGGGGTGACAACAGAGTTCCTTGGAATGAGTGTAGGTCGAGGCCTGGGAGGTCCACCTTTTTAGGGGTCAATGGTGATGACTCCAGTGTTTCTTCAAGGCCACAGTCCCACCGACAAAATCTATATGTGACTAACTACCCAGTTTAGATGTCTGGTGATTTTCTCTCCCATGTTCTCCAATTTCTCCCAGTGGTGTGTTTTGCATAGCCAGTTTTGCTTATTGCATATTGTTGTGAGATGCAGGGTTGATAATGTAATTTCTGTTTGTAATAATATGTACAATATTTTTTGCACTGTTTTTGGAGATTTTGTTTATATATTTTTATGAAGTACTTATTTCATATTTGAAAATTGTGTTGTAATGGACGCTATACTGTTTAAAGAGAGACTTTCTCAATATATAATAAGTTTACTTGTATATAATTATTGTGTATGCTTTTTATGCAATTAATATGTGCAGAAGTAACCCAATAAGTTCTTTAATTTTATGTCATATATAGAAAATGCATCAACGTAGGTGTTTGTCCAACACGGAGTTGTAATGGTGCATTTTCCTGTTTATGTTCATGACTACAGCTGTAAAGCATGACTGTGGGCTCATTTTGCGTAAATTCTGTCCACTTTTACGCCGAACAAGTTTCACATGTCTGCAGAGTAAAAGTGCTCATTGTCGAGATAAACTTTAAGGCGATAAATGCTTATTGTGTTTTTCTGCGTAAAAGTAAATTGCACCAAGACAGTGCTTGATGTAGTTTTCTAATTTTTGGAGAATTTTGAGATTCCCAGACTTAAGGTAAATTTTCCATGTTTTTTCCTTGATCAGCTACAGCCGAGTGGATCCAGCAAGCTGAATGAGACCGGTGGTCTAGGGGACGGGGTATTACGCAATGTATTCTAGAGAATATTGTATAAAAAATCACTCCATACATAATGTCAGTTTCCGAGATTTGTTTTTATTATTATTATTAAAGATTAGCCGGTATTCTCCCGGCCCGGGCCTTTTCCAAGTGGTGGCCCGGCCTTGGCTCCCTCTTTAGGGAGTGTCTGAGACCTAAGTCCCCCATGGGAGGAGGCACAAGTACCTCCTCATCTTTGGGACCAACTGTCCCCAGGCCTAGCCACAAGCTAGGCCTCTCTGGTCTGCCATCCCCGCCACAAGGGGGCAAATGGGAATGACAGTCTTATGAGCTAAAGGCTCGGGCTCAGGCACCTACCCTACCCTAGAAGGGTTAGGCATGGTATTGATCCGAGATTTACACAAATAACCCGCACATAAAAGAGAGAAGCTTACGACGACGTTTCGGTCCGACTTGGACCATTGACAAAGTCACATGTGCGGGCTATTTGTGTATTGTTCCAGTCACGGTATTGTGCCTTTTTGTTATCCGAGATTTGTTCTGAAACAGGATGCGTATTATTTCTGGTCAGTCAGAGTGGCCAGAAAATGAGAGTGAGGTGTGTTTGTGGGGCAGTACATGGAGCGCAGCAGCTGGAGCAAGATGTCCTAAGATATCACAGTTTGGTTTTTGTAGGGATGGTCTTGTTTTGAATGTTTATACCAAAGATTATATTATTGATTTAAGTACTTTTATGTTTACCTATAAGGCCCTAGTGTGCAGAAGCCTATTTAAGTCTTAAAAGAGTACTAGTACATCCTGCAGGTTGAGTAGCCTGCAGCAAGGGGAGAGTGTCACGGAGCCTCCTCGTTTATAAATGAGTGTTTTACTCACTAGCAGCAGTGTGCTAGTGAGCTAATTTGAGTACTGGGTAAAGGGGAACTGGAGTGTGGTGATGTTGGTTTGTAGTAAAGTAGGTTGTACGTTGTATATGTAAGCTTACTATTAATATATACAAATATATTTGAGTAGGTGAGTTTTTGTGTCCTTCCTAATCATAAATTTAATATTGTCTCCACATTTAATGTGAAGGTACAAGCTGGCCCTAGATAATATAAATGCCCTTAGGCTAAGCAGGTCGTTTACCCCTTAGGAGCCAGGACTTTTATTTATGTCATGCAGTCAAAAGCGTAACAGTAAGGAATCGTTCAAGACTCTATACACCATGAACGTTAGGCTCATGTTGGAGTATGCATCACCAGATCGGAACCAACACCGGGTCAAACATGTCAAGGCATTAGAGAAAGTGCAAAAGTTTGCAGCAAGACTAGTTCTAGAGCTAACGGGAATGTCCTATGAAGAAAGGTTAAGGGAAAACGGCCTGCGACACTGGGGGACGGAGGGGTGGGGAGACATGAAACGACAATTTAAAATATTGCAAAAGGAAATAAAAAAGGGAAAAAGAGACAGGTTTCCAGAGAAAGAACACAGAATTAGTCAAGGGATGTTTGGAAGTAAATTTTTTTGTATAGAGGTTTTCAGGAAAATGGAATTCTGGAAAAAAGACATAATGGAGGAAAACCATACTAGTTTTAAGGTGAGGTATGATAAAGCTCATGGGGGCAGGGGGGAACCCCAGTAACAACCTGAAGAGGCGGACCAGGGGCTATGACTCCACCCCCCCAACCATAAAACTGTAATACAAATAGTGAGTGCAAAAGGCACACACACACACACACACACAAAACACACACACACACACACACACACACAAACCCCACACAAAAACACACACACACACAGAATGCACACAAAAACCAACAACAGACACAAAAACAGACATACATTACAACCCCAACCCATAACAAAAAAAAAGGTGGCTAAGAAAAAAGTCGAAGGCTCAGGGGTCAGAGGAAAATGGCTCTGGTAGGAAAGAATTGATGGAAGAGCAATGTAAAAGGATGGAACAAGAGGGGGAGGGTGTGTTTTTGCCAAAATGGAGAAGAGGAGGGCCAGCGGATTTTTTGGGGAAAAATGGAGAAGGGATAGCGCAGATTTTCTTGAAAATGGAGAAGAGAAGGGGGCAGATAAAAAGGGGGAGTCACAAGCCGAGAAAAACAGAACCAGGAATGGGCCTACAATATGAGGTAAATACCTGAAGTGAGGGGGCTTTCCCAAGGAGAATAGCATCTGAAGCAATACCCCCCTTTTTTTAACGGGAAGCCCAACAAAAAGGAAGAGACATGCGTATGCAAAGCCTATCATTTCTACCAATGGGCTGGGGAAATAAGGGGAAGAATTTGGAGCGAGATAGCAATAAAGGGGGGGGGAGGGGGGAAAGGGGAAAAGGGCCCCCATGCGAGGCATGACCATGCCCCCAAAAGTACACAGAAAAAGATAAGGGAGACCAGGCCTAGATTAATGGGACCCAGAGACCTCTGGGAAAACTTGGGAGGAGAGGGAGATCTCAGTGTTTTTCATGGACTTCAGGGGAACGAGGGGGAGGACACCTAAAAAACAGTAGGAGAAAAAAAGGGAGATCGAAAAATCATCAAAGAAATAGGGGAGAAACATGAATGAGATATTAATTTTTTAAGGGAATAGGGGGGGACTTTTAAGGCAGAAATCGGCTGGGAAAATGATTTTTTAAGAGGAAAAATTTTAGAAAGATCGTGAAAGAGAAAAACCCTGGGTGAAGGAATCATCAACTACAGGAGGGTGTTGCTGACAGAACAAGATAAGAAAGACACAATGAGGGAGAGGGGCAAAGAAGAGAAAGGGGCTAAGAAAGAAAAGGAAAAATCAAAAAAGGGAAAAAGCGGTCAGAGCAACAATGGGGAAGCACACACACAACCAAACATGCTTCCCAACACAAACCACAAACCCCATTCCCCCCACCCCACCTATGCTGTGAAAACCTACAGATACTGAAAGGTCTTCCACCCTCACAAAAACTCCCAGAAGAGTGTTGGGAGGAAACTGAAAGTAAAAAGTAACCAATGCTGATAAAATAATAAATAAAGGGGGAGGATGGCCGAAAGAGTCAGAGCTCACGGGACACATAGCCTCAATAAAAAACCAAGCTAAAGGGAAAGAAACATATGCCATCTTTCCAAAAGGTTTCAATCTGGGAAAGACAGAGGAACAGATGGAGTAGGGGGAGTGGCAGGCTCATCAAAAACCGAGGGATTTTGATGAGTGAAGAAAAGAGGCAAAAAAAAGCTTTATCGGAGGCCCCCTAAGGTGATGTAAAAACCCCCACCACAGAACAGCGGAAGCCAAGGCAAGAATATATGAGAGTATAGAGCAATTTTTTTGCACAGGTTGCGTGGCCTGAAGGGCTCATAGAGCAGGGTAAAGCTGTTGTTTTGGGGAAACTTCAACCCCAAAATTTGAAATAACGGGGGAGAATCTGGACCCACATGGGGGCCCGAAACCTGGAAAGGGTAAGATGATGGAGGGGTGGTTAAAATGGAAAACCTATGACCCACATAAAGGACACTACCAAGAGAGAAAAGAGGGAAAAAACCGCATCACTGGACCTAGTATTTTACCTTGGGGAGTGCAGAAATTGGGACATACAACAAAGACCCCCCCCGGGGGGAGTGACACGTGGGTTCTAGCATCGATTTTCAAAGTAAGTTACAAATGGAAGGAAACAGGAAAGGGCAGGAAAAAAAAGGCCAAATACAAGAGAGGGAAACACGGCATGAAAATAATTACCCGCACGGGCTCGTGGGGGAGAGAACTGCAGGGGGAATTAAACGAATGATGGGAAAATTACAATATGCAAGGGAAACTGAGGAAAAGGTTTTTTTTTACCCAAAGGGAACAGAAAAAACAAAAAGCCGGGTGAGCCCTTGGTTTACCCAAAGGGGTTTGAGGGGCCCGTGCCAAGGGGGTGAGAATGACAGAATATTGAAAACAAAAGACCCGGAGAATAAAAAAGCATATAGAGCCAGAAATGAATATTTACAGGGAAGAAGGGGGCCCAACGACAATACGAAAATTACTAGCAGCAAAACCTATTTGACCCAAGCTTTGTACAGAAATTAAAAAAGGAAAAACAACAGTCAGGACCAGTAAAACAGGCGAGGGGGGAAGGAGGGGAGATCCAAGAAAAAATCATGAAGTATTGATAGCTAAAAATGAGATTCGAGAAGTTTTTCAGAGACGAAAGGGATCCATAAAGACGAAGAGATGGGGAAACCCCCTTAAGTGTTGGACACAAAACAAAACAACCGAGGGGAAAATAAGAGGCTGCTAAGTGAGTAGGGGGTTGCCCGGGTAACTTTCTCCTGGGTTCCGTGAGAGGGAACAAAGGCACTATTGTACCCCTGACAACAATCTTCAATAACTATTGAAACGGGGATACCCGTGGATGGAAACCGCAAAAATAGCCCCAATTTTAAAAAAAGGAGAAAACCCAGAAGGTTTTAAATACGACCGGTGTCACAACATGTATGTTTGCAAAGTCAGGGAGAAGATTCGCAAAGATGGGGGAGCTCTCAAAGGAATGAGCTATGAAAGCAGCCACAGGGTTTCAGATAGGGAAATCCGTGCACAAACCTCTGGGTTCATAAAAGGGGTAAAGATAAAAAAAGGGAAAAAAGGGGGGGTTAAGGCATTTTTTTGGACTGAAAAGAAGGCTTCGACTCATTTTCCACACAAGAGATTAATGCAAAAATGGGGGACCAGGGGGGGATAAAGGGGAAGGCACTGCAATGATTGGGAAATACCTTCTAAAAAAAAGACAACGAATAAAGGAGTGGGCAAGGGGGTTCACAGAGGTCGGTTCTGGGACCGTGCTTTTTTTGGGTTTTGGAACGAAAAGAAGAAGGAATAGAAAAGTGTCCTTGTTTGCGAGTTGTGAAGTTTGATGAGAAAAAATCAATCGGACGATGTTAGAGAAATACAAAGGCTGCAGGCCTGGCCCCACCTCTTTTTCCCTCACTAATTTTTTAAAATTCTGAAATTGGGAAGTGCAGCACAGAGGGTACAGTCTAGGGGCCAGAAACACAAACCTCATCAAGAAAAAGGCTTGTAGTTAACCCCGCATATATCCTGAGGTGCGCATCACCCAAAGCGGCAAAAATTAAAAATCTAGCAAACTTAAGATTCCCCCTTCGGGCATGTCAAAAAGGAATCGTTCAGGATCCTGTACCCGGTACTTAGGCCTATTTTGGGATGAAAAGCGCCATTTGGAAACCCCACACCTACCAAAGCACGTAAGGAAACTAAAAAAGTGCAAAAATATGCATAAAGACTAGTCCTGGACAAAGGGGGGCTGTCCTACAGGAGAGATTAAAGGGGAAATCGACCTAACTCACTGAAGACGGGGGGATGGGAAGATATAAAAAAAACATGTTAAATACTGAGGGAAATCGACGGGGTAACAAAAGAGGATTTAAAGAAAGGGGGGGGACACAGCCACAAAGGACACGGCTCGAAAAGGAAGAATCAGTGAATCACAGGGGGTTAGGAAATATTTTTCGTCACAGAGTTGCCAGGAAGTGGAATAGCGAGGGAAAGATGTAGTGGAGAAAGGGTAAATACAAATTTTGAAGAGGTTTGATAAGTTTATGGGGCAGGAAAAGTGAACCAGTACGACCACGAAGAGACTTTCCAGGAGCTGGACGGACCCCTGCAACCACAAGTAGGGGAGTACATCATCGTGCAAATAGTGACCCCCCCTCGTAAAATGAAAATATTAGAAGCCCGTGGGGGCGTTTTCATTGGAGTGGACGAGAGTCAGTGTCAAAACTGGTAAGAACTTTTCCCAAAAACCACCTGACACGACAAAGACCCCAGAAGGGAAAACCAAACCCCGGGCACATTTCAGTCGATCGTGACGTATGAAAACACCTTTTGTATAGTATAAAATGTATTATTACATAGGCTTTTGCATCACTGGGAGCTTCACTAGGGGTTTTTGCTCACTGTAGCTTCATAGGCTTCTGTAACCTGGGACCCCTTTGGCTTCTGTAACAAGGTACTTTTACTACTTCTGCATCCCGGAGCTTTACTAGGCTTCTGTAACCTGGGAGCTTCTCAGTTTCTGTAAAACTGGTAGTTCACTAGGCTTTTGCATAATGGTAGCTTACAGGGTTCGTAGTGGGAGCTTCAAGGTGCTGAATCTGGGTAAACTTCAAATAGGTTTTTGCTCAAGGGATTACAGTTTCTTTAGCACTGGAAAATCAAAGGGTTTTTAACACTGGTAAAATTCACTAGGTTTTCTGTAAACCCGTAGCCACTAATTTTTTATCACTGGTCTCAAATTAAACTTCTGTATCACGGTAGATTTTTTTCTAAGCTTCTGTACCTGGAACTTCACAAGGGGTTCTGAAACACTGGGACTTCACTATGCTTTGTTCACTGGTAGTTCACTAAGCTTCTGTACATGGGGAGTTCCTAAGCTTCGTATCACGGTACTTCACTAAGCTTTTTGTATCAATGGGAAAATTCACTAAGCTTTTTGTATCCCTGGCAGCTTCACAAACTTATGTAAAAATGGTAGATTCATAACTTTTAAACACTGATAGCTTTACTAAGCTTCTTATCATGGTAGCGTCACTAAGCTTCGGTACCACTGGTAGCTTTACTAAGCTTCTGGATCAATGGTAGCTTCACTAAGCTTTTGTATCATGGGAGCTTCACTAGGCTTCGTATCACTGGAGCCCTTTATAAGTTCGTATCCCCTGGTGCTTTTTTTAGGCTTCTGTATCACTGGGAGCTTCACTAAGCTTTTTGTATCACTGGGAGCTTACTAGGCTTTTGTATCATGGAACTTCACAAATCTTCTGTACACTGCCCTAAACTT
>NC_069407.1:63481648-63513675 GCF_026875155.1 Cherax quadricarinatus
AGGAGAAAAATGGGGGACAAATGGTTTTTGGACTTGATGTGCTGTTGGAGTGTAAGCAGGGTAATATTTATGAAGGGATTCAGGTAAACCGGCAGGTCGGACATGAATCCTGGAGATGGGAAGTACAGTGCCTGCACTCTGAAGGGTGTTAAAGTTGCAGTTTTATAAGTGTAGTGTAAGTGCACCTGTGGTCTAAATTACTCATTGAAGTAGTGAACCACCATAAAGTACATGAAGCAGTTGATCTTCATTTGGATCAGGCTTTCTATACTGCATTAGGAAATACTACCTTGTTTACTAGACCAGGCACCTCTGAAGGAAAAAAGAACGAATTTGCCAAGTTGCGCAACTCCAATTTCAACAGGCTGGCTATGTTTTCATTCATGTGCAGCAGTCACCGACTGCTGGAAGATTTTTCGCACCCAGGTAAGAAAGGCCTGATATCCTGGATCTTAAAGGACTTGGAGCAAAATAAACACAGCAGTAGTCTTTTAATTATATTTTTCTTTCATCAAGTATGATTATATGTATTTACATTTGTGTACACTATGTACAAGTTTGGAGAATATGTGTATCATGGTGATCAAGAGGCAAGACAGCCAGAGACAGAGATCACCGCTTTCAACTAGCAGCTGTATGAATCTAAAAAGAGCTAACCATGAGTGGTCAACATCACCTTAGGAATTGTATGACCCACATTATAATTGGCAGAACCAAGGTACTGATTTAACGATGGGGTCCCCTTAATCGTTATACCCTTAGCACCTGGTTTGCTGGTTGGGAGGCATCCTATTTGGGAGTGTGTACATACGCCAAATAAATATAATGTACTCTCTGCATGCCAAACATTCAGGGCCGGATTAAGAAGTCTCCGGGCCCTAGGCTATTCAGATTGGCGGGGCCCCTTTGAGTTACGGGTAAGCGAAGCGACCCCTTCCAGCGGGGGGGGGGGGGGGGGGAGTTCGGTGTGATCCTGTTTAATGACTAATTAAACACATTCTGGCTATTTAGATTAAATTTAATTGGGAAAGTACATCAAGACAACCAAAACCATTTACCAACAGCCATTATAACTATCTTGTTAAATCATGCATTTTAAAGAGAATAAACTCAAGACAGCATAGCATTACTAGATTAGGCTATTAAAGTAGTGACATCATGTACCTATTATATTCAGCATAACCACTACAGCCTATTTTTTCCCTTTATAAATCACTGACCATTATTGTTATTCATTGCATCATGCATAAGACTATCTAATCATA
The DNA here is from genome assembly GCF_026875155.1 of Cherax quadricarinatus. Classification (NCBI taxonomy): domain Eukaryota; kingdom Metazoa; phylum Arthropoda; class Malacostraca; order Decapoda; family Parastacidae; genus Cherax; species Cherax quadricarinatus. Next base: position 63,482,914 of record NC_069407.1, read on the forward strand.
TAAACTCAAGAAAGTAAAGAATTGTTTATATTCACAGGCACTTCTTAAATAAACTTTTTTCTGGATTTCACATTGGCAAAATCATCAATTATTTTCTGAAAATCAATATTTCTTGTTAGACCCAGATCAATGGTCAACGAGGCTAGGTTACAAAATTTTTGTCTTGGCTCATTGTTGAACGGAAGCTGGTTTTCACTCTTTTAAAAACAGAAAATGAACGTTCTCCTTCACAGTTAGTAGCTGGAAGTGTTAGGTAAAGGCGATACACTATTTTCAACATTAGGGAAGGTTTCTGAGATACCTGCATTTCTTAAATGTTTCAAAGCAGCTGAGGGCGCACATTTTTCAGGTGGAGTTTTAATCTGATTCATATCCCCAGAAAAATGAATTTATTTCTTCAACAAATGTGTCCTGAACATCTGCTGAAACGTGTTGTTGCAGCTTTAATGCAGCTTCTCTCAATTCTGCATCTGGCATAGTAGTAATTTTGAACCAGAAAATCCAAACTTGTCATTCAGATTCTGGTTAGATTTCTTTCACCAATTCTGTAATCAGTGAATCCAGAATGACGAAGTATGTAGCTGTCTTACATTTCTGCCTTGGTAGCAACACAATTTCATTGTCTGGCTCTTCAAAATTGCGTTTCCTCTTCCTTGACCGCTGACTGTAGTCTTTCACCAGCAGTTTAGCTTTCTCTTCAAACATTTCAAAAGCTTCATCATTGCGAAGTGAGCTTACAAATTCCACTAAGCCTGCATAGAGGTTAGCACAAGTAGCCATTTCAATTTCAATTTTCTGAAGTGTCTTGTTCGTGGCATTTAACCGTTCCAGTATACAGTCCCAAAGCACACAAAGTAAGGCCAATTCAAAATCTTCCAATTTTGATGCTAAGCTGGCTGCTTCGCTTCTTGTAGTTGCTGTCTGGTCTTCATCCTCTGCTATTTGGATCAAAGCAGAACGTATTTCAGCAAAGCTGTCTTTCAAAGCATGTGTTGCATCATGCTGCGCTGACCACCTTGTTGTTGATAATGATTTGATGACATCTCCATGAATGGTTGACTTGAGTATACCCCACCGATGCGTTGAAGCAGGGGAAAAAAATTAAAAGAGTGCTGTAAAAGTCCAAAAAATGAAAACGGGCAGCGACACAACACTCCGCAGCACATGACCAACAAGATTAAGAGAATGTGCTGGGGCAGGGCAAATATTCAGCAAGTGGGTTGATTTGCTTGATACGGGCTTGCAATCCATTATATTTCCCCGACATGTTACTTGCATTGTCGTAGCTCTGGCCACGGCAATCCATAATAGAGAGATCATGTTCAAGCGGGGAGTATCCAGTACTACATTAAATCATTGTTTCTCCTTCATGGCCTGAAAGGGAACGAATTTTATAAAGCGCTCTCAGGTTTCCCATGGAGTCGACAAAGCGAACAATGAAGGGTAAAATTGATCTGTATGTGAATATCTGGTGTTGAATTTTACACTTATTGCAAAGTATTTTGCAGTTTTCACGGCTGCTATGATGTTATTGAGGACCTTCTTAGTCATCAGTTCAATAAATTCATTGCATATAGTAGATGACATGAAAGATAAAGTGCCTCTTCCTGCATTCCAAAGGGTGTGACACATGATTTGCTAAGAATGGATCGAATTGTGCTAACAGTTCTATGATCCCTAGGAAATTGCCATTGTTTTCCGAACCAAAAACCTCATTTTCTCCACCGGAAAGCATGTCCTCTTAGAGCAAAGAATTTTACAACAGCCAAACAACTCTTTCTAGAACTTTTCTCCAATAAGTGCGCTCTTTTTCAGTTTGATTTTCCAAATAAGAATCCAATAAGACTTTTTTCTGTGCACGAAATACACTGGCTAAAATGCACCCTCCTGTAAAGTGGTGCTTCCTGTATGATCTGACGTATCTGCAGATTCAACTGTACTGGTAACATCAGAAACTGTTTTCGTGAGCATGTCTGTGTCTTTCTGCAGCTTCCAAATTTCTTCTTTTTCTGTTCTTCTTCTTGAATTTTCTTTTTTTCTTTTCTGTGACCCACTCATATAAGAACGTCCAACATCACGTTCACGAGATGCCATAATGAGGATGTATCACTGTCTGTAATCATGCAAATACAAATTTTTCATTATCAATTATATTAATTTTTTAAAATTTTTATATTTTTTTTTCTGTCAATTGGGGGGATATGGCCTTGTAGCCCCCTTTCCTTGGCTGCGCATCTAAAAATTCAAACGTTACCAGAAGGAGTCATATACAGACTTTTACCATAGAAATTTGTTTTTGTGATTTGGTAGAGTATTTACTAATTCATCCTCCTTGATCTCCAATTTACTTAAAAAGAAATCATACTGAGTCAAAGAACAATGCACATGGTATTTATATTACCATTTTCATAACTAAACTAATCATTATGTTTTGCATGATAATTGGCCTACCACCATAGATAAGGACATGAGAATTAAAGAATGCAGGGGGCAATTTTTCAGTTTCACCCACCCAACGATTTTCTGATGTGGCTTATGTGTTTCTGGGGAAATATGTAGTAATTAATTTTATGTTCTACATCACTTCCCTCGCAACTTGAAAACTAAGCATTTGCGACGGAAGTGATGTAGAACATCAATCAATTGAGATCTGTTATTGAAATGATGAAGACTTAAAGACAGGACAAAATGCTTTTAAAACCTGCAAACGGAAGTCAGTTTGCGTTTTTATGTTTTTCTTTATAGTATTTTTGCCAAAAATGCGTCTTTACTGGTCCATGCGTCTTTACTGGTCAAGTAACCCTATCAGGTACCTCCCTTAACATTTAGAGGCGAAAACAAACATTTATCCATACACATCAATGTCTAAACAACAACACTTCAGTTAATTTTGTCACAGTACAAGTCTAGATAACGTGTAATTACCCACAGAAAATTGGAGAGGAATCTCCCATACTCACCCATTAGCGGGAAAACACAGCTGTTCTGATGTAAACAAAGGCGTGTTGAGTGTTGCCATCTATGGTTAGGTTTATTTATTTTTATTTTATTTTATTTCATTATTTATTTTTGTTTTGATTAATTTTTAAAAATTAATTTTACTCTCCAAACACTTGAACATTTTAGGTAGGGACCCCTTTGCACTTGCACCATGTGCGCAGTCTTGGATGAGCCCCTGAACCCCTTGGACCGCGGGGCCCCCAAATGCGCGGGGCCCTAGGCAAATGCCTAGTTTGCCTATTCGGTAATCCGGCCCTGCACACCTTCACCCCAATAGGGCTTTAATGGCCAGGACTAGTCTCCCACCTCCAAGCATAGAGTGCCACCATAACACGTTACAATAATGGGACAGCCTTTCCTCTCAACCATCCAACTCATTAGATAGAGCTCAACTTTTCTCGAGATATAAAGCCAAATTCTAGAGCGAGATAGCAGACAGTAGGGCCTAACATAGGTCCCCCCCCCCGACAAACTGTGGAAGTTAGAAGAATATCTCCTCACTAAAAAACCCCCACCACATTAAATTCAAATTTTATATATACATAAAAAGGGGGAAAAAAGATCTACCCCATATACTCCCTGGCACATCCAAACTTAAATATAAATGTGATAGAGTATCAGCCAGCTTATTATCGTTGCCAGCAATTTGAGCAATATGTATTTACAGGGTTGCAGCCTGAGACTCCATCGCATGAGCCTTGTGTTGTGGTTTCTCATTGAGTTAATATACACCAGAGGGTTTTGGTCATTGTAGACTGTGACCACGTGAGATGACTACCCCACGTAGCCCTAGAAATGCTGTAATGCCAGTATCAGAGGGAGGGCTTCTTTTTCAATTGTGGAGTAGGCCCTCTGGTCATGTTGGTATTTGGCAGAAAAGTAAGCCACAGGCTGCAAGCATTCATTTTCCTCAGTTTGTACTAGTACTACCCCCCCCCCCCCGACTCACAAGAATCAACCTGTAATTAAAAGCATTTTGAGAAATCAGGAGACAGAAGATTGGATGCAGTACAAAGGATAAGCTTTGCCTTAGCAAAAGTGTCTTGACATTCTGGGGTCAATAGAAATGGGATTTATGACTAGTAAGTGAGGTTAGAGGGGCTACCACATCTGCAAAATTCTTACAGAATCTTCTATGAAAAATTACCATACCTAGGAAACGTTGGAGGGATTTCCTATCATGAGGTACTGGATAATTTTTAATGGAAAGAATTTTAGCAAATTTAGGTGAAATTTTGCCACTGCCTACTTCATGGCCAAAAAAATTAACAGCAGACTGGCCAAAGGATGACTTGCATAAATTAACTGTTAAGTGGAAGCTCTGAAAAGTCTCTACGAAAGCCTTAAGCCTAAACATATGTTGGTCCCAAGTTTCTGGCATCACAACAATGTCATCTAAGTAAGAGGCCGGGCCTTCAAGTCCTTATGGATCAGTTTCTGGAATGCTGGTGAGTTTTTCATTCCGAAGGGGGTTACTGTATACTGATAATGACCTGGAATTATGAAGGCAGAGATTTCCTTCACCATAACTGTAGAAGGTACCTGATAGTAATCTTTAACCTTTGAGTTTAGACACAAAAGTAGCCTTACCCACGAAGTCAGTTACGTCATCCAGACGCGGCAGAGTGTAAGCATGTAAAATAGTGACCTCATTTACCTTACGGTGGTCTGTACTCATTCGAAAACCTCCATCAGCTTTCTTAACAAGGATGCATGGAGAAGCCCATGGACTAGATGACTCCTCCATTAACCCATGCTCTAACAGAAACTCTACCGCCTGCTGAAGTAGCCTCTGTTTTACAGGGTTAGCTCTGTAGGGGGAGAATTTAATAGGTTTAAAGTTTCCAGCATCTACATCATGATATCCTAATACATTTTTTCGGAACATCTGAAAATGTAAGATTGTAGGAGCGCAGTTTAACTTCTTGATTCTCAGTCAGCCCCACCATTAAAGGGCTAGGGTACTTGAGGAGGACAGAATTGGGAAGCTTTACTTGAATTTCAGGGATATGGTGCAAGGAGTCAGGGTTGTTTATAGAGGCAGAGGGCAGATTCATTGTTGGGACTTTATCTGGAGTATAAAATGCTTTAATTTGATTAATGTGGTACATTTTACTCTTTGAGGTCTTGTCAAGGGGAGCTACCACATAATTTACATGAGATAATTTATTATAATTTCCAGCTTTTAAGGAGTATGTTCTTATGAAGAGACTGGACAAATATATGAGTGGGAGGGGCTGGGTTTGATTGGTGTCATTGGGTACTGGAGTTATTTCTTGGGAAGCTTTAGGTAGTAGTCGTTTTGATAAGGACCTGCCTCGCATAGGCCAGTAGGACTTCTGCAGTGTTCCTCCATTCTTATGTTCTTATGTTCTTATGAGTACCTTGTCTCCTGGTTGGAAGGAGCGAAACTTTGAGTTTCTGTCACACCTCTGTTTCATCGTATTTTGAGCTGCTTTTAAGTTATCTTTAGCCAACTGATGTGCCACTTACAACCATGAGCAAGGGTTGTAGAGTATTATACAGGTGTCTTCTCCCATCCATCTTTCCTTGAGCCTCCGAAGACGACCTCATTCATTGTGCCCAACGATCAGCTCAGATGGACTGTACCCTGTGGATTCCTGCACTGTTTCTCTCATTGCGAACAGCATCAGAGGTAGTGATTCATCCCAGTCTGTAGGAAAACGCATATAAAAAGTTCTAATCATGTTTTTTAATATTTGATGGAATGTTTCCAAGGCGCCTTGGGACCGAGGATGATAGGCAGTTTCATAAGTTATGAATTATTCCTATCCTAGTTAATGCTTTTCTAAAAGTTTTGGTAGTAAAATTAGTGCCTTGGTCACTCTGAATAGACTTAGGAATGCCAAAGCAAGATATAAACGTAGTTAAGGCCGTAAGGATTGATTTAGAATTCGTACTGCGCATTGGGATTGCCTCTGGATATCTAGTTTCTTTATCCATAATAGTAAATAAAAGATTCTCCATTGTCAGGAACGGGATGGAGGGTGTCCAAGTTTCCTTACATGCTGACATTCTCTACAACAGCGGATATGGTTCTTCACATCCTGTCTTAACTTTGGCGAGAAGAATTTGTTTAATATTCTATACATGGTTTTAGTAATTCCTAAGTAATTCCTGAGTTATGAGCTATATTTATTATAAAAGATCTAAAATTTTTATTAACTACAAATCTGTCTTTCGATTTCCCTCTACCTCCTTACAAGTGTCATTGCAGATTAAAAAGTCGTTTTAATTTCATATTTGACCGGGTGATCTGCGGGAGATTAACCCATGGCTGCCTGAAAAGTGAAATTAAATGAAGAGTCTTCTCGTTGTTCTCCTCGAAAGAACAGTCCCTCAGGCATGGAAACAGACACATCTCGCAACCCTGGGTCTGTTCGCTAAATTTACGAGGCCCTGGCTAGTTTCCCTCATAAAACAAATTGGCTATTCCGAGATCAGAGTCGTCTAAGGATGGGTTAGCATTCTAATCAGATATTCCTTGGGATTTTGGTCGAGTTATGGCCAACATCGGAGAAGAATTAGTCATTATAGGTTCTGTACAATTAGTAAGGACACGGCATCTTTCATAGGAAATCCATCAGAAACACCTACAGTTAAATATCCAGTGTAGTATTTACTCTGCACATATATTTTATGTAAAGGGACAGAAAATACTGCTCCTCCAAATGCTTCTAAAACAAATGATGTGTGGAATGATGTTTATTCAGAGAGGGGAAGTACTGCCTCTCGTATTAATAAATTCCTTTGGGGGGCACAGCCGACAATTGTCGGTTGTGAAAGCATGGATTTTTGCGCATTCCTCCTACACCCACTTCCATCTGGGTTCCTGTTCTCTATTTCTGATCAATCACAAGCCTTCCCTGAGTCGCTCCAGCTAAGTGGTGATGGCGTCTGCTCACTTCCCATTAGTCAAGAGGCCAAATTGTAAACACTTCTAGCTAGGCATCGCTGAGAAACTTTTTTTCATTGAGTGACACTCGTATACCCTTGGATTTTACCCTTTACAATGTCGGTAAGTACTGATTTGTGTGTCTAGTGCATAAATGAATAGTTTAGCCATATGTTGATATATAAAGTCTGTGGAAGCATAATATGAGTGCACTTTGCAAATGAACAAAGTGCAACAAAAAAGACCGAAAAACTTGTTCTTGCCACTTTAGGCTCCATTTTAAATTTCAGTAAATAAATATTTATAAAAAAATTGTAATGCATATATGAATTCTCTAGTGGTATGGGTGTGAACAGAACATTTTTATTGTCCTTCCAGATCAATGAGAAATTGTTTTATGGTCCAAATATGTCTGCATTTTGGAAGAAAGTGACTCAGATCCAGAGCCAGATGACCTGCAATTGCTTCACAGTGGTGATGAGTACTTGCCACCGGATGCAGAAGTGTCAAGTGATGAAGAAGAAAACGAGAGACGATCCAAAAAGCAAAAATTGTCACTCCCAGTGCCAGGCAAGCTATTTACAAGCAAGTTGTGCAACAAATACAAACATGTCACATCCTCATTTTCCTGGGTCATATGCAAAGTAAATCTATGCATCAAGAAGGATAGAAATTATACAAATTAGCAATCTAGAATGATTGTTCTTTCTCATGAAAGTCAGGAATATGGGAATTGAAAGTTATATCCCTTTGCAATATGTTCATGTTGCTACTTGTTTCAATTTTGTATTTTTTTAATACTTATAAAATGTTTGGAAACAAGTTTAATTTATGTTTTTCATATTGTCTTTTTGTATAATAAATTTAAAAAATAGTTATTTGGTGTTTTATTAACAATTGTAACTTTGTAACATTTAAAATTGTTCACCCTTCAGTGGGCACGACCTAGTTTAGTCGGTCTTCGCATATTGGCAACTGATCGAAAACAAACATTCACATATCCATTTATGTGGGCTCATTTACCTCACATTGAGATACTTTATTCACTCATAGGAAGTACATTTCAAACTAGGATCTTTCATATGCTTGCCTCCCAAGGGGTTCGAACATTATGCCCTAGTATCTTTAAATGTTTGTGCTTCCGTCTTCTTTGACTTCTCCTGAAGGGAGATTTGACAAGTACTATATAATATTGGGCCATTCCAACTTCTATTTCTTTTTTGATTCATTTCCCTAGGAAGACTGGTAATTCTTCCTACTGGTTGGGGCCTAATTGGGCAGTTGGGCTTAAAGTGTCCAGGTTTATAACAGTAAAGCATACTACCTCTGATTTGACTTTGTTTCCTGCTGATGTTGAGGCTTACTCCATTCTGGATACTGATGTCATGGTTCACCATATTGAGTGGCTTGATGTCGCTCACCCGGTTGACCCTGAACTGAGTAGTGTGGCTCACCAGGTGACTTAGCTGGCTGACGTCGTAGTTCACCTTCATCCTGGCACTTCGTTCTCCAATCAAGAACTTTTCTTTGATGATCTTTGCTCATGCCAGGCTGTTGAGGAGAAAGATAAGACCGCTAGGACAAGGAGCGGTTAGTTTCGAAAGTATCAGCCAACCTGGCTGCTTCCAATGCAGTAACTAACGAATGATCTTGAAAGAAGACTCGCACCTCTGTTCCTACAGATTCCAGCAGGTTATCCACCAAAATTAACTATTCAAGCTCCTCGAAGTTAGCGACACACTTGCCTTGTACCATTTAGTAAAGGCTGCTGCTGCTGCAGAGAATTCTGATGTTGTGTCTCCCATTATTCTTAGACAAACCCAATACACCTGCTGCTACGCGAGACTGTCGATCAGAGAGTTCTGGTGTTCTCTCTCTCTCATTCTGCACGAACCTAAGCCAAGATCTGCGACTAACTGCTTCTGTAGAGGGAGAAACGTTAATCCAGTGTGCCATACTTGCCTCGGCTTTCAACTTTGTGGGAATAATATCACGAAGCTGCACAGCAGTAAAAGTGTTTTGATATTCAATACCACTAGAACGAGCAATTCATCAGCAATGCTGTAGAGAAAGAGTGGTTAGGTTTAATAGAGTAAATTCAGTCATCAGTTGCCTGACATTAACTCCAAATATACGAGTCATAGCTCAAGCAGCTATGCACAGTACGACTGCAGAATAAACACAATAGCAAGGCTGACACGCAATAGTGAAGTGAGTGCAAAGTTGACACGCAATAAATGGAAGCGAAGGCAAAGGTGACGCAATACCAAATAGCAAATCTATCTAAACAATACAAAGACTTGCTCCTGCTCCACCTCCAGCTCTTAGCTCCAGCTCCTGCTCCAAGTCCAGCTCCAGCTCTCGGACAGGCTGCCCGCATTACTCACCCAGGTAAGAAAGGCCTGCTATCCTGGGTCGTAAAGGGACTTGGAGCAAAATAAGCACAGCAGTAATCTTATAATTATATTTTTCCTTCAAGTATGATTATAGGTATTTACACTTATGTATACAATGTACAAGTTTGGAAAATAAGTGTGTCATGGTGATGAAGTGGCAAGACCGCCAGAGACAGAAACCACCACTTTCAACTAGAAGCTGTATGAATCTGACAAGAGCTACTAACCATGAGTGTTCCACATCACCTTAGCAATTGTCTGATCCTCATTATGATTGGCTGAACCAAGGTACTGATTTAACAATGGGGCCCCCTTAATCGTTAAACCCTTAGCACCTGATTTGCTGGTTGAGAGGCAGCCTATGTGGGAGTGTGCACATATGCCGAATAAATGTAACGTACTCTTTGCATGCCACAGAAGAGTAACTGACTTTCAAAAGCAATTCTTCTTTGACCTTTGCATTCATTTTAATGTCCATTATTAATATTTGTGCACTCCTCTTGTATGTGGACTCGTGTCCATTAGACCCTTCTGCAGAATTTTCATTCCAATAATCATTGACCTGTCTCTATTAACGGCAGGCACACTTGTTGCAATATTCCGCAGAGTTGCATCTCCTAAGCTAAAGGGATCTCTTCCATGCAGAAACTTTAGAAGCCTCCTGGCATCTTTATCATCTCATGCTTGCCTGACATGAAAGACTTCCTTGTGCTGGCCACTTGTCACATATGCACCAATGACTTCTTGCATTGTAGCACTGATGTCAAAGCATGCTGATATGGATATAAAGTACTGTGCACGCTGGGGCTCAGACGTACCACTACCTCGTGTTAACCCTCCAGTGGTTTCCATGGTACTTTTTCTATGAACAAATGTGATGACAATCCAACCCTGTGTCGGTCACTCCTACGATCATTGTGCTCAAACTCGCATGACATGAAAACATCTGAAATCTCTGCAAATATAATGTGCAGAGCTGCTGCAATATATGCCAACATTTCTTGAACAACTTTTAGCTGGAGGTTAAACTTTCCAGTTCTCTCAGCCCAGACGATTACAAAAAGAAATGTGGACAATCTCTGTGTGTTTTATCCAGAGGCAGACAGATGAATGATCATCCATACTTTTCTTGCTCTAGCCTTTCTTAAATTTTGCCAAATGATCAATACTGCAAACGTCTTCTGTAGATATTTCTCTTGTCATCAACTGGCCATACATCTTTTTTTGCCTCACTCAGGTTTTCATCGACTAATGCAGCGTTTTGAATCCCTGGCAAGATTTTTCAGTTTCAGAACTTCTCGTGTTGTCCTCCATATTTTAAGCGAGTTGTGTATTAATTTCAGTGCCTTCAGTCCACGTAGCTGGAAAATCATCATCGTCAGTTTCTTCATTGGCCTGTGAATATCTTTGATAACTATCTTTTAAAAATAGGCTTAAGGCCTTTGCTACCAATATTACAATAATAGCAGAGTGAACAAGCAGAAATCCTTGACTGCTTTAGAAACAGCGTGTGGTTAACCTTTTATAGTGAATATACAACTTGCAAACTCTTTTGGGGGCCTGAACCTGACATGATTTGAGCTATGCAACCTAAATAATTCATCCACTGTGTGGAACCTCGTATAATATAGGTGAATGAAGACCACTATCCGACGGGCCGCTTAAGATTATCATTTGTGCCTTCCGCCATAAGGGCTTGCTTCTGAGCAGATAAATTTCAGGTTAGAATAGACACAACTCGTGTCACTTGAACTCATGTCTATCATTGTCAGAAAAGTTATAGACGACTTACCAGGACATTCTCCCTGACACTTTGTATTATTTCTGACCATCCAGGCTATGATGAGCTTAATGGCTATGTCATTTTCCACAGAAGGTCCAGCTGTGGTCTTGACCAAAATATTCAATTATCTTTTGCTTCGCTGATATCAAGATTTTCACTGGCTTGTCCGACGGTTTACAAAAGATTTTTTTGCCTCTGCACCTGTTGTTCCAGGCATTGCACCTAGGTTCTGTTTCTCTACTGGCGTTATCGTTGCAATGATGCCATTCCATATAAAGTATTCAGCCCATCCAGTTTTCTACCATTGCGGTCAATATTATTTGCCGTGTACTGTAGAAGAGGATCACGATTAGTCCAGAGATATCTGCATCTTTTGAGGCATGTGAGGGAAAAGTTCAACAGATAGGAGTAGCGAGCGAGTATATGGTAATGATAGTTTGATTGCTGGCTGCTTGTTAAGGTAGGGTCAGTCTAGCTCTCGCTATCCTCTCCCCCCCTGTTTCCACCCCGTAAGGTGACGTGTGGGGCTCGGACCAAACAGTAATCATTTGACTCTCAGCTCCCAGCACAACTGTAAGTAAAAGCCTCTGCTCCTATTCTAGTGGATATATTGGTTGAAAGCTTCACTTCTGAACAATAATAAACTTAGTCCTTTCAGTCTTAAGTTCCACATTATGCTTTTAGATAATCACCATTTCTTTTAGGTATTGTACTTATCATGGAGAGTGATTTCTTAAGCAGTGGGAAACCTTTGTCTCTTTCTAGCTTGGAATGACAGCTCGGGTCACCTGCCAACCAAAGAAACGTGTTGAAGGAGACGGACTTAAGTCCTGAGACGTCACTTTTTGATCTACCTACCTGATTAATTGTAGGCAACAGCAGGCAACTACCCCTCATCTTTGAAGTGGTAAAGAACCTGCGTTCTTGTCATCTGGACAGACTATTCAAGGCGATAGAATCTGTGAAGAACTAGTCGTTGGGTTGTCACTCAACACCTGTGACCCCCCCCCTCCCACATCATCAGCAATGGCTACAATTTCTACCAGACGGTGTCAACAGCAACCAGACACCCCAGTTTAACTGTACATATTAGCGTTGGATTCAGATATCATTTTCATTTTTCATTTTTCTTTCAAGTAGGATACACCTTCATGTTTCACTGTTTTATCTTTGCATTACTAAATAATAAAGTGTTTATCTTTGTGAATTATTTCTTTTTCTATTCATTAATTTTCCTGAGGAGGAGCCAGCCTTGGTAATACTGTCTGAAGTTGTTACAGGGCTGAGTAAGCCTTCACAAGGCTGCTACACATATTTCAATTTTCTTCACCTCTTATTATAAAAAGAAGAAACAATGGTTGCTTAAAGACTCAATCAAAAACCTTTGTGCAAGAAAGCTGATGCAGCTGAACTTTTAGACCAATCAGAAGAGGAAACAATAATCACTCCGGGTCTTGCTTCCTGCAGTGTTGCTTGCCCTAATGAGACAATCTTCATCTCCAGTTTCTTTATATTAAAAACTTTTCTAAGCAGCAGCACCAGTGATTCTGGAACAAATGCATTTTTCCTTTACAAGAATGAATCCAAGCAATTGATATTTTTTTGATCAGTTCTGTTGCTGCTTCTTTTATTCATAATTTTTCTGCCTCAGGGTCTGTCAACTTTGAAGAGCTATAAAGTTTGTTGACTATAGCTAGCGCAGTGTTTCTGAATGTCACAACGTTGCATTTATATTTGATGGAAGCGATGAGAGCTTAGTTGCCGAAATGATTCCCTACTTTCTACTTCATGCAATTCACATTGTAAGAATAATCACAGAGCTCGTCATCATGTTTGTTAGATCACTCACTGTTATCTGTTAACTGCCATTCTCCATGAGGTATTCAGTGATTTTTAGAAATGGTTCACTTGGCATGACTTCTAGTTTGATCCACTTATTTCTGTGTTGATTCTCCAGCAAGTCAGTAATATACATCGAGGGAATCTGTTTTCCGGTACTGAAACTGATGCTCCAGACTTTGTGAGAGACAGTGTACACCTACATATTGATCTGCAAATTTATTTCTGCTGCGAACATTAACAGGCCAACTATCCTCTCGTTTTTTTGTACATCATTTCTTCAGTAGCTTGGAATTCCTTTGTTCTCACACGAAAGATCTCTTTGTCATCAAATCCTCTCTTTTCTTCCCTGTTGGTAGGGCAGGTTGACCACAACAGTGGTGACGGAAACTGATCAGAGGCTCCTGTGAGCAAGTGTACGAGTGGTGGTGATGGCGGGATCTTCTTCACACTTTGTATTATGATCAGGATTAATAACATTCTTATTACAATAATGTTGTCGGCCCTTGTAGTGAAGAGACTATCCATCATATTTGTGTATGTTGTCTCCCAGTTGTTCAGCAGCTTTGTCAACATCACAGCTGCTATTTCATTGCAGTGTAAATGTTGATAGTCCATTGGTCAAAGACTAGTAACAAACCACACGGTCATCCATAGTTGCATAACACATTGTTATCAGTGATTTAAAGACACAGTTATCCATGGTTGTAAGGTGTTTAACACTCTTCACTGACAGCTTGTTCACTGACAACTTCTTCACTGACAGCTTCTTCACTGGGCTTTTAACAGGTCATAGATGAACAGGAGCCTGAAAAGTTTCAAATGAGTCACATTACTCATCAGATATTTTCAATACAGGAACAGTTATCTCGTTTTCATTAAAAAATATTTGGACAAATTAATGGGAAATATGTGTGCGCTTCTATTGAGGAAACGACATATTCAGTCCTTTTAAATACAATTTTTAAACAAGCTTCCCACATGCATTTATATATAAGTTTATTTGTTCACTGGTATCTTAAGAACATTTTTTTGAAAAGAGAAATACTGGTGCAATATTTTTAAGTTTTTACCATATTTTACCATAAAGTAACTGGATTATAAGTAAATAACCGGCACTAAACTTTTTAATTCCCTTACACTTCCTAAATTAGAATTAACTATGTTTAGATATAATTATTTATAATTAAGTAAAATTTATATATGGCAACCCGGATGATCCAAATTAAGTCACTAATACTAATGTTCCCTATGACATATTTCAACATATAACCGAAAACATATTCTTTTTTATAATTCAGCTCATATTAGTGATATGCTAAATTGTTAGATAATGTCTCAAACGTCATGCATCATAAAACAAATTTTTATATAAGAAGTCAGATATTGCAAGCCATATAATTCAAGTAAATTAACCTAATTAGCTAAATATTCAGTAGTTAAAAGGTAATTTTAAGACTGAAAAGCAGATCCATTTCATGAACCATCCCTTCGTGAGCAACACCCTACTATTATGGTCCATTCCCTGGAGTCTCCCATCCTGAGTAACACTACTAATGGGTTCATTTACATGAACCTTCGCTTGGAAATCAATTGTATAAAATACCGACACAATGGATATATAAATACATATGCTGTATAATGTGATCCTTTATTGACAACGTTTCGCCCACACAGTGGGCTATATTATGTTTGTGACTTGATAAAGCCCACTGTGTGGGCGGAACGTCAATTTAGGATCACATTATACTGCTTATGTGTTTATATTTTCGAACCTTCCCTTCACCAGCAACACATGGAAGCTTCAATACATGAAGCCTCCCGGTAAAATGTTTGTTACTACACTGGCCGTGTCCCATGAGGGAAGGGTCACCCAGACAATCACTTTCACTATCATTCTTTTTAATTGCTGTTTTCCTAGTTGTGCATTGATAAAAAGTTGCTTTATTGAGACTAATAATGCTTTGGAACAATAATAGCGGCAACTATATTCATTCAATTGTTAACCAATAACCTATTTCCTCAAGAGAAAATTTAAGACAACTTTTGAGTCCGCCTGAACCATTTGTCATGTCAAAATCGAAACATCTCAGAAAAAAAAACATACGTTAAGGAGTAAAGGAAAAACATAGGAAAAGGCCAGGTTACGGGGTGAGCAGAAAGCCAGAAAACAGGTCAGGTGATGAAATTCGAGAAAAAAGGTCAGTAACTAGGTAGTACAAGTTTGATGTCTTCCTGCTTAAAACAGGAGACTTCAAATGACATTATTCGATATATTGTTTGTGAGAAATTTCATGAATTTTTGGAGTGCCTTTGAGGAGATCATTATTTACATCACCTTGATGTCAACATCATGACAGCTTTATTTCTCGTTTTGTGTTTTGGTGCAGTCCTAAGCTCCTACGTAAATGCGTTTTGTTTTGTACTATAATTTAAATTAAGACCTTGGAAAACCCGGAGGGTGATATTAGTTTTGAGGCGAGGGAAGAGATTTTTACACAAGGTAAAAGAAAAAACTCGATAACTCATCCTATTCGGATTTATAAAATATTTTCTCTTCTAAGGGTATCTTTTATAATTTTAGAAAACTATATTTACTCCGATTAAAATAAAAATGAGTATAACGCGTCTGGTAGCGGGGTCTCTCGGCAAGAAAAAAAAATGTAAATATTTGTATGCTTCTCAGGAGTCGCATGAAAATGGGCTATTGCATTCATGGAGACCAGTAATATAATAATAGCTTGACTTTTGTTTTGCTACTGTGAGATACGGGTGCCAAGTGAGGCACGCTGACAGCTGCCTGCCATTGCCACACTAGAACACTGCCAAGACCAACTTTCAGTAAGGCTGATATGCCAGGATGTATTATACAAGTCAGAAACTGTATTGTATTTTTCCCAGATTACTGTCGTTGGAATAAATTCCTTATATCAGTCAACTAATACTAAGAATATTATATTAGTTAAATGGTCTTTCAGCATTCTGAAAGGCATGTTTATAATTAACAGAGTGAATATATTTGTTTAGTCTATATGATGAATATTCTGTTGCCGAGAATTGTATTCCAGGATGTGGTGCGCCAAACTGATTTCCGCTTTATTTTCAAAATTAAAAATGTTCTTGCCTATAAGCATAGAGCAAATTATCCATGAAGATATTAAATGCACACGTTTATCCTGGCATATCAATAATTATAAACCAACACTCCCTTTATAAAGCATTGCCTCACCACGCACCCTCCTCACCACGTACCCTCCACACCACGCCTCCTCATCACCTTTTACGCTCCTCACCACGCACCCTCCTCACCACGCACCTTCCTCACCATGCACCCTCCTCAACACGCACCCTCCTCACCACGTACGCTCCTCACCACGTACGCTCCTCACCATGCACCCTCCTCACTACACACCCTTCTCACCATGCACGCCCCTCACCACGCACCTTCCTCACCGCGCACCTTCCTCACTACGCACCCTCCTCACCACGTACCCTTCTCGTCATGCACATCCATCACCACGCACCTTTCTCACCATGCACCTTCCTCACCACGCACCCTCCTCACCACGCACCCTCCTCACCACGCACCCTCCTCACTACGCACCCTCCTCACTACGCACCTTCCTCACTACGCACCCTCCTCACCACGCACCTTCCTCACTACGCACCCTCCTCACCACGCACCCTCCTCACCACGCACCTTCCTCACTACGCACCCTCACCACGCACCTCTCTCACCACGCACCTCCATCACCAAGGACCCTCCAAACTACGCACCTTCCTCACCACGCACCTTCCTCACCACGCACCCTCCTCACCGCGCACCCTCCTCACCGCGCACCCTCCTCACCGCGCACCTTCCTCACCACGCACCCTTCTCACCACGCACCCTCCTCACCACGCACCCTCCTCACCACGCACCTTCCTCACCACGCAACCCTCCTCTCCACGCATCCTCCTCTCCACGCACGCCCTCACCACGCACCCTTCTTACCAAGCACCTTCCTCACCACGCACCTTCCTCACCGCGCTCCTTCCTCACCACGCACCCTCCTCACTACGCACCCTCCTCACCACGCACCATCCTTACCACGCACCCTCCTCACCACGCACACTCCTCACTAAGCACCTTCCTCACCAAGCACCCTCACCACGAACTCTCCTCACTACGCACCTTCCTCACCACGCACGCTCCTCACCACTTACCCTCCTCACCACGCACCTTCCTCACTACGCACCACCCTCACTACGCACCCTCATCACCACGTACCCTCCTCACCACGCACCCTCCTCACCACGCACCCTCCTCACCACGCACCTTCCTCACTGCGCACCCTCCTCACCACGCACCCTCTTCACTACGCGCCTTTCTCACCAAGCACCCTCCTCACTAAGCACCTTCCTCACCACGCACGCTCCTCACCACGTACCCTCCTCACCACGCACCTTCCTCACTACGCACCCTCCTCACTACGCACTCTCCTCACTACGCACGCTCCTCACCACGCACCCTCCTCACCACGCACCCTCCTCACTACGCACCTTCCTCACGACGCACCCTCCTCACCACGCACCCTCCTCACCATGCACATTCCTCACCACGCACGTTCCTCACCAGGTACCCTCCTCACCACGCACCCTGCTCACCATGCTCATTTCTCACCACGCACCTTCCTCACGACGCACCCTCTTCAATACGCACCTTCCTCACCACGCACCTTCCTCACCACGTACCCTCCTCACGACGCACCTTCACGCATCTTCCTCACCACGCACCCTTCTCACCACGCACCTTCCTCACCACGCACCCTCCTCACCACGCACCCTCCTCACCACGCACCTTTCCTCACCACGCACCGTTACCACACACTTCTCACCACGCACCTCCTCACCACGCACCCTCCTCACCACGCACTTTCCTCAACAGCCACCTTACCACGCACCCTCTTACCACGCAACTTCCTCACCACGCACCTTCCTCACCACGCACCTTCCTCACCACGCACCCTCTTCACCACGTACCCTCATTACGCACCCTCCTCACCACGCACCTTACCATGCACCCTCCTTACCACGCACCTTCCTCACCACGCACCCTCCTCACCACGTACCCTCATTACTCACCCTCCTCACCACGCACCCTTTTCACAAAGCACCCTCTTCACTATGGAAGAATGTAGCAAATAATGTTATAGCTGAAACAATCCCCGGAGGTAGCGCAGATGAAAGGTCACACACATATGAGCTACTAAGTCTCTGCGAAAAACACACCTTAAGCCAGCAGATAGTGGAGCCAACAAGACTAGAAAACACACTTGACCTTATCTTCACAAATAATGAGGACCTGATAAGAGACATAAGAATATCAAAAACAACTAATTCCGATCACAACCTAATCGAAGTCCAGACGTACATGCATAGGAGTCCTGATCAGCAGAATGCATGTACCTGTGAAGGTGTTTTCACAAAATACAACTTCAACAAAAAAAACATCAACTGGGACCAGGTAAACCATGTCCTAAACGAAACATGTTGGGAAGATGTCTTAAATGACATGTATCCAAACCAGTGCCTTGAGAGGATCAACTTCCTGGCAGCCGAAGCATGTTCTAGGCATATTCCCCTAAGAAAGAAGAAGAGCAGGAGTGAACTGGAGAGAGAAAGACGCTCCCTCTTCAGAAGACGACGAAGAGTCACTGAGCTCCTCGGGAGTGCAATAATATCTGATACACGAAACGAGGCACTGACCAGGGAAGTGGAAACTATCGAACTTAAGTTAAATGACTCTTACAGGAACCAGGAGAGACAGGAGGAGCTTAAAGCTATTAGTGAAATTGAAAGAAATTCAAAATATTTCTTTTCATATGCCAAAAACAAAGCAAATACCACATATAGTATCGGGCCCTTACTCAGAAAGGAAATGAGTGAAATATTGAAATCCCAGTACGACTCTGTGTTTAGTGAACCACTAATCGGTCTGAGAATCGACGACCCAAATGATTTCTTCATGAATGAGCCTCAAAACTCCATAAATTAATGCCAGATTTCCGACATTACCCTAACTCCGATAGATTTCGAAAAAGCCATTGACAACATGCCCACGCACTCAGCCCCGGGCCCAGACTCGTGGAACTCTGTTTTTATTAAGAACTGCAAGAAATCCCTCTAGCGTGCCCTAATTACACTATTAAGGAGGAGCTTGGACATGGGTGAAATTCCACAGTCACTTAAAACAACGGATATGGCCCCACTCCATAAAGGTGGCAGCAAACCATTAGCTAAGAACTATAGACCAATGGCTCTGACGTCCCACATCATAAAAATCTTTGAAAGACTGCTGAGAAGCAGGATTGCAAATCACCTGGATTCCCAAAATCTGCACAATCCAGGGCAACATGGATTCAGGGCAGGTCGCTCCTGCCTCTCACAACTACTGGATCACTATGATATGGCCTTGGATGCACTGGAAGAAAATCAGAATGCAGATGTAATATACACAGACTTTGCGAAAGCATTTGACAAATGCGATCATGGCGTAATAGTCCATAAAATACGTGCTAAAGGAATAACTGGGAAAGTGGGGAAATGGATCTTCAACTTCCTAACAAATCGAACACAAAGAGTAGTGGTCAACAGAGTTAAATCGGAGGCTGCCATAGTGAAGAGCTCTATTCCACAAGGCACAGTACTAGCCCCCATCTTATTCCTTATCCTCATATCAGACATAGAGATATACATCACAGCACCGTATCATCCTTTGCGGATGATACTAGGATCTGCATGAGGCTGTCATCTGCTGAGGACGCGGTTAACCTCCAAGAAGATATAGACAAAGTTTTCCAGTGGGCAATGGTAAACAATATGATCAATGAGGACAAATTCCAACTACTCCGTTATGGAAAACTGGAGATAATAACTAGAACAGAGTATACTACAGACTCTGGCCATACAATAGAGCGGAAAAATAATGTAAGGGACCTGGGAGTAGTAATGTTTGAGGATCTCACTTTCAAGGATCACAACAGTGCCACGATCGCACGTGCAAAGAAAATGATAGGATGGTTAATGAGAACATTCAAAACGAGAGATGCCAAACCAATAATGATCCTTTTCAAATCACTTGTTCTCTCTAGGCTGGAATACTGCTGTACATTAACATCTCCATTCAAAGCAGGTGAAATCGCAGATCTAGAGAGTGTACAGAGATCCTTTACTGCACGTACAAGTTCTGTCAAGCACCTTAACTACTGGGAACGCTTGGAAGCACTTGACTTGTACTCGCTGGAACGCAGGATGGAGAGATATAATCTACACTTTGAAAATCTTGGAAGGAATGGTCCCAAATCTGCAAGCACAAATCATTCCCTACGAAAGTAAAAGACTGGGCAGGCGATGCAAAATGCCCCCAATAAAAAGTAGGGGCGCCAGTGGTACACTAAATGACTCTTACAGGAACCAGGAGAGACAGGAGCTTAAAGCTATTAGTGAAATTGAAAGAAATTCAAAATATTTCTTTTCATATGCCAAAAACAAAGCAAATACCACATATAGTATCGGGCCCTTACTCAGACAGGAAATGAGTGAAATAAGTGTCCGGGGCCCAAGACTGTTCAACAGCCTCCCATCAAGCATTATGGGAATTGCCAATAAATCCCTGGCTGCCTTCAAGAGAGAGCTAGACAGATACCTAAAGTCAGTGCCGGATCAGCCGGGCTGTGGCTCGTACGTTGGACTGCGTGCGGCCAGCAGTAACAGCCTAGTTGATCAGGCCCTGATCCATCGGGAGGCCTGGTCATGGACCGGGCCGCGGGGGCGTTGATCCCCGGAATAACCTACAGGTAACCTCCAGGTAACCCTCCTCACCAGGCACCTTCCTCACCAAGGACCCTCCTCACAAAGCACCCTCCTCACCAGGCACCCTCCTCACCAGGCACCCTCACCATGCACCCTCCTCACCACGAATTCTCACCAAGCACACTCCTCACCAGGCGCCCTCCTCGCGAGGCACCCTCACCAAGCACCCTCCTCACGAGGCACCCTCACCAAGCACCCTCCTCACCACGCACCCTCCTCACCAAGCACCCTCCTCACCAAGCACCCTCCTCACCAAGCACTCTCCTCACCAAGCACCCTCCTCACCAAGCACCCTCTTCACCAAGCACCCTCCTCACCATGAACCTTCCTCACCAGGCACCCTCCTCACCAAGCACTTTCCTCACCGTGCACCCTTAACACAACCTTTCCCACCACGCACCCGCCTCACCACGCGCCTTCCTCACCACGCACTTTCCACACTACACACCCTCCTCACCACGCACCCTCCTCACCACGCACCTTCCTCACCACGCACCTTCCTCACCAAGCACCTTCCTCACCAAGCACCCTTTTCACCAAGCACCCTCCTTACCACGCACCTTCCTCACCACGCACCTTCCTCACCACGCACCCTTCTCACCACGTACCCTCACCACGCACCCTCCTCACTACGCACCTTCCTCACCAAGCACTCTCCTCACCAAGCACCCTCTTTACTATGCACCCTCCTCACCACGCACCTTCCTCACCTCGCACCATCCTCACCACGCACCTTCCTCACCAAGCACCCTCCTCACCCAGGCACCCTCACCAAGCACCCTCCTCACGAGGCACCCTCACCAAGCACCCTCCTCACCACGCACCTCCTCACCAAGCACCCTCCTCACCACGAACTCTCCTCACCAAGCACCCTCCTCACCTAGCGCCCTCCGCACCAAGCACACTCCTCACCAAGCACCCTCTTCACCAAGCACCCTTCTCACCATGAACCTTCCTCACCACGCACCCTCCTCACCACGCACCTTCCTCACCACGCAACCCTCCTCACCACGCACCTTCCTCACCGCGCACCCTTAACACAACCTTTCCCACCACGCACCCTCCTCACCACGCACTCTCCTCACCACGCGCCTTCCTCACCACGCACTTTCCTCACTACGCACCCTCCTCACCACGCACCTTCCTCACCAAGCACCCTTTTCACCAAGCACCCTCCTCACCACGCACCTTCCTCACCACGCACCTTCCTCACCACGCACCCTCCTCACCACGTACCCTCACCACGCACCCTCCTCACCACGCACCTTCCTCACCAAGCACTCTCCTCACCAAGCACCCTCTTTACTATGCACCCTCCTCACCACGCACCTTCCTCAACACGCACCATCCTCACCATGCACCTTCCTCACCAAGCACCCTTTTCACCAAGCACCCTCCTTACCACGCACCTTTCTCACCACGCACCTTCCTCACCACGCACCCTCCTCACCACGTACCCTCCTCACCACGTACCCTCACCACGCACCCTCCTCACCACGCACCTTCCTCACCAAGCACCCTCCTCACCAAGCACCCTCTTTACTATGCACCCTCCTCACCACGCACCTTCCTCATTACGCACCATCCTCACAAAGCACCCCCCTCACCAGGCACCCTCACCAAGCACCCTCCTCACCAGGCACCCTCTTTACTATGCACCCTCCTCACCACGCACATTCCTCACCAAGCACCCTCCTCACAAAGCACCCCCCTCACCAGGCACGCTCACCAAGCACCCTCACGAGGCACCCTCACCAAGCACCCTCCTCACCAGGCACCCTCACCAAGCACCCTCCTCACCACGCACCCTCCTCACCAAGCACCCTCCTCACCAAGCACCCTCCTCACCACGAACTCTCCTCACCAAGCACCCTCCTCACCAAGCACCCTCCTCACCAAGCACCCTCCTCACCAGGCACCCTCTTCACCAAGCACCCTCGTCACCATGAACCTTCCTCACCAAGCACCTTCCTCACAGCCACCGTCCTCACTAAGCACCCTTCTCATCACGAACTCTCTTCCCCAAGCACACCCCTCACCAAGCACCCTCCTCACCATGAACCTTCCTCACCAAGCACCCTCTTCACCAAGCACCCTCCTCACCATGCACCTTCCTCACCAAGCACCCTCCTCACCAAGCACCCTCCTCACCAGGCACCCTCTTCACCAAGCACCCTCCACACCATGAACCTTCCTCACCACGCACCCTCCTCATCACGTACCCTCATTAAGCACCCTCCTCACCACGCACCTTCCTCACCAGCAACCTCTTCTCTAAGCACCCTCCTCACCACGCACTTTCCTCACCAAGCACCCTCCTCACAAAGCACCCTCCTCACCACGCACCGTTCTCACCAAACACCCTCCTCACCAAACACACTCCTCACCAGCACCCTCCTCACCAAGCACCCTCCTCACGAGGCACCCTCACCAAGCACCCTGCTCACCACGCACCCTCCTCACCAAGCACCCTCCTCACCTAGCGCCCTCCTCACCAAGCACACTCCTCACCAAGCACCCTCTTCACCAAGCACCCTTCTCACAAGGCACCCTCTCACCCAAGCACCCTCCTCACCATGAACCTTCCTCACCACGCACCCTCCTCACCACGCACCTTCCTCACCGCGCACCCTTAACAAAACCTTTCCCACCACGCACCCTCCTCACCACGCACTCTCCTCACCACGCGCCTTCCTCACCACGCACTTTCCTCACAAACGCACCCTCCTCACCACGCACCTTCCTCACCAAGCACCCCTTTTCAACCAAGCACCCTCCTTACCACACACCTCCTCACCACGCCCCTTTCCTCACCACGCACCCTCCTCACCACGTACCCTCCTCACCACGTACCCTCACCACGCACCTTCCTCACCAAGCACCCTCCTCACCAAGCACCCCCCTTTACTATGCACCCTCCTCACCACGCACCTTCCTCATTACGCACCATCCTCACAAAGCACCCCCCTCGCCAGGCACCCTCACCAAGCACCCTCCTCACCAGGCACCCTCTTTACTATTCACCCTCCTCACCACGCACATTCCTCACCAAGCACCCTCCTCACAAAGCACCCCCCCAACCAGGCACCCTCACCAAGCACCCTCACGAGGCACCCTCACCAAGCACCCTCCTCACCAGGCACCCTCACCAAGCACCCTCCTCACCACGCACCCTCCTCACCAAGCACCCTCCTCACCAAGCACCCTCCTCACCAGGCACACTCTTCACCAAGCACCCTCTTCACCAAGCACCCTCGTCACCATGAACCTTCCTCACCAAGCACCTTCCTCACCAAGCACCTTCCTCACAGCCACCGTCCTCACTAAGCACCCTTCTCACCACGAACTCTCTTCCCCAAGCACACCATTCACCAAGCACCCTCCTCACCATGCACCTTCCTCACCAAGCACCCTCCTCACCAAGCACCCTCCTCACCAGGCACCCTCTTCACCAAGCACTCTCCACACCATGAACCTTCCTCACCACGCACCCTCCTCATCACGTACCCTCATTAAGCACCCTCCTCACCACGCACCTTCCTCACCAAGCAACCTCTTCTCTATGCACCCTCCTCACCACGCACTTTCCTCACCAAGCACCCTCCTCACAAATCACCCTCCTCACCACGCACCGTTCTCACCAAACACCCTCCTCACCAAACACACTCCTCACCAGCACCCTCCTCACCAAGCAACCCTCCTCACGAGGCACCCTCACCAAGCACCCTGCTCACCACGCACCCTCCTCACCAAGCACCCTCTTCACCAGGAACTCTCCTCACCAAGCACATTCCTCACCAAGCACCCTCGTCACCAAGCACCCTCCTCGCCAAGCACCCTCCTCTCCAGGCACCCTCTTCACCAAGCACCCTCCTCAAGCTGAACCTTCCTCACCACGTAACCTCATTACGCACACTCCTCACCACGCACCTTCCTCACCACGCACCTTCCTCACCACGCACCCTCCTCACCAAGCACCCTCTTCACTATGCACCCTCCTCACCCCTCACCTTCCTCACCAAGCACCCCCTCACAAAGCACCCTCTTCTCCAGGCACCCTCACCAAGCACCCTCCTCACCAAGCACCCTCCTGACCACGAATTCTCCTCATCAAGCACACTCCTCACCAAGCACCCTCCTCACCAAGCACCCTCTTCACGAGGCACCCTCACCAAGCACCCTCCTCACCACGCACCCTCTTCACCAAGCACCCTCCCCACCATGAACCTTCCTTACCACGCACCCTCCTCACCACGCACCTTCCTCACCACGTACCTTCCTCACCAAGCACTTTCCTCACAAATCACCTTCCTCACCAGGCACCCTCACCAAGCACCCTCCTCACCACGCACCCTCCTCACAAAACACCCTCCTCACCACGAACTCTCCTCACCAAGCACACTCCTCACCAAGCACCCTCCTCACCAGGCACCCTCCTCACCAGGCACCATCTTCACCAAGCACCCTCGTCAGCATGAACCTTCCTCACCAAGCACCCTCCTCACAGCTACCGTCCTCACTAAGCACCCTTCTCACCACGAACTCTTTTCACCAAGCACACTCCTCACCAAGCACCCTCTTCACCATGAACCTTCCTCACCCAGCACCCTCTTCACCAAGCACCCTCCTCACCATGCACCTTCCTCACCAAGCACCCTCCTCACCATGCACCTTCCTCACCAAGCACCCTCCTCACCAAGCACCTTCCTCACCAACCACCCTCCTCACCATGACCCTTCCTCATCAAGAACTCTCCTCACAGCCACGGTCCTCACCAAGCACTCTTCTCACCACGAACTCTCGTCACCAAGCACACTCCTCAAAAAGCATCCTCCTCACCATGAACCTTCCTCACCAAGCACCCTCATCACCAAGCACCCTCCTCACCATGCACCTTCCTCACCAAGCACCCTCCTCACTGGGCACCCTCCTCACCAGCACCCTCCTCACCAGGCACCCTCTTCACCAAGCACCCTCCTCACCATACACCTTCCTCACCAAGCACCCTCCTCACTGGGCACCCTCCTCACCAGCACCCTCCTCACCAGGCACCCTCTTCACCAAGCACCCTCCTCACCATGAGCCTTCCTCACTAAGCACCCTCCTCACTAAGCACCCTCCTCACCACAAACTCTTCTCACCAAGCACACTTCTCACCAAGCATCCTCGTCACCGAGCACCCTCCTCACCAGGCACCCTCTTCACCAAGCACCCTCCTCACCATGCACCTTCCTCACCAAGCACCCTCCTCACAGCCACCGTCCTCACCACGCACCCTTCTCTCCACGCATCCTCCTCACCACGCACCCTCCTCACTGAAGACATCCTACAACCCGCATCCTTCACCTTCCATTCCCTCATCTATCACCTCACCACGCACTACCTTACTATGCAACTAGTGGTAATATAACCGTTCACCGCCTCACCAGGCACTTCACCATGCCCAGTCACCATGCATCAATCACATTGTATCCCCTCACCTCGCCTGCCCCCTCATAACTCCCCCACCACATCATGCCACCCTTCCCAAGCATCTCTTCACCACCCTCACTTCAAAACTCACTTATCGCACCACGCCTCTTCACCAAGCACCGTCTTACCACGTACTCTTCTCGTCACACACTCCCCCTCACCAAGCAGCCCTTGAAAATGCACTCAATCACCACATAATTCTTCACCACAAACCTCATCATCAGACACACTATCCTCACCACTATCCCTCAAATGCACCCTCCTCACCATGCACCTCAGCATCACACTCTTTCTCACCATGTACTTACTCAATCTGCACCCCCATCACAACTCTTCCCTATCACCCCTCTCCATGTACTGCATCACCCCGAGCTACACAAACTCTTTCCATACACCCAACCCTCAACCCTCAACACACACACCTCTCCCTGTACCCCGTCACCCTCACCATGCACCCCTCTATCCACCCTCTTACTATGCACCCCATCACCGCTTACTATGCACCCCATTTTCCCTTATCATACATCCCATTTTCCATTACCTTGCATCCTTTCATTGTACACCCCATCTCTCCTCCACCATACATCCCTCAACATGAACCCATCACCATGTACCCTCACCATGCACCCCTCACCGTACACCCCTTATCATACACCCTTCTCTGTGCACCCCTCACCACACACCCTCTCAACATGCATCCCTCATCATGGACCCCTCATCATACACCTCTCACCATGGACCCCTCACAATGCACCCCTCACCATGCACCCCATCGCCATGCACCCCAATCGCCATGCACCCTCTCACCATGTACCCCTCACCATGTACCCCTCACCATATACCCTTCACCATTCACCCCTCATCATGCTTCCCTCACCATCCACCCCTCATCATGCTCCCTCACCATCCACCCCTTATTATACTCCCCTTACAATGCATCCCATATCATACACTCATCACCATGCACTCATCACCTTGCTCACTCATCATACATCCCTCACCATGCTTCTTATCATGCATCCTGTCACCATGGGCCCCATCACCATCACCCCTTGGCCATGGACCCAATCACCATGCACCCCTCACATGTAACCTCACCATGCACCCCCCTCATATGGCCACCCTCACCACACACCCTCTCAAACATGCATACCTTGCTCACTCATCATAATTCCCTCACCATGCACCTCTTAACCATGCATCCTGTCACCATGGACCCCCTCACATGCACCCCATGACCATGGATCCATCACCAGGATCCCATCACCATGCACCCATTCACCATGTACCCACCTCACATGCACCCTCCACCAGTTACACCCCTTATCATACACCCATCTATGTGCACCATCACCACCTACACCCTCTCAACATGCATCCTCATCATGGACCCCTCATCATACACCTTTCACCATGGACCCCTCCACAATGCATCCCTCACCATGCACCCCATCACCATGCACCCTCTCAACCATGTACCCCTCACCATGTACCCCTCACCATTTAACCTTCACCATCCCCCATCATCCATGCTCCCCTTCCATCCACCCCTTATTATACTTCCCCTTACAATGCATCCATAATCATACAATCATCACCTTGCTCACTCATCATACATCCCACAACCCCCCCTCTGTGGAGAAATTTTCTCCAGGACGGGGGGTATCAGCCCCCACTTCAGCCCCTTCAAGCCACTCAGCCCTGAGGGGCCACTCAGAGGGGGCGCCCCTGCCCGCCTTTGTTTACTGCTAGAGTGAGGAATTGATCACAGTGCTATGCACGTAAGTCAAGTGACCTCTGCTCCTAGCAGCGGCTGTTGCTACGTGTATTTTTATAGAGACGTATAACTCTTACTTTAGCAGGTACAATTAAGGAAAATCTTACTCCCACTTTTATTACCATAGTAAAGTTAGTACATTGTTGTCTCTATGATTAAGGACCAGCAAAGAAACAACATTCTGCTTCGCTTCATCGAGGGGGGGGGGAGTGACAAGGATTGCATGGTACTAGGTCAGCGTTCTTTTTTTTTGTGCTGGGGGCAGTGACCTGCCATGGATGCCGCTGTGCGCTGACAGACTAAACTTTGACTCTACTACGAGACACTGACGCCAGGATAACCAAGCAGAAAGGACACTGATCTGTTGCGTTAGTGTGGAGAAGTGTCTTCTGCACAAACACTTCTTCAGAGAAGTGTGATCAGCTTCTCTTGATGATACATTGTGGGAACAATAAAGACAAATCTAGTTGAACATAGTTGTACCAGTGTGCGTTTCATAGACAGTGGAAGACGTGGACATCCAAGGGACAACTTCAACTTCTATCAAGTCAACCGATATCTGTCGAAGGTGTTGAGAACACCCATAGCTCACGTACAAAGAGCAAGGTCGTATGTTACGAATTCTTGAGAACGGGGGAGCGATTGCGCATTTCTTGAGTCACAAGGAGTTTGTAATCAACCTATAATCGGCAAGTAAGGTGTGGGACTTTTGAGTCCAAACAAAGTAAGTATTCGACAGCCATCATCGAATGAATATGCTGACATAACACCCCCTAGGGTAAATTTTATACTTACAAATTGTATCTCTGACAGCCCACTGTTGTTCGTGATGGTTTCGGACAGCTTATAGACCTCGTCTGCAGGGGCGTCTGTGGTAGACGATTTGCTGTCATTTATCAGCTAAGTGTTCATTATTATATAATTTTATCTTAGTGGTAAGGCCAAAAATCTCAACAGAGTTTTGGTCGTGTGCTCGAACCGGATAAAAAGACCCACTGGGTCCAAATATGTTTGCACTACAGTGTATAGTATACATAACAAATAACCTATGAGCCAAGAGGTCCTTCGAAAAAAAAGCTGTAAAAACTAGCGTTTTACAATATAAATCAGTAATAAATGGTCCCTCAGACTAATCAAGAGACATGGGCAGCCAAAGACAAGGGCGCTCACCCAGCTTTCACCCAAAGGAAAACGGGCGCTCACCCAGCGTTCACCAAGGAAAACTGGGCGCTCACCCAGCGGACACCCAAAGGAAACGGCGAGCTGGGTGACTCACCCACATCCTGCACCCACTGCTCCAATCTCGAGAAATTGCTGACTTACGACAAACACCCAAGTGATGATGTTTGTTGAGTTGTATTTTATACACAGTGTTTATTAATGTTTATAGACAGATAAATTAAGAGACAAGATTGTGTTTAAAGTTGTTTCTTACAAATCTAACCTGTTAATTAAAGGAACTTATATATAAAGTGTGAGTTTCAAATTATATTAACAGTGAAATTTATATATATGTAAGTTAATATTCACGTGTGATTACAGTTATCAGTGACATTTATAGTGTAATTTAGTGAATGAAGTGTATAATATCGTTATTTACGATTAATCATCATGGTCAGGCTGACACAGCACACAAGCCGTAAACACCAGCCACATGTACCCTGTACCCTCATGGTCATTAACCCTGAGGTTAAGCTTAGTGGGTCAGTAGTGTCTGACTCGATTATTGCTGACTTAAGCATAACAAAAACTCAGCTGTCTATAGCAGTACAGTGTTTTAAACACTCTAAGTGTGGTGCTAGAATTTTCAGTATACCATTAAAATGGCTTGTTTGAAAACTCAGTTTCAGTCTTTACAGACTAAGATTACACAATTAGAAAATCTAATTTCAGTCTGTCTAGGATTAACTCAAGATACAAACATAGATTTTGATGATCTTGAGGTCAAGTTTGAATTATTTACACAACGTCTGGAAATAATTAATTCAGACTATACACATTATGAAAAAAAATTTCTTGAATCAGATCCATCTGAAGATGAAATTAAAAATGTTTTGGATACTTTTAGTGATCAACAATTAAGGTGGACAGGAGTACAGGCTATCTGCCGTAAAACTCTGTCACAGAGACCTACTGTAACTAGTGGTCAAACACCTGTTACACCTGTAACAACAACAAGTGTCCCATTACCAAGCTTACCTACATTGTCATTACCTATTTTCCAAGGTCATAATTATGAAGAATTCTTAGTGGTTTTCATCCATAGTAAATTCACGAACTGACATAGATGAGATTGCTAAGTTCAATTACCTTAAATGTCTTGTGAAGGGAGAACCCTATGAACTGATTAAGTCATTTCCGGTGGTCAAAGGCAATTATCAACTAGCCTTACGTGTCTTAGCAGACAATTACTTTGATGCTGACAAGGCTAGAGTTAGACATGCAGTCTTAATATCAAGCTTGAAGCCACCCAAACATTGTTTTTCAGACTTACAGGCATTTAGAATCACATTAGACAATAGTCTCAGATCTCTAGATGCTAAATATGACCTAAGACAATGTGATTGGTTTATCAGTGGTATTGTACAGATAAGTTGTCACCACAAACTATTGAACGATTAAATATTATGTTCAATAAACGCTATTTCACTTGTGAGGAAATTTGCAAAGGTTTAAAACAATGTTTATGCATGCAACAACAGAAAAGATGAAAAATCCACAAAAC